>VYXD01016284.1:232911-498821 GCA_013397195.1 Hylia prasina
ATCCCCAGAGGTTTATGGAGAAACCACAGATTGGGAAACTTCAGAATTATAATTCCTAGTCTTGGTCCTGTTGTTGGTTGGTTTTCCTTACAGTCTTGGAGAAGTTGTTTTCTGCTCTTTTTTCTCTCCCTTATCTTTACATGGTCTTGTCTATTTATACTGTAGGTTTTCCAACACCTGGAATTATTCCTGGGATAGTACCACAAAATAATTTCTGGATATGATCCGATTACAAGAAATAAAATCCAATGGGTTTTGGTTTGTTGGCTATTCACTTTTACTACGTAACTTATCATCACCCCTTAAGATTTACCTACCTTATTTCCAGTTACATTCTTGTTAATAAGACATTATAATTCAGTTTTCATCTCTGCCTTGAACACATCAGGAGAACCAATAATCTTTTTAAAATGCACTAACGTTGAATTTGAAGGTCTCTTAAACCATTACATTCAAATGAAGGCATTTCTAGAGTAATAGCTCAAATAAAACCAAAATGAAAGTTCTCAAAATATGTTTCCAATATCCATCTCTGTGCAATAAATATTATGCAAGGTGAATGGCTCCTGTCCAAAACTAACATCTCCAATCTTCTGCTAGCCAAAACACACAATATGAAAGTATGCACGGGGTCTGCTTGAATCTCACATTTGGGGCAAAGCTCAAAGTTTTCCATTCAGCCTTATCAAAGAATCGCAGGTTGGAAGAGACCAACTGTTTTACTTAAAAAAAAAAAAAAAAAAAAGGGAAGCTTATAGCACCCTGTGCTATTACCCACTTAAGCTGAACAGAAACCTACACAACCTGCTGTCAAAAATAGAGCAAAGGCTGGGGATTATGGTAAGTTAAAAAGAAGTTACATGTATTGTCCCTGGCCTTTGCAAGGCAATGGGCTGGGATGCATGATGGAAATGATCAGTATTTCATGATGAAATCCTGTGATTTTTGTAGTCTAGTTACTTTCTAACTTACTTTCCTGAAACAACTGGTATGACAACAAATAAATTGTGACTTCTGAACTCTCTCTCACTGCGGAGTCATGCAGATTGCATGGAATCATCTGCAGCTCCAGAGACCAGGCTGTAGGGCTGCTGGGAAACTTACAGGGTTGTTCCCAGCCAGAATTTTATCAGTAATGTTATTATAATTATCATCATTATCTTTTTTCCAAGGTGAAGACGCACTGCTTTTCCATAAAGAGAAGCTTGTATTGCATTTTTCTGATTTTGAGACTTCTTTTCTAAATAAAATTTTTTCATCACATAGTTTTGATTTTTGGTTTGCAGATGACTTAGGGAAAAAACCCACTATTTCAACCAAAACTCATTTTTTAAACTCTTGTATCCAAAGAGATTTTCCTCATGTTCTGGTGGTGAAAAAATACCTACATGCCTTTTTAAACATAATAATTTTTAAGGTGGCACCGGGTTTTTTTTCCCCATAGATGTTGTAAATCTCATTCCTGAGAGATTGGGAGGATAGGGAGCACACTTTTCAGTGAGGGGAAAGTGTCATAACTTTTCCATCTAAGTCAGGTCTGGTCTAAAAATGGAAGAATGTTCTGTATGTCTCCATAACATGGGGTTAGCTTGATTCCTGTGGTGTTGAGCAGATTTTGGATAAGACATAATTATTTCAGCACAGAGATATCAGCTCTATCAGCTCATGGAAGCAAGAGAATGTTATTTATATGTTTTTTGCCTCCAGGTTGTCCATGGGCATTAATACAACTGGTACAAAGGAGTTCTATAGAATAACAGGACACTACATCTTTATAATCTATAGACAGACCAAGCTCTCTTCTCATTTATGCTTGAAAAGTTGTAGGCTTATATAAAATGAGGGAGAGAAGAAAATAATTCCAAGTAGGATTATTCCAGGCTTTAAAAGCAAAGTTTTATTAAGAAAAAGGTGTTTTAATTTGCATTAGCTGGTGAATTAGTCCCAGGGCAGAGAGGGAAACTGGCAATTTCCAAAGAAGTTAAATAGTTTAGTTAAAGACAACAGGGGGAATGTAGAGGATTATCCTGACTAATGACTTATTAAGTCATGTAAAAATAACTGGTATTTTAGATTGTGGCAGCTAACGAGTTAAGAATGCACTTATTTTTCTAATGGGAAAAGACCCCAGAGAGCAGGACCTGCTTTATTTGGTACAGTCTATGCTAATGAGACAAAAGAAGTAAAATAAAGAAGTTCAGCAGAATTGTACTTATTGGACAGTTGCTCTGAAATGTAATGGTTAAAGAAACAAAGAAAGCATTCATTTGGTGTCAGTTCAGACATTTGCAGAGTTGTCAGAAAACAAATATAGAAAATATTAATTTATCTGTTTCACCATCGCTACTGATTAATAGGGATGTTATTAACATATACAACAAGAAAAATAAGTTTACCAGTTGAATAAATACATTTTTTCTTTTTCTTTTTTTTTTCTTTATATGAACATGTATATTTTACAAAACCCCATAGCACTATGGGAAATAAAGATCCTTCTACAAAAAGAAGATGTAAGTCAGTGTTACAATAAAGCTTTAGAGTTTCAAAATGTATCTGGGCAAAAGAGACAAAATCAGCTAGAAGGCACTACTGAGTCACTGAGAAGGTCCAGCTTGTAACTGTTGTTGTCTTAAACTCCAATTCGTTCATAAATTATCTCTCTTCTCTATTCCAAGGGATGGCAGGTAATACTAACGTGGTCAGGAGGGCTGCAGTAGGTTCAGGAGAAAAGAAGCTATGGCCATGCAGAGAGGAAATGTTACTGATGGCCATGAGAGGCTGGCTGGGGCTGAGCTGGTAGGCTGGGGCTGGGATGGGCGGGCAGGACGTGGCCTCTGATCCAGCTGGTTGGAAATCCAGATGGGAGGCTTGACTGTGATGTAGCCATTGGTTATCCTGATATAGGAAGGCAACGTGGTGGTGCTGAAAGAAAACACAAGAGAAGGAAATTAAACAGGAGAACCCTTATCTCTGCTCTGTGAACTGTCATCCCAAGTGGTAGCAACCACAATGGCAATTCCAATTATTATTATAATTATTATTGTTTACATGCATTAGACACCAGGGAGAGAGCAGGAGACTGATAACTGCAATGAAGTGGAAACAGCTCTTATCCAGGATGTCCCTCAGCTTCTGGCTGCTGACAAAATACAGCCAAAGGAGGGACTGCTTTTAATGGATCTGACTTCCTGCACTCCATTTCTAAGCATCCATTACAGGCCAGCATCAGAGATTGTGCTAAATGTGTCCTCGTGCTGACCCAGGATGATCTTGTTCTTATGTTTTTTCTTCCCACCAAAGGCCTGAAAATCTGCCATGTCTCAGTGACATGTCTTACTCACCACGGACCACATACTGAGTCCAGGAGGGTCCAGAATACATTCCTTCCCTGTTTCACAAGCCTTAAAGAACTTCCCAGGATCCCCTTACACAACTGATAACCTTGAGCACGGGAGACTGAGCAGGTTCATTTCTTTTCCTGGCTTTAAGCCATTTTGGATCAAATCACAAAGCCAAAACCAGACTCAGTCACTGTTAGGTTTCCCTGGCTGTAGATTTGCCTCAATAGCAGTGTGATTGCTTATTGATTGTAGCTTGAGTTAGTACTTTGATTTGAATTTGGAGGTTGGAATTCATCATGACTCCCATGACACTGGAGGTCAGAAAGGTCCAATTACGATTGATTTGGAAGTTTAAGTTGTAATCTCCATTTCATAAACTGCCCCCATTGCATCTATTACTGGATGATCCATAATCCACCAGTTGTCAGGGAGCAGCACAACCAAGCATGCAAACTGCACAGGGTAGATTTTGGACTTAAACCCAAGACATTCTGCTGAGAAGTGAGGAGAAAAATGGCAAGCTCCCCTGAAAAAAAGAGATGTGACACTAATACCTGCAGCTTCTCTAAATCTTCCATAAAGGGGATTTGGAGGCACTGGAAATGACCCTCATATAATTTTTAATGGGGTAAGAAGCTATGCAGTCCTATAAATATTTAGCTACAGTATCCAAGATCTTGACCTTGGAAGAAAAAGATTGTGTCTTGCATAGTGTCAGATAAAAGGAATAACATCTTAATTCAGATTCATGCACAGAAACAGAATTTAGAAGGACTAAAGGCTTTTTTCTTTTTCTGTCCAAGCAATACCAAGACAGATTTTAGCTGAGATACTTCAAATGTGCTGAGCCCACCCTGAAGAGGGCATTGGTCAACATCAAATCCCATGGACAATCCCTGCACATTACACTTCACCCTGAGTTTTGGGAGAAGCCACTTCATTTCTTTCCTCATCCTTTGTCCTGTCACCACAGCTTCTGGGTGGGATAGTTATTCTGCAGCTAAAAGTGATCTTAACTAATGTGCAATGAATTAGAGTAAAAAGAGAAGGCAGTCTTCAATTAAAAACGTAGGAATTGCTTCATGGGAGCAGCTAATCCATCTAACCAGTATTAGGAGTCTGACACTGAGGAGCAGTGCTTGTTCCAGAGCCACAAACTGCTGTGAACAGAGAACTCTGAAATCAAGGCTTGTTGGAGAAAGTTCTCTGAATTCTCATGGTGAGTGCTTGGTTTATGTCGTGAAGTGATGATATAAGACACCCAGCTTTAAAGTTTCTGCTGTACTGCATCAAAACTGCTGCAGCCACTTAACACCAAGAGCTATCTGTGATAAATTAATGCTGCTGCTCCCAACCTGCCTGGCAGGAATGGCACTGGATTAGGCACTGTGCGGCCAAGCTCCTGTAACAGAAGTAACATCAGCATGAACAGCCTTCCCACAGTGAACACAGAGCATCATTAAAGCAAACTTCTGACAAAAAGAGGTGCTACACGTTCTGAGTAATCCCACACAAATGCAGCCATGCTTCAATTTCTGATCCAGATCTCATTTATCCTGCTGAGTGATGATGTGGTGCACAAGTCTGGCAGCACTCACAGTGGGATCACAACTTGGTTTTTTCCTCTCTACCTGGTTTCCCTTGGTGAGCATGGGCAGGTGTTTGTCCTCAGCTTTTGGTACTGATTGTCACATTACAGAACTACAAAATTTTGCCCTAAATTAAATTTTAAACTACAAGGAGGGTCTGATTTTAAATTCTAATTAAAGAAAAAAAAAGTCACCAAAACGCCACTCAGACTTCAAGTTTGTGTGTATCCTACTCTTGACATACTCAATGGGCTTGATCCTCTACTGAGATTAAAGTTTCTCTTGCACAAACTGTCTTTCTACTCCTCAGGGATCTTCTGTGCACTCAGGCTGGCCAGGGAACCCGTGAAAGCACCACAAGCCCACTCATCAGCCATCTACATCTAAGGGATTCCTAATGCAGCCTTAAATCAACACTTTCTGTTTCTGTATGATGTTTCTGTGTTCTAGTCAACTTCCATAAGTGTTTTGGTTTTGGTTTTTAGGGGGATGGTGGTTTTTTTTGGTGTTGTTGTTGGTTGGTTTTTGTTGATTTTCTTCCTTATTCAAAGACCTGAGAACTGTTGACCACTTCTCCTTAGTTAATTAGGTTATTTTCTGTTTTCAAGACATTACATTTGTATAAAAGCATTTTTGTTAAGATAAATACTGTTAGGTGGGGTTGTTTGTTTTCAAAAGCTCCTTGAGTACTTTATAAGAGAAGAACAGTGTGTTTCCACTAACATGTACAAAGCTTTTGCTAATAGCAAATGAATCACAGTTTATCCTGACAAAACATTTTCTTAATGTACTTTTAGCCGACTGCCAAGGTGGTTTAGAGATATTTAAACAGAATGATCCCTTTTACCAAACGCTACAAGTCCTTGTAAAACCTCTGGTCCCAGTTTGTAACTAGGCTGTTTCTGTAGTGAATGGGGAGAGAAACCTTTCCAGGAGCTGGTCCACCTCATTCCAGAGCAGGTCTCTAGGGGATCTGACTCTTGCTCGGGGTCTTTCACTTCCTAGGCATTACAGAGGGGCCCTGGACAGCCAGGTTGGATTATAACCTAATCTTGGAGGTGGCCCTGGTGTCAGGAGATGACTTCTGCAAACTCCCTCTGAGCACATTTGCATGTGCACGTGGGATCTCACTGACCCTTGGACATGCCCTAAGGATGAAGCAAAATCCCCTGAACTCGACCAGAAACCTTTCTTGGGGAGGATTTGAGCATTCCTGAAATGAACATAGAAAATAATAAAAATGAATCACCGATCTGTGGGATAATAATCCAAATTATTATCACGTCTTCTCTTGCCAGACCAGGATATTCTATATTTCAACTTTTTGTGTCTGATAAAAATATCTTTAATAAAACATTCCACATGATCTGTGGTTAACAGGCAACCACTGGCTCTGCTGTTCATACCTCTCTTTTTTGCTTCTGTGTATGGGATTGTTTTAAAAACTTGGAAGACTCCAGGTAAGTTTTAGCCAAATGACCTGCGGTATCATATTCATGAGCTTGTTCTTTTGATCAGATAATAGGGCAGTTTTTCAAATCAGTGCATTACTCATACATTGTCTTACCATCATTAGAATGTGTAAAACTTTCCCCAAAAATGGGGCCTCAGGCACAGGCTCTGTGCACAGATTCTACTGAATGCAATTACATAATTCAAGTCCTCTAAGATGGGGGTGTGTTGAAGCACCTTGATGATTTGGGAGCATTTTAAAGCTGAAAAATAAACACATAATCAACCCATCGAGAGAATTTCTGCTCTGGTTTGTCTTGCGAGGACTTTGAAGGGAGCTCACAAACTAATTTTTAGCATGACTTGGTTCATCCATGTAAGCAGAGTTCATCTGACCACATGGGACACCACAGCAGAAGGACACAGATCTGGACCATGAGAGTCTGTCTGGCCCATCTGCCCCAGACACAAGAACAAGACCTAAACCCCTCCTGACATTTATGTCTCGCCCAGTGTCAGAAAAACAGTGATAATGATAGCAATTCCAGAGTCCAGACATCCATCCCAGCATTTCACCATTACTGACACCCAGAATTACTGCCTAATGTTTCACCAAATCTCCCTTGCTACAGTCTAAGGTCATGACTTGTCCTGTCCCTATAGACAGGTTTATTCCTTTCCTTTTCTCAGCAGCCTTTCACGTATTTTGAAGATTTAACCATGTTTCATCTCAGCCTCCTCTTTTTTTTAAACAAACTATTCCTTCCACCTTTCTTTGCAAGTCCTCAAGTGCTTTCCCTCTATCCTTTCCTCTGCTCTGCCCTGGCTCTGATCCATGACTTCTCTGGAATTAGATGCTCCAAACTGGGAACAGTAGGTGAGATCCCACCAGCCCTGTGCTTGGTGCTGTAGGTACCACTGCCTCTGTATCTGCAAAGTGCAAGAAAAACAGGCAATCTCCAAGAGGATAGACAGTATTGGCACTGCTTTTTGCCCCCAAAGTCCAAACCACCATTATGGTCCCAGGAACTGATCTGAAGCTCATGGAAAACTGCTGGCTCTGAGGGGGTGAGGACCAACCCAATTATTGTGATGTTTCTATCCATTTTTAATCTGCTCCGTGCCTTGGTCCCAACGTGGTTCTGTTCAGGGTGGAGAAGTAACCCTTTCAAGTATAACTTACAAAGTGTTTGGGGATTTTTCGGGATCAAAGGAGCTATGTAAACACAAGACAACTATTTTTAATAAACGTAAGCAAATGTTGATTCAGACAGCCTTTCTTACAATAGCATCTGATGAAAGAAGCTAGATTGAAACCTGAAAAATGCATGTTTCAATTGAAAACCTAAAAAGCTAGTAAAGTAAAAGAAAATTTTTGAGTAAATACAAGAATGACTGTTTTGCATTTGTGATTTGATGTTAACCTTATGATGGCTAGGGGTTTTCTTAAGTGATATTAAGCATATGCTTCCTGTTTCTTTTCAAACAAAATCTGCCCTACTTTTTTTTTCCCCCCTTTTTATTTAATGAACAGATGTGAAAGGACTGATCATATTATTTTTCTGGTGATCAGAAATAATGTTCTGCAAGTGAAGACAATTATTCTTGGAACTAACCAGGCCTATTTATGTCACCAAAATTTATTCATCAAGATTTGGAAAACACATCTGCTTAAAGCACTGGGACCAACCCACTGCAGTCTGTAAATGAACTGCCTGGCAAGAAGTCTGACCACACATTTGAAGGAAAAGAATAGGTGCTCAACCAAGAGTTAACAAGAGTATGTTGGAGGGTAAAAAATCCACTAGAAAAATGCCACAAGGATGTAACTTTGAAGAAAA
This sequence comes from Hylia prasina, assembly GCA_013397195.1. Classification (NCBI taxonomy): domain Eukaryota; kingdom Metazoa; phylum Chordata; class Aves; order Passeriformes; family Sylviidae; genus Hylia; species Hylia prasina. The sequence goes on from VYXD01016284.1 coordinate 241,135, forward strand.
CTAGAGTAGCCTCTTAAAGGGCACATGCAATCCCCATCTCCTGAAATGTTCATATTATCATTTCATCTGTTTCTGGAAGGGATTCTTTAGATCAACACAGGCTCTGTCCCCCCCATCTATCCCTTCATCATTGCCTCCCTTACATACACTGTTCTTGCAGCCTGAGGGATAAATCCTGCAGGATTCTGAGTCTTGTGGTCCCAGATGAGCAGGACTGTGAGCACACGAGTGCTTCCAGCACCAGTACTCACATACCTACAACTCAGCACATCCTAAAGCCCTTGTGGGACCAAGGCCAAGAGGCTCATGCTTTCACAAGGTTCAGTTCATTTAAAAAAAATAATAATCCAACCTGGATCTGATCAGAGAATGCAGTGTTTGCTCCAGAGGAGGCCACTGCTTATTTGCAGTAGTGTAGTAAACTGCCTTAGCATGTCTGAGTGAGTATGCACTATCACACACTGTTTTGGGGCCAGCAGAGAAGATCTGGCATGAACCAAAGAAGAGCCTTCTCCCTGCTATTTTTTGGTTACCCCAGGGTCACTGGGAGCCTGGATCTCTGGCCACGTCCCACAGTGCAAGCACCCACCCTTCCTGTGAGCAGCACAGCCTCGGCCACATGATGGACAGCGGTCAGCAACAGAACCAGGAACATTTCCACAGCCCTTCACTGTCCATCTGAGCTATCCTTCCGATGAGACTCAAATGGGAACCATCTCCATCTGACAGCAGTGTCAGGTTCTGATCCTGCCTTTTTTCAGTGCTCTGGCTCCTCTGGAGACTACCACTGAGCAATTCCTCATTGAAGTGGGCACCCGTGAGCCTCCCTGCTGTGCAGAGGCAAAGGGCACCGCAAATACCCTGGCAGAGGTCCAATCCCCCACCCCCACTTGTTGTTAGGACATCTGCCATGGCTCATCTCTAGGAGAAAGAATAGGATACCAAGGGAAACAATGGAAAGGGAAGCACAGTTTTCTCCAGGCAGTGGGTCTGAAAGCTGTGAGCAGCACGCCATGATCATGAGCCACACTGCCAGCAGGTACTGAAATGCAGCTGGGGAGCAGGACACTGCACACAAGGTTGGGATACTTCAATGTGCCGTTAGAGAGAATCACAGGCTGACCTTCAGCTGACCTGGCCTTTAGTAGGATTTGAATGGTGGCATTAATTGTGGCTATGTCATGCAGGCTTGTAGCCAGAGATAATCAGCTGTCTTGCTGCTACAGTTTCTAGGGAACAAGACATCTCCAGAAGACAACTCTTTCCCCACAAAACCATGTCTCCAAGGTTGGTGAGATGAGCTGCTTCTAAAGATCCCTGTCACCGGAATTCATGTCTCCTGAATCCCAACCAAGCTGTGGCCTCACTGGGGGCTCTAACTGGTAGGGATGGGTTCCCAAATTGGGTTGGGACAGCAGGGTGGGGAAGAGGAAAACTGCTGATTCTGCAGTGCAAAAAGCAGCTGCTGGTGGGACACAGCTCCCTTTTGCAGTCCTGCAGCAGCTGTCCCACACCAGGCAGAGCAGGGCTGCAGCTGCTGTCCCTTCCATGGGGTCTTGGCTCCGGAGTTTGACACGAAGGAGGAAAAAATGGCTCACTTGGATCAGGGGCTCCAGGGGGGCCATGGTGGTGTAAGCAGGAGAAGGCCCAATGCTGAAATGCAGCTGAGATTCCTCTGGCGCAGTTTTGGGGCCCTCTCAGGATGGGCTTTGGGCTGGAAGCCAGGAGATTTGGTTTTTATCCCCGAGTCACCCACTGAGGAACCATCAAAACCTCGTTAAATCACTTTACTGCTACGACTCCCCCGACTCTGCTCTGAGTCAGGACCTTGGAGCCCTGGTGTGACACCAGCAGCATTAACACCACCTGAAGTGTTTTGCAGGCTCTCACTCTCATTTGCAGGTCCCGATGGCTCAGGCCACCTGCAAAACATCTCTGTGATGACAAATTCAGCCCCGCAGAGACACTGACCTGCAGCAGGCTGAGCAGGGGCATCCTAAAGCCACAGGTGGGTCACGTTGTTAAGGCAAAGGGGATCATCTGCTGTGGGGCCAGGGATGGGAGGGGACAGGGATGGATGGGGCAGTGGGGACTGCTGCATCTGAGACAGGGAGAGGGGAATTTGCTGTCACAGCAATGCAGCCTGAAGGCTGGGGAACACAGTGAGGCAGAGGTGGACAGGAGGATGCATCCAGCAGGTAGGGAATAAGCAGGTGAGAAACGACTCCAGCACAGCCCAAGGGCCTTTTTCTGAGGTGAACTTCCAGTTTGTGGGAAGGATTCCTGCACCTCATGGTCAGATTCAGCTTTCCCCACCCCCAGAGAAGAGGAGGAGTGCATGGCCCTTCTCAACATCCTGCCCCAAAGCCATTTAGGAAAACCCAGTGAATACAAATCCTGCACTCACACCAGTGGCTGTGGCAGAATCAGGCCTGCTGCTTCTTTCCAGATAACTGCAGAATGGTGTAAAAACACAGAATGTTGTAAAAAACCAATAACCTTTGAAGCACACCCTCTGAGTAATTATCTCATTCCCAGATAATGACTAAAAGATGTTATTTTCCTCTCTGATATGGCAACAACAAAGATTTTGACCTTATTAAAACCAGCCCATCAGGAAACTACATGTCATCCTTAAAAAAAAAAAGAAAAAGCCAAAAAAGAGGTAAAAAAAAAGGAATTAAATTCTTTAAAATCCCTGTGAACAGTAATTCAAGATACTGTAGCTGAAGACCCATGATTTGTAGCAGTGTCTGGGTGGTCCTGAGACAGGAGATGACAACATTAGCTCTTTCCTTTGCCCTTCTAAGAAATGCTTTGATGATTCTCTAATATCCTAAGAGTATCCCCTGTGATTCTGCAGTGGGACGAGGCAATCACAGAGGTGGGATAATGCATCCCTGGCCCTTGCTAAGAGGGGACAGCTCAGAGCCCTTTGTTCCACCAGCCCTGCACTGACATCTGAGCCAGGATGTGCTCACCATAGTCTGAATAGTGATGTGGGCTCCAAAGCATCCCCAAACACTGCACACATCTGGCTGTGTACCTGATTTGTGTGTGCAATTAAGGCACTCATCCTCACAGCTCAAATAACCATGGACTTGTTCCACTGGTCCTTGGACAGATAATGACTGCAATGTTGCAGCCAAAGTAAGCAAGAACATCAAGGGCACAAACACAGATGGGCTTAGCATTGGAAAAACCCTGCCAGTGAAGGTTTTTGGGCAACCTGCTGATACACAACACATAAGGAGTTAATTTGATGGAGCTGCAACCAGGTGGTTTTGAACCAAATCCCAAGCATGAGCAGAATATCTGGGGTTTTTTTGCCTGTATTTTGCAAACTTCCTGCTCACATGCAAAAGAATTTATATTTTTGGGGTGGTCAAAACTGTAATTCATATTTTACATCTCGGGCTCAACCTTTCAATTAATTAGAACCAGAATGACTCGCTCTGCCCTTTCCTCTGTGTACTCAAGTGTTTGTTTGGCATTGTGTGGGCCCTATGGCTCAAATATTTTTTGCAGATGCACAGAATTAACCATGCATGTTTAGATGTGCTTGGGGAACAAATACATTCGTAGAGATGTATATACTTGACCCTGTCACTTTTTTGTTAAATACTGTAAAAGACATCAACTTGCCCCTCCAGATTTTAAAATGATTTAGAATAGGTGGCAGTGGGGAAATACCTAACACATTCTGTCAAATTAAGTATTTTCTCGGAGACTGTTCTCGAAGATAAAATTATTTCAGCTATAGAGATGTCTGTGCAATGTATTAAGGAACAGAATGAACAACCAAAATATAAACTAGCTTAAATGGATGTCCAATATACTGCATTTTTCCACTTGATTTTAATTTTCTTTTTCCTTCTCCCTGTTCTTTTTCCATCTCCACATAACAGTTTTTCTCTTTGCTTAGTGTGTATCACATTTTTCTTTCTAATTCCCTGGGCTCACTTTCCTGCTCACTGCTTGTATTTTTCCAGTATCTCTCTTAGTAAGAATAATTAAGATCGGGTCAGATCTTTGAACCTCTTATTTGGAGCAGTATTGAATTCAAGCTTGTACCACTGAATAAAAGCACTGGCCTCTTTTACTTGCCAATAGACTCACTTATAAAATAATAAAAAACAAGGTTCACAGAGCACATCTACCAGGCAAATTGAAGTGCTGCACTGGCCACAAGGCTTGGGTTCCTCCTGCTGCTGGCAAAGCAAATACAGTGACAGCAGTCAAAGCACAAACTCCTTCTCCTCAAGCACTTTCAAATCCTCTGAAAGCCTGGAGATGCCATCAGTGGCTCATAAAAAGCTGCTTGCTGGCCTGCAGGGCTGGAAGGACTGAAAACCTTTCCCTGCCAGGTGTCACAACTCAGACCCTGAAGTGTCTCTGCAGATCTGAGCTTCTGGGAGCGTGGTCTGCAGCGTGGTCTGCAGCACGTCTCTCCATGGCTCTGCCACATGAGGCATCCCTGGCACCCAGCAGCTCCCAGGCCCCAAGCCTGGCTCCCTCAGCCTGGGCTCAGGCCCCAGGTATAAAGCTCACTTTGTTCAGTTCAGTTATTCAGGAATTGTGAAGAGGATCTGAGCAAAACCGGAATTTGGCCTGGCATTTCCATAATTGCAGGAACCCGGATTTCACAGCATGAAAACCATATGAATTCAAATAAATCCTACTTCTCCTTCATCCCAGTGAGTAACTGGACTCGGACCAAAGCTGCCCTTTGGGATCCTGCTGGGTTTCCAGCCCACAGCTCACCCCACGCTCCTGGGAGTGTAAGGGAATCCAATTTCCTCCTGATTCCCTCCACAATGAACCTGTCTTATTAGATACCACAATATAACTGTGGTTAAACCCCTCCTATAAAGCAGCTGCCCACCACAATAGTTATGTGGCCTTGCTCCCTGTCATACTTTTCCTCACTTCATTTTCCAGGGCATGAAACTCACTACTCAGAAGGGGAATAGCAGAACCAGAAATAAATCCCATATCCCTTACCTTTTCCTCTGGGCTAGCAGTGACAGTGTTGTGTGTTTGAACTTCCCCTGAATTTCAAAGACATTTTCTCTTTCTTTACGGTAACTCACTGGAAGATGAATTTTTTTATATTTTATGGATTGTATAGAACTCTGCTAAGAGGAACAGCATATTCGCAATTTTCAGGGCTTAGATACTGCTGGGTATGTAGGTCACTCAAATAAAAAATTCCAACTTGGGGTTGTGGTGTTTGAGCAGGTTTACTCTGGCATTTTTTCCCTTACCAAAGGAAAAACCTCTATATCCAGAATTGCATTGCAGGGAGTGCAGGTGCTTTACTACCCATTCACGTGTTTGAGGAATCCAACCCAGCCTGGGCATTCAGCACTTTTTAGTGTCTGCAACTGCAGTCAGCCTTGAGTTAACACAAACCACACTCCTCACCCACACTAAAGTGCAGGGTAAATGTGCTACTGGGTATTGAGTTTTCTCTGCCTGTTAAACCAGACAACTTATTTTTTAGCTGAGCGAATATAAAGAGTTTTGTGGAGCTGTGTTAAAATGCAGCTCAGGTTTAGAGGAATTACCTAAGGGTACTGAGTGCATTTTCCCATCTTATCTGTTTGATAAGAGCCAGATAACTTATTTGTGTGTGTGTGCAATAGATAATATGCCATGAGGAGTCCTTGTTAAAGGAGAAGCCAATGCTCTGAACATCTGGCTAGTGAAAGCCCTGGACATGGAAAATATAAATGTCAAAGCTCATATTTATAAATTGGAAGGGCCATGACGACATCTGCTAACAGGCTTTCTTCCATTTGCTGTACATGGTTATTCACAGGCAACAACAAAAACGTGCACGGATCACATGCATGGCCTGCCCTTCCTTTCAGGAACACACGCTCCAATAACACACAAATGCTCTGTTCTCACAGCACAGAAATACAAGTGTTTGCAAACCTCACTGCAAAGCTCTTGCATACCAGACCACAGTGGGACACACACTGCTGGAACTAAAAAAGGCTAAAAATAGCTGGGGAAAAAGCCTTGCATTAACACAGAAGACAGTCAAACTCACTTAGCATTAACTCTTTCAGTGAAATAAGTGCCCTCCTTTTCTACCTTGCTCTATAGGAGATACTTTGTACTGTAAGTCTAATCCTGAAGCCTTGTTTTTATGACTGAGTAGTTGTGGATGGGAATCTCAAGACATTAAATAAAGCCTAACCTATCTGACCACGGTAGCTCAACACTAACATTAAAACAAACTACAGGTAAAAGAAATGTGAGCCTACATTTGTAACCATAGGCACCTTTTCTTCAGCTTAGTGCCAAATAAGTGCATTTCTGATGCCTGAGAAATATAAAATTGATCCAATGCATAAGCATAAAGGTTTTGCTAATGACTTATTTTAGGTGTCTAGACCACAGTTCACCCCAACACTCTTGGCACTGACCACTGCCACAGAAGCTGCTCACAAGGCTGCCAAGTTGTCAAGAGAAGGAAAAGCATCAGCAGAAAGAGCTTGCACTGCTTTATGATATCCATGAATTTAGCAAAGAATGGATTCCATGCTGTCTGTCCAGTCTGCAGTACAGCCGGACACACATACACCTCTCTGAAAATGGTAGGAAAAGCAAAGAGGGTGAAGTAACAGGGAGGGGATGCATCTCCTGGTCACAAAATGAAGGAGAAGGATGCCTAGCTCTGACTCCCTCTTACTGCAGTCTGCATCAATGTCAGGTGACAAGGATATGTGAGATACAAGTGAGACATGTCCCCATCTCAAAGAGATTCTCAAAGAGAATCAAAGAGGCTCCAAAATATCCCACTTTAATTGGCATGGACGGCCTGCAGAGCGAAGTGCAGTGTTTGTGTGATCACAGCCTCCTGCAAACTGAGCTCAGAGAGGTGGAGGTGAGTGCAGCAGATGGAGATGCAGGAGGGGTCCCTTTCTAATCCTTTCTCCAGGGCCCATGCAAATATGTGCAGCCAGAGTTTAAAAAGGCAGGTAGAAAGAGCACTGGGGAAAGAGAATATTTAAGCAGGAAATGGAGAAAGATGGAACTGAAAAATTAACAGGTTGTAGCAGTCCTGGCATTGGATGAGGAAATGAGGCTGCACTGGCTGAGAAACAGCACAACAAGTGGGGATCACAGAGGAAGAGATCATCTAAACTCAGCTGCTGCTGCTTCTTGAAACTGAATCCTAAGAAAACATTTTGTTTGTGCTGCATCAGACAGATCTTAGGCAGCTTAACAAAGTTAGCAGTTGTAGGGCTGTGTCCAGCCCCAGTCAGAAATACATCAAGCTGGGACAGATATAAATAGATATCATAGACTGTCTTTACTCAACACATCTCAAATGAGAAGTAGAAAACAAGAATGGAAAAGAAAGCTCTTCATAGGCTCCATAAAACCTCTTGCATTGTATTTTCAATCTTAATCAGCATTGAGGAGGAAAGAACAGAAAGTGCTCTTGGATATCCAGGGCTGAAAAATACCTCATTGTTCAAAAATCCTAACTTGTGTGCTCCAGCTTTGTTACTCGTTCACCTTAAGAAATATGGATTTAATATTCATGATGGATTTAAATTTCACTAAAATAAAATACCTAATGCATTACTAATAGAGAATTTAGTTTAATGAAACAAAACTGAAATCTATACACAAATTACGTTTCCAAAGGGGTTCTGTGTTCTTTAATGATTTTACTTTCAGGTATTTGTAGCTTTCATTAAAACAGCATTTGCATACTGCTTGGTATTAATTGGTCATACTGGTGGTGACATACTTAAGCAATAGGGAAAGTAAACATGCAAGGCTTTTGCTTTCTCTAATTTTATCTGTGTTTGTTTCATCCCACAGTGGCAGCATATTATTAAGAACAGCAGAACAAAGTAAAACCCATGGATCTTTTCGTGTCTTTAGCAGGTAAAAGTGAGGCTGCACATCTTTTCAGCCCCATCTGGAGGATAAAAAATTAACTCTTTGTCTTTGCCAGGGGAAAGAAGTTATCAGTCACAGCCAGCTGACAGGGAAGGTCTATTAGCACGGAGATGCTACAGGTTTGGACACGAATGTCAGGACTTCCCGTCGTTACTGAGATGCATTAGAGAGCTGTGTGCTGAGGCCAGGTTCCACAGCTTTAATTAATATATTCTGTGCACTCTGACCAAGCTGATAATCCAAGAAGCCTCAAAAAAAACCATCTAGGGAGGGAGGATATGTCATCACCGTATCATTTGTACCGTCAGGAGATTTACCTCGTTTTTACTGTGCTGAGTTACACTGTGCTCCTACTTTGCTTTAGAGGGCTTGTGTACCTGGGGCTGTGCAAAGGGTATGATGACAGAACTGCCAGAGCCAGTGCTTGTTTAAAGGAGGCATTGAGCCAGCTGATCACCTTAAAGGGGGATCAAATGGAAAAAGGAAAAAACTAAGGAGAGGAACATGCAATATTTCCCTACACTTGGCTCTCTGCTCAGGAGGAGCTGAGGATGCCTTCACAGAAGCAAGATGGCATGTGTGAGAGAGGCAGGCAGTGCTGGGAGAAAGAAGGACCAACTGATGCACTGCTAAACTGCCCAAAATGTCTTCTTCTGGACACTGTATATCTGCCAGGGTTCAAAAAAATTAGGCAAACTAAGAACAGAATTTAGGCCAGTTCAAGATATAAAGATTCCCCTTCCACAAAGGAACCAAGAGAGAGCATTTGTCCAGGAGGTGTTCTGGTACCACTCTGTGTCACAGAAAGCTCTTGCACCCAAACTGACAAATCCTGAGGTTCTTCTGATGACTGTAGATATTTGTGTGCCACGCCCTGGAGCCTGGAGGCACTCACTGATCAGGACGGGGATCAGGAAAGATTCACAAGAAGGAAATTCTGCCAGGGGAACAGTGAAGGAAATGGCAGAAGTGCTGGAGGAAAGTCAAGGGGCCACATGACTTGACTGAAGCCCCAGACAGCAATGGGGTGGGACAAGGGAGGGAAGGTGGGACTCCTGCTGCTCCTGGCTGCTGGAGCAACCCCACAGGGAGACAGGTTCACTACAAGATCCTGAAACTGTCCTCATCCCTGGTTGAACACAGGGCCAAGAAATGCAAAGGTGACACTGCTTCTGTGGCTGCACAGGCTGGAGGAGGCAGTGACCCCCCTCCCCACGAGCATCAGGAGACACTCCCCGAGCAGTGTCCTGACCAGGGAGGCAGACAGGGTAATTTAAACAAACAAGGCCCCAGTGATGGAAATTTCAAGCTCAAAGCTACCATATGGAGGGAAATCATCTGACCACAATTTACCTGTTAGACTTCAAAGGTGTCTAGGTCTCCTTTAAATAAAAGCAGTCTTTTCTTTAATGAAGTTAAGTACTGTATTTCAGCACCATGTGTTGTGAAAAGGAAGCAATTTGGATTAATTTACTGAAATTTACCTTTCAGATGCAGTTAAGTGGAATTAAAAGTTTGTTTGAGTTGACAGAGTTCTGTTTTCCATCACTGCATTGTCTTGAAAGAAAGGATAACAGGATAAGTGCTTAAATTCCATCCAAACTGATAAGGTTCACTCTGTACAGGCAAACTCAGTGTAGTTTATTACGTATTGTCTCCCTTCATCCATCACTGGTATACAATTTTTCCCCCTAAAACAATCGCTTCTTCCAAAACAAATTGATATTTATGATGTTATTGCATTCATCTGGGGTTGAATAGTCTGCAGTGGGCTATCAGAGAGCTGCCATTTCTACTTAAAGGGAGAATTCATTTCATTTCCCACTAACGGCAGCTTTTGCAGGGCTGAGCTTACATCTGGGACAAGAATTTCTTTTTTTCTCTTCTGAGAACAATTCTTTTCCCTATTTTCTTTCCCGTTGAAGCGTGTGTGTCCTTAGCCTCTTTCCAAACACCACCTTCACCCAGATCTCTTCCTTGGCAGCAGTAATTAACTTGCCCATTACATCCTTTCTCCTTTTTTTCTTCCCACCAATGCACTTCTCTCTTTCACATCCCCTAGCTGCCATTGCTCCTTCCAAACCTCACCTCTCCTGCAGCACTCTCCCAGTTAATAACTCCCTCCCTCCTTTCTCCCAGGAGCTTTCCTCCCTCCTTGCCTTAGGGCCCAGGATAACTCCCCCCAGCAGCTGGGAGAGGTTCTCTGTTCTCCTGGGTAGCCTTGAACCATTTGCCTGCTACAACAAAGGTGCAATCCTGACCTGCCCTTCACTGACCACTCTGAAACCTCACAGGCATTTCTCTAGTCTATCAATTAACTGAGCATCTCGTCATGAAAAGCCAGTGAATGGTCTGTAATTAATTATTTATATTATATGGGGAAGCCTTGCTAACACAGTGTCAACAGGAACAATGATACTCTGTGTGCCAAACTGCAGCCTCGCAGCCTGAGGGTTTTGCCTCCCCTCCCTGCTGCCCCAGCTGGAGTTTGGCTATGGGAGATAGCCAGGGATTGAGTTTTGTCTAAGTTCAAATTTCTCCCAAGGACAGACTTCAGATCTGCACATTTCTGCAAAGTCAAGTAGTTGAAGAAAAAGAATTCTTGCTACTTGAAATCTCAATTTAATTTTGATTCTTGACAAGCCATTTCAAACAGAAACTGCAGTCAGGCAGGACTTTTTCAGTTTGTTTAGATTTTGGGGGAAGGAGGCAGAAGGGAGAGGAAACCACACTTTTCATCAGCATTTTTTATTTTTTAATGGCCTTCAGTGCAGCTGATTACCCAGGAGATCAGCAAATCTTAGCTCTGTCAAAGACAGGGAGGAGACAGAGCAGAAGCTTTCTCATCCTCCACAGCAGTACTAACCCTCCAACACACAAATCTGAACACTGTCCACCCAGGGCTGCCAACTCAAATGCCTCAGCTGTTAAGACAGAACAAAAAGAAAAGGACAATCTCCAAGGTATAACTGAAAGTAAATACTAATAATGATGTGTGGCATTAAATGATGACTCATTTTTCACGAGGCCATTTCAGATTGTAGCCATAACCTTGGATCAGACCCGAATGACTGAGAGCTGAAGTCTTAGTGGAACCATTAATTATGGATTTCCTGGCTTTTATAGGTTGGAGTCAGACTTTTGATGTTCCTTTAAGATTGTTCTCCTGTGTTCATTTCCTTTGTTTCTGTGTTGGTAGCTTAAGAAAACACCCTAAGATTTCCATGGAAGTGTATGAGATCGCCTAGAAATGCGTAGTCCATAAAAGCCCTGCAATTCATGGCTCATAAAGTCCTCTAATCCATGGTCAATAAAGCTTTGGAAAAGAGCTGTATGAACCACAGTCATTTCACAGTTCAATGAGGTTCATACAGGAATCAATAACCTGGTTTAAATTTGCCTGGATTTGTCCTCCACCTGTATATTTCTCTTTGACTTTTCAAGTTGAAAGGCAGCTCCAACAGCTGAATTCTGGGCACCTCGCAAAGAAACAATGAGCTTTATGCAGCTTTCCCCCAAAAGCTGTAACAAAGACCTAAATCCCTCTGCTTTGTCTCAAAGGTGAACAATTCAAGTTTCAGGTGACAACTGGTGAGTTAGGGAACGGGAAGAACAACCATTTGGAAATACAGGGCCATAGCTCAAGTTAACACTGAATGCAGAGACCTCAGTCCATAGAGAACATGGGGGACTCCAACTGAAGTGTATGCAAATGCACAATGGATTTTTGGGACAGGCCAGAGGGAGAACTCCTTAGTATACCAATTACCCTTCAAAAACGAGTGCTAAGTCTCACTGCTGAAACATTACTGAGGCAATGCAAAGAAGTCCATATGTTTCTCTCCTGCACAGGTAGCACTCTATTGCCTGTGTGATCAGCCACCCTGCTTGTTTCTTCCCAAAAATGATCACCATACAAGGTCTGGGCACAGACACACATTTCTGCTCTTTTCTTGCCAATCAGAAAGGAACCAGTTAGAGAGAACTCACTGTTTATTGCTTTGTGCAGGGTCCAGCGTGCAATTAATGCTGATGAAACCCCACTGCCAAAAGCACAATATGCAGCAGCTGGTTTATGAAAATTGAGACCCCATCCAATTTATGGGGAAACCAGAGCTGGTTGTGAGTCTCTGATTTAGTGAACTTATATTTTTTTTTGTGCTTTGTATTTTTTGTTTTGCTTTGTTTCCAGGAAAACACCAGAAGTTACTCCAGAACTGTAGAAGCACTAAAACCATCTGAAAGCAGTAAGGCAGGCTTCCCTTCTTCCAGCCTTTCCTCATTTCTAGGCCTGTGATCTCCCACTAATATCTCCCTGGGATCTTTCAGCAAGGCAGGCAACACACAGTGTCTGGTTCATCACCAGCATAGTGGGAGCAGAAACTTGTGTTTCCTCACCCCAATCTCCACCCTTATGAAATGGAAGTAGAGGGATAAAAGGCTTTGATTCAGATGAAATCTTACAGGAGCACAGAGCAAATAATTTAATTCCAACCTTCAGAACTACCTCTTAAATACCTTTCCTAGGAACATTTAACAAAACCAATAAAAGGCACAAAAATCCATAAGCACCACTTTAAGCTCCCAACTGCACATTTCCACTGCAATATTCAGAATACTTTCTGGATAGATAGGATAGGGGTGGGAGGATTGTGCCAAGTACCAGGCTCTCACCAGTCCAATTCCTCACTTGTACAACACATGAGGAACTGGACCACAGACCCTTGTGAAGGGCTGGGACATCATGGGACACCACAAGTCAGCAGCCCCCAGGCAGAAGGACTGAAAATCCCTTGTATTTGAGGCACTCAGCTATGGTGAACCAAATGCCACTTAGTTCATGCTTAAACATCCTCTGTGGAGGGGATTCAACCACTGAACGCACTTTGAAAAGAAAATACATGAATCTTTCTTACAAGGCTGGCACTGACCTCAGAAACAGTCTGATTACATTAAGATTAATATGTACCACCTTAATAGCAACCCTTACATCATTCACCCTGAGAAAACAATAAACTACAAAAAATGAGGTAACTGCTCCATTAAAAAGAATGAATAAAAATAATAGTAATAATAATAAAGATCTGAAAACACAAATATGTGAAGCTTTTTTCTTAGCAAAGGGAGAAACCTCTGAGAGACTTGCAAGGAACTTAGGTGCTATGAAAATGGGAATACGTAATGCTCAAAGACAATCATTGTATGTGTAGGTGAGCAGCCAGTTCCCAAAATATTACTTAGTTCCTTTTACTTGTTAGAAGATAATAAACATTGTGGCTGTTTATCTGCCCATGACTTGCTCTGGATAAAGGCACTAAGAGCTTTAGAGGTGGGAGAATAAATTGCCCAGGAATCCTAAAAGCACACATTGAGAAGCCCTGGTCAAACATGAAGGCTCTTATTCAAACACTGAATGGGAGTTTTTAACCTCAGACCAAGATTGGAATAGCCATGGAAAAGTGCATACCTCCAATCTCTTCACAGAGAGGATTTAATTAAGTACTTCATTTTGCTTCAGTTTACTATTTTCAATGCAGTCTGAGATGATAAAACATTTCAGCCCCATAACACAGTTAAGAAGGTTGAAAGTCAGATTTGTCAGAATCTTAAAAATTCTCAGGAATATTCTGTATGCTTGGAAAATGGGCAAGCCTGTGGGCTGAAAACTGCTGGTACAGATAGGAAAAGAATTATTGGAAGAAAAAAAACAAGCACAGAGTATTTTCTATTGTTCCTTTCCTGTTTTTTACTCTGACAAGTCTTTGTTTCTGTGTATTTTAAACATTTTAAGCATTAACTTTTTTTTCCTCTTTACTTTTTGATCAAATATGCCTATGTGCATGCCTATTTTCCTCCTAGCTCTTCATTAAGGCTACAAAAACATCATCTCGCTCCCTGTGTCTCCCAGTTAGCCTCTGTCCAACCCTCCCTCTGGTCTAATCAACAAGAGCTGGGATCTGCAAAGAGCATTGAGTGAGGAGCCAGCAGGAAGAGGACAGGGACCACACCAGTCATGACTCACCTGTCCTCTATCCGAACCCAGAGGTCATTGAACTGCCTCTGGCGATGCTGCTTGTGCTGCTTCTTGTGCCACTTCTTCTGCCTGCCAAACTCCTCCAGCTGGCTGATGCTGTCAGGCAGCAAGAGGTGAGGAGACAGGCTGTCCTCTTCGTCCATCTGCTGCGGCTTCAGGGAAGGAGATGCCAGTGGGACCTGCTCAGAAAGCTGGACAGGGGGCAGGGCTGTCACTGAGGGTCCCTCCAAGGCTGGGCTTGTCTTTGTCGTCCTTGAACTGCAAAACACAACGTTTAAATATGAGTAAAACAAAGGTGAAAGCAGAAGACTGCACTGCTTGGTGGGCGTCCCTGACTGCTGAGAAGGTGCACAAGGCTTTTGCTCTGGGGCAGCGAGTAAAGGCAGCACTGGTATTTCCTAGGAAGCTTTCATGTAAACACTTCACTGAAAAACACGGAAAATACAACAGATACTCTATTGCTGTTTTCTGGCATTTTAATGACTTTTTAGAGGCCTTAGAGTCTGTGGTAGGGGTCAACGTTGCCTCCTCTGCTGGGCTGAAGGTCGAATGACAAAACTCTCTCCAAGCTGGCAAATGACTCTCTTTGAGGAAAACAGAGAAATGAAGAGAAACTGATCTTAAATTAAAGAGATAATGCAAGTTATCCATCTCTTCTTGTTTTGGTTTTTCCCCCCAACTTTGGAAATCATCTGTAGAAAACAAGCCATTGCTTTAACTGCAACAAGAATTATGTCTCCTCATCCAGTCAGGACTGGGGACAAGGAAGTCTAGGCTGATGACTGAAACTTGGAAGCATGGAAACATGGAAGCATGGAAGCTCAGCAGCTGGGATGGGATATGCAAGACATGAACTCCAGCAAGTAATGAAGAAAAAAGGGGTAAATGACCTGCCCAAAGCCTCCTTGAAACAATTCTGCCAGAGCTCTTCAATCCTGTCTTAAGTATTACCACCTCTTGTACATGACTGGAATGATGCAGAAAAAGACCTTTTATTTTCATCTTCTAGAGTTTCACTGATTTTAGAAGAAAGTCAATATAAACTCTCTCCTTTGGTATGCAGCCATGTGAACTTATTGTGAGCTAAGATAGCTGAAACAAAAATCTAATAAACCAGGACTGACATAAAGTTATTTTTCTCCCCTAACTTCAGTAGAAGTTCATATTGAGTCTTAATTGCAAGAAATTTTCCTGTCCCTGGGATGGGCCAATGAGTTGTACGTACAGAAAATGGGAGAGAATTAATAGGCAATATGAAGCTGTGGTCTGCAAAACTATTTCTATTACATGGATGCTATGACTTTTATGACAGAAACAATTAAAGCCACGTGAAAAATTTTGCCTCCTGAGTGAAACCAGTAAGACATTTTAATGAAAAAGTAATAAAAAATCCTAAACTTCATTGGTGACAATGTACAAAATGTGCCGCAAGTGAAACCACATGTTTCATTTATGGAACATTTTGTTCTCTTCCAAAAAAGTCACATCTACTACTAATGGAAGCTTTTTTTCTTTTTGACTTTGTTGAAGTCTGTTACAATACCAGGCTTGATGGTCACCTCTATTTCCAGTGAATTGTGTTTCATACAAAAGTTCTTCCAATACCTACAGATAATTAATTATCATTATTATAAAACTCACTGGCAAATACTACTTCGTCGCTTGTAGCCAACATTCATGAAGTTCTTCAGAGATCATACAACAGATAGAGAAAAAAAGAAAGTTTTCTAAAACTAATTCTAAAAGTCTTCATGGTTGGTTTTATTAATAAAACATACAAGAAAATCCCTTTGTTTTTTTCTTCTTTTTCCAAGCATTCAGACTCCCAGTGAGTCCTTTCCAAATTCATTCATACTCACTCCATGCTCTATTTTATATCACAGATAGATCTGCCTGTTCTGAATTTTTTCCCCATTAAGACTTTCTTTCATGCTTCCTGTTGAGGGTGAAAATTCCCCAGCAATTTCCTTTGGGAGTTCTTGGTGCTTTCCAAAGCCTTTAAGAACTCCTTGGCTACGGCACAGGCTCATGGCTGAAGCAAAGCCATCTCCAGGCTCATGTAAATGAAGAGGAGCTCACAGGTTTGTGCTGGGGGTCTCTCAGGCCACAGTGGAGAGTTCTTAACTTTTATCCAACCACGACGGTGGATCAGCGAAGTATCAACATCAAATGCAGCCATTTAGCAGCCTGGAGGATAACACAGTGTGAACTTGGACAGGAGAGTTTAGGCAGGTAGGAAGGGCCTGGACCAAGCACCTACAGACACCACGTGTGCCCTGAGATGGCAGCAGAGACCAAGGGGTGGCAGAAAGCCACTGGAACGGAGCTGTAGCCAAGACTTGTGTTTCCATGGACTTCCTTCTCCGTGCCTCATGCTCTGATCAGCCAGTAACTCCCTGAGATGCTGCAGGCAGGAGCAGCCCCCATGTGCCAGCTCAGGGCTGGGGCTGCCCTTTGATTCCTTGAGTGGTCTTAGGGATATCTGAACACGTACTTTCCACCTTTTAACACCTACTATTTTCTCACACGTGTTTACCTTGCTCTGAGCTCCCTGTAAACTGGAACCAGTAGAGAGGTGTTTTTTATGGGTTGAGATTTTACAAACCACTTAAGACGACTGGCAGCTCCCTTCTTATTAAAATTAATGACTTTGGGCATCAAAATCCCAGTGGTGGCTTTGAAAGTTTCTGGCTTAATTGTTTCCACTACCATCACATGAGCCACAGGTTGTAAACTTGATATTTCAGAACATTCTTTGGGAAGAGAATAAATAAACACTGGAGAAATGTTAAAATGCTGTAACCTAAAGAGGGTTATAAACTAACCACCAGCATGTTAGAGTTGAGTCAGGGGGAATAGATCCACTGTGGCAACTGCATATTACATTTGGTTGATATTTGTTCCATTATGCCTGCATTAATATTTTTTTAATTATTAGTAACTGCTAATAATTGCATCAAGACCTAAGAGGGACTTTTGAAAGCTGTATGTTGATGCATGCTTGCTCCACTAAAAGAAAAGGAAGTTAGTTTTAAACTGATTTAATAAATCAGTTACAATAATTCTACTATATTATATATAAAAATAATAATTACAATAAAAAGAACAAATATTATAAAAATACAATTAATTAATTATCAACCTGGTTGTTTTCAAATATGACTGTCACCCTACAGACATTCTACCAGAAGGAAAATTAAAACAGAATATGAATATTTTATCCAAATACATTGCAAGAATATTTAAAGGTGTTAATTTGATGTAAGAAAGATTTCCTATAAGATGACAATTTTCCTGCTGATTTCAGTAAAAAAATATTAATACAAAGGGCTCAAATTTATTAATATTCTGGATTTTTCCCCCTAAAAATAATGGCAAAAACCTGTCATCTGCAATCAGATACCTGGACAATCGATCTCTGCATTATGTGAAGCTTTACTGCTAAATTCAACTGCTCATTTCATGGACTATTTCGTGCCTTTCCCCTGGTCTCAGTCTCTGTGCACTCTGTTAGCACAGCTGCACTGTATGAAACCATGGGGATATAATGGACTTTTTTTTCCATTCCTTCACTACTGCTGAGACAGCTTTTCAAGATACACAGTTATTTTTAAAGTCAGGGAAAAAGCAAGGCTAGTTTTCAGTTTGTGAGGCCACAGTGCCTTTTCTGAAGAAAGAGTGAGAAAGTACCACCCAAATATCTTGGTCCACACAAAGATCTCAGAGATTTTTCATGAATAACTTGATACAATTCCAGGCTTAGAGGTTCCACCCATTTTTAAATGTATCATTCCCACACAGGGTGGTCTTGGAGAAATGAAAATTATTTCAGGCCCTTAGGTGGGTTTTCCTCATCTCTGACCTTAATTTCCTTCCCTGGGATGTGCACTTCTGCAAAACAAGTTCTCTAAAACATCGAAGTCCAAATATGAAAACTTTGGTGTCTCAACAAATATCCTATGTGGTTTGGTCCTAAGGCACAGAAAACAGTGAAAACAGGAAAACCTTTATTCTCGTTAGTTCTTGAAAATGCTTAATCCACAGACAAAGACCTCTGTGGTTTTCTTTCACTTCTGGTGAAATCTGCCATCCTTTTCTAATTCTTTTCAAGAATTAAAAGCGCAAAACAAAACATGTAAGTTGTTTGGACTGAGCTGGATGCTCCATTAGGCTGTCTCAGCATTTCTCTCTCTGCCTTGCGGTCTGCAGTGTCGCTGTGCTGGCACTGACCATTGAAAATTGACTCATTGCTGGGACATGTTAGGGCTACTGAGTGGATCTGGTCAGAAAAATGACATTAACACCATGATGTCCTGCAATATATTATTTTCATAGTTTCCAGGCTTAAAACTGCACAGGTCAGGTAGGGCAGACCCCACTAACGCTCTGCCCCTGACCTGCCAGAGTAACACCAGCAACGTTTGGACTGAGTCCCATCAAGCCTCCCCATGGGCTTCCCCAGGCCCAGGGAGGGTCCTGCCCTTGCTGTATGCCTTTCCTGATGATACACATCTTCCAGACAACGAAATCATCAGTCGAATTTTTTTCAGCAGTCTTGCGGTAACATCTCTGTTCCCTCAGATATGTGCAGAATCTTCCGAAATCCCAGCCTGCCAATTTGTTATTTGCATCCTGACTTTGCAGCACGAGCAATGGAAAAGTTTTGCTCAGAAGGCTGCCACGCTTTGCAGGGGCTTCCAAGCACAGCAACATCACTGAGGTTTCCTTGCTTCGGTTCTCAGAACTGTCAGACAAGGGGAGATTTTGTTTCATCAAGAGAGAAGCCACGGTGATAGCAAGGAATGTGTGATGTGGCAGCTTCATCCTCATGCCACTGTTCCTGGGATGCAGCCTGCTGAGGGCCAGACAGAGAGTTAAAAGCCTTTTATTGTGGATGGATTCTCATAAATTCCAGTTGGGGTGTCTTTGTGAAGGCAGGAATTCGTCAGCCCCTCGCACGCACCCACGCTCCCCTCGGCACAGGCCACGGAGACATCTGCTCCTGGCTTTGCTTTCCCTACACATCTCTCTGAGAGAGTCATGCACACAAGATGGGCACCACAACGTCCTGTCCCACAAGGAGTTTTGCTTTTTTTTCCCTCTTCCACGCTAGGATCAAGCTCAGACTTTCAAAGCCCTTGGGAGAGAAGCAAACAAAAGAACAGAAAAGCAGGCAGAAATCCTAACCCACCCCAGCACAGCTTATAGGGCCTCTTTCCAGTGACGGGAAGTGAGGATTGAGAGCACAGACTCACATAACCAGGTGACACCATGGACATAATGTCCTTCGAGATGAAAAGCATTAATATATTTTACTGCAAAAGAGAGTAACTGCAAAGCAGAGATCAGAGAGTTAGATTCTCCCCATACTTAATCTGAGCTGCTTCAGGCTAAGTGCTGTATATTACTCAGGATGAATGTGGGCTCAAGAGACAGCAAAGAGAAATCTCCTGTGAAATTCCTGATTATTCACTCACCTGATCAGCTTAATTATAATGAGGTTATTTTATTTAGGATGTAGTTGCCTTAGGCCTGTACACTCAAGTTAAAACTTCTTAACAGAATTTGGAAACAAAGTTGTTTTTTCGTTTTTTTGCACCATAGTCAACTACATCTCATGAGCACTTAAATTAGGTTAAGTAGTTAAGTAGTTAAATTAGATTATCATCCACCCCAAACTTGGATGGTATCTCTGTGCTCTGAAGCCACGTCAAACAATTTCTCTGGAAAGAATCACTGTTGCTCAAGAACTGTAACCTTAGTTTGGAAACGAATTTAGTCCTCAGCATACACACATATATATGTACAATTCTGTGCATAAATGAAATGAGAAGTTTGTGATGTGAAGATATTCACATGGGCTGTAATGTTTTCCTTCCCACTTTGAGAAACTAGAAAGTAAGAGGAGCAAGTAAAACTTTTTTGCATCTATTTGGTTTCATTAGAATTGGAGCTGGTCTAAGGCACAGGAGAAGAAATGCAAGCTTTCTGCACTTGAGAGGATGAATTTGCTGAAAAAAGAGAGGGCAGCTGTAACATTTGTAACGTGTCATTTCCACATTTTCATGTGAATTCTTTCAGAAAACTCAAAATGTTTCATTTCAGCATTTTCCGAACAAAGCTTCTAATTTTTTTTAGTCTTCTGTTTTCAAAGACTTACATGCTACGAAGTGCCCTTTTTTGTTCAGAAATTGATTTCAATTAAAAAGAAAAACCCAACTAATATATAAAAATGACAAAACCCAACAAAACCCAATTCCTGCCTTCAAAAGCATCCTCAAAATGTTCCATTTCAAATTGCTCTGAACTTATTTTCCCTTCTCGATTTTTTTGGTTCAGTTTTTGAACTGAATAATCCTTTGTTTGTGCATCTTTCATGAAAACTCTGAGAGCTGCACACTCCAGCCCCAGAGGATGGGCTGTGCCCTCAGAGGAAGGATGGGTTGACCCTCCAGCCTTGTTTCCATTTTCCACATAAATAGCAAATAAGAACCTTCTTTGCTCATGGTACACAAGCCTCAGGCTCTATTCCCTAAAGCTCCACAGTCTTATTAGCATCATACCAATTTAGTGCTAAGCTTTTTCTGCCTGGGTAGTTCAGCTTAAGCAAAATATTCACAATATAGATACCTTTGGTCCCTCATTGTCTTATGGAAGTGGCCCTTAAAGCTCCTTGGATAGAATCCCTACTCCATAGGTTTGGATGGGCTTTTTCCTGCTCAGGCATCCGGGTTCAACATGGGAGCACAGAGATATGCAGCTGTCCTGGGACACCTGGAAGTCTCATTCACAGAGGAGAGAGAGGCCTTCACATTCAAATTACAACTCTGTATGTCCATGCAGCACCCAAAGGCTTGCTACATAAAGTTAACTACAATGTTTTATTGTCTTATAATAAAATTTTGACTGCTGAGTTTACAATGAATTTTAAGAAGTCAACTGACAAAAAAAAAAAAAGTCCACAAAAAACCAAACTGGCTGCTTGATTTGATTCCACAGTAGAATTACAGCTAATATACAACTGTTTGTATCTTGCTCATTTACAATACAAATTGAGTTCTACTCCCAGATTGTCTCCATTGGGAATTAGTTTCCCTTCTCTGCTGGGTCCTCCGGAGAGAACATATATCTACATATATTATACATTGAGTCCATATTCTCTACCATATCTTAGAAATAAAAACTCTCTGCAGAGACACAGCTGAGCAAGGCACCAAGTGCTTAGCTTGAGGGACTAAAACATTTTCACTGACTTCAGACTGAAACTAAGGGCAGATTATTCACTGTTTGCCTGGTGCTGTTTCCTGCACTTCTCTCTGATGCTCTGGAAGTTTATTCCTGGCCAAAGTGAGGTACTGGGTGGATCACAGACCTGTGCAAGCACAGCAACTTGTGTTCCTAAGTACCTTGTTCAGTCAAGGCTTTTACAATTGCAAGACAGATAATGTGGGCTCATCAGCAGCTGCTATCACCAGAAGGAGAGAGACACAGGCCACTTAAATCCAGCAGCAGGCATAAGTGTGCAACCAAAGAGCCACAAGAAGACCATGTCTGCAAGAGACTCCACATTTCTGTGACACTAAACCCACTTTTCTTCTCTGTAGCCGACACTGCAAAACATCTGATCTGCTCAGCCACTGATGGCTGCTGAGCTAAAAAAAGGAACACAGAGACACTCTGACTTTCTCCCAAATATTGTTAGAGCCCATTGGCCTTGCCCATATCACAGTGCCTGAGTGTTTCCAAGAAAAGAACAAGGCAGTTGTCAGAATCCCTATTCAGGCAACACTTCAGCCTGTCTGTGGGCATTTTCACTGCACAGTAAAGGACAGAGCCCTCGAAACGTGATGAAGGCAGAAGAGCTCTCCCTCCAAACCCCACTTGCTTTTATGTCTAATGCTGTTCTGTCAACTCTAATTCTAATGGATTTCACATAATATCTCCCTATGTACGAGGGTTCCCTCTCTGTACCAAGTCATGCTGATGAAACTGCTTGGATCAAATGCTCATTTCTGTCTGACAAAGGCATCCTTCACTAAAATTCTTCAGCAACAAAGCATGCACATTGCTGCTGAAACCTAAAGGAAGAGAAGAAGGTTTTATATTCTCTTTTTGAGTTTGCTAATTAAAACTTACGAGACCAGACCTTGAATATCCAGGAGGCATCTGAGGCCATAGGAGAGACTGATTTTTAATGAACTCAGGCAAATCTCACTGTCTAGTTATAAACAAGAGGCTTCAGGTCTTCCTTCCTTAAAACAGGAGAACTTGCACTGACCCCAGAAAATATCTCTCCTTCATTGCAATGTCTATGATTATTATTTTTATTGGTGCACTTAAGAATCCCAGAATTAAATTATGCATCCATTACAGAGCTCCATCTCAGCAAGCTGACAGGCAAAGGGTGTGAGACAATGACAGAGAGTACAAAGGTGACAGCTCCTGCAGCCTCCCTCCCCAACTCTGTTGGAGACCTCATTGCACAGGAGCTCTAGGGGCTCACCTACCTCCATCATATGTGCATATCTGTTTGTTTGTTTGCCTTGAAATGCTTTATCTAAGTGCCAGTTGTGTGAGAGGGTATCACAGCTGAGTACCTGTAGCACTGCCTAGCTATGGAAAAGCATGTAATATAACAGGTGTAACAGATGTCAGAGACTCATCAGAACTATGCCTGGCATCCAGCACAGGTTCCAGCAGTCACATTAGCTTCTTATCACAACACAAAGCTGAACTGAGAGTGACCAAACTAGGACTTCTCATGAGGTGGTGCTGTAATACAGCTCAAACTGCAGGAAAGTCAGTGCTGTTGAATTGATGCCCACGTGAGATGTTTTAATCAAAACTGCAGGACGACTCATCTGGCTCTGTCTCTACAATAAGAGTGAATGCTTGAGGCTGCCCCACAAGCCTGTTAATTCTGAACAGAAGGGGAGGCTACTCTGTCCCTCTGTTGCTTTCATTTTCTAGTAAGAATTCATCTGACAGCCAATCAGAACTGAATTATCCCAAGTAGCACACAGACCAAAAAAGAGTGTATTTCCTTATTTATGTGAAAATAAGCATGATGGAGTCAGGCTTTATGGGGAAAGGTTCGGCCCTTTCTATACACCACAGCTGAACAATTAGGGTACCTATAGGACTCCTAGACCTCATCAGGTCTGTTGCTCACAGACTGACCAGGGCTTCTTGGAAAGGCAGGAGAGGTAAAGAAGGAGGCAAGTGGAACACTGCACCCCAGTAGTGAAAGAAAGAAGAAAACAAAATCAGACTCCATCTACATCACCTCATTTAAACCACTTCTGGTTGCCTGTGGATTTCATTTGATGCCTTTCTCTGATATGAGTGGGAAGTGCTGACCATTCAGCAATGACTGCAATCAGTATGAATGCTTGAAAACATAGAAATTGCCCTAAATTCATGGCTGCATGTGTGAAACAAACAAATGAAGCCCTTGTTACCTCTGCTTTCTTTCAACTCTATGTTCTTTCTCCTTAAGGGGAATGTTTCTAAAATTGCCTCAGCGATTTAAAACCTCAGTGCCTGCTAAATGTCAACGGAAGCTGCAATTCCCACCTAAAACTTAATCTACATTCCAATTTGATACAAGTGCAAAAGTGCCATTTAACATCAGCAAGAAACCCCATGCCTCTAGGGAAGAAAGAAGAAAACTAAAGCAAGGTTTGTTTTGACAAAATGGTGGAAAAAGTGAATCTGTATCTACTGCATTCACTTGTGGTTCCACTTGTTGACTGCAGTTGGAAAAGACCTTCCACATGCTGCTCCTGGGAAAAGGTCTTCAGCCTAGGAGGCACCACAGAGGAAGGATGAAGGCAAAACCAGACTGGAGTCAGAGGTGAGGACACAACGAGGTCCTTCAGACCTTCTCCTGCAGGACAAAAGAAGCAGAGGGAGAGACACCCACTGACCTGGACCAAACCATCACTGGTATTACCCCAGTGTTAGAGAGCCTTGGTTCTTAGCATTGCCAGTTTCAAAAATCAGCTTTTTCTCTCCAAAGTTCATGGAGGGACTTCTGGATCTTCCTTGTGATGGAATATGATGCCTTGACTCTGTGGGTGTTAGGAATAATTTCTTAAAATTACTTAAAATGCCACAAATGCAGGCAATGTTACAACCTAAACCCACTACAGCAGCAGAGATTTACTGCTCTCTTTGTAGAATCACAGAATTGTTTAGGTTGGAAAAGACCTTTAAGATCATGAAGTCCAACTGTTAATCCAGCACAGCAATATTCCTTTAAATCCCTCTAAGGAGGGTGACTCCACCGCTTCCCTGGGTAGCCTGTTCCTATGTGTGACAACCCTTTCTGTGAAGAAATTTTTTCCTAATATCCAATCTAAACCTCTCTGCCACAACTAGAGGTCCCTTCTTGTTCTCCTAGTGCTCTTTATTTGGGTAAGAGACCAACTCCCAACTCAGTAAAACCCTTTCAGGTAGCTGTAGAAAGCGAAAAGGTCCCCCTGAGCCTCCTGTTCTCCAGGCTAGACAACACCAGTGAGTTTAATTCTAGCAATGTTTTCTTTCCCTTTCAGAAATCAGGAGGAGACAATACCACAAAAGTATTTGAGATCCATATGAACCCTGTTTATCCACTATGGATTGGGATTTTCATTCCAGGGGTATAATGAACCCCGAGATGCAAAGATGTGGGCGCACAACATTATTAAACCCTTGAAAATTATCCCAGTCTCACTCAATAACGGAACCTTTCCTTAATGACTCTGGCATGGATATGAACTATAGCCTGTAACAGAGCTCAGTGCCAACAGAAACCAACAACTCTGCTGAGGCTTTATCGTTTTTCTTCAGTGGAGGGGGAAAATGTTTATCTGGGAAGCGTTTCACATCAGGGACAATAGGAAACTGTTCAGCTTTCCACAAATAGGCTGGTGTGCAACTTCCAAGCACTCTCCAAGGAAAACTTTGGAACACTGGCCACGTCTTTCCAGCAGGGATTTCATGTAAAGTAGGTAGTGCCCCACATCCTTCATCCTGATTTATTCCTGCTTCATCCTCGTTTCTCTGTTCTTACATCAACACAAAACGAGGCTCATTTCTGAACGTGCACTTTGATCACAGGGGACTCCAGATTGGTACCAGCCCTTTAAACATAAACAGGGATGTGCTGTCCTGACAGAGGAATTTCTGGGACTGCCTTTATTTTTGTAAGAGTAATTTGGATATGTAACGCTGGGGTTATATGACAGGAGACGCAAATTTAGTTGCCAGACAGGGCACTGGGTACTAAAGCACTTGGAGCCTGCCTGTGACTTTGCTGCTCAAGTGCTACAGGTTAGCAGGAGAATATTGCTACTCCTGAGCTGACTGGAAATCAATGGAGAAAGCCTTTGGTGTGCTCTTTCCCACAAATGAGAGCAACAAATTGGGTCTCTGTCTGCAAGCTGCCACCAGCAGAGAGGGGCACTATGGAATTGTGAACTGCTCTGATGTCCCACACAGCAGTAGGAATGAAAAATATGTCAAATTTAGTCCTTCTGTCAACTCTGGCTCCCAGTAGGACCGAATGTTTTCAGGCTGAAGTGACAAAAATTACAAACATGGTGGATGTAAATTTACACTTAATTCTTGATGCTGATGAGAAACTCTGCACTATGGTGGGGCTACGTGAGGCAGACGGGCATAGCCAGGTCAACAGTGGCCACAAGGGAGTGAATCCTCCAGGTGCTTCTGACCAACAACAGGATCTGACAGTGGCAGAAGATCCAGTTTTCACAAGCAGAACATCTACATTACGTGTAGCTGCCCACCTAAGCAAGAGGTCAATGGGGAGGCCCAGAAAGTTCAGTTTCTGCAGGCACCCCCTGTGTCTCAAACTTTCTAAATTTGCAGCTATGAATCCTGAAACTGGATTACTGTAGTGGTGTGTTTTTAGCAATTACAATTGCAAGGAACTGTCTTTATTCAGGAAGTTCTTCCACCATATCACTTGACAGCCACTGTACCTACATCCATCTATAGCATCTGATCCATTTTTCCTCCCTCCTGTTTCTGTTCATAGGTCCATTTTTCATTCTTCCTGGAATGCAGAGCATTTGGGAGTGCAGGTGGGAAACCAAAATCTTTCAACACCCACTAATAGAAATTTGTTTTATTAATTAACTTTGTGGGAAGAAAAAAAAAAAAAAAAAAGAGGGAGCAGATCCTCTGCTCTGAAATCATGAATCACTGCGGAAGAGAAAACATGTCCTCTGAGGCACCTGAGGCCACTTCAGACAGAATGAGTGACTGAGCTGCTTCCTTGGAAAGTCCTGAGTCATCAAACATAGCAGTTTAATCCCCAGGAAATGGGAAACACATTGGCATGATGTTCATGTGCATGGAGCATGAGGTCCAGAGAAGGGTGAAACTCCAAAGATTCTGGAGATCAGTTTAGCTTGCGGAAGGATTTTAAAACCTAAATGCTTCTCTGAAGTATATCTGATCTGGATTTGGGCATTGTACTCCCAACACATGATTTCCTGGATGAATTAAACTTTTTACAAATTTTAAAGATTGTGTATTAATTTACTTCGACTTCTCATAAAAATGATTCAATGATCATGACACAAAAATGCATTCTGGCTTCTAAGGTATTTACTGTGACAAGTGCTTCATAAATTCCCCATCCTTAATTTACTGTTATAAGAAATTACTCTTTTTGGCATTCCTGCTCCTTCTACTAGCACCTAACTGGGAGTTGGGGCTGACACACATGGATCTCAGCCTGACTCTTCACCCTGTTCTCCTAAAGGGACACCTACACAGTCATTTCAGAACCAAAGCTGGGTTGTGGCCAGCATGAAGTCACCTGGCTTGGCTGAGATACCATGAGTTGTTAAAAGTGAGACTATTTCGCACCAAAATGGGCAAGAAATGACACAAAATCACACCCCACTTGTACATTAGGGTGACTTTTTACTTGTGGGGGCAATTCAAAAAGGTTTCAGTAAATTTCACAGCTTGCCACAAAAAGATTCATCTACAGGGAGTTATTTGGTCATGCCACCAGTCACATAATGTATTCTGGAGGGCTTCCAACCCCATTTAAATTCCAAAGAATGTCCTCATGAACATCTGATCACTCATGAAAGATGACATATGTACTTCTCAACAAAATCCTCTGTAGAACACTGCATCCTTGATTGTTTTTTCCTAAGGGACTGTTACTGCAGGAACTTTAAGTGAAAATGTCAGTGGGAGAAGTCATTGACTTCCTTTCTTCCTGTTCGTTTTTTAGATACTTGTGCATTGCAAAGAACTTCCTGAAAGCTGAATTACTACACTCATGCTGAATCAAGCAGCATTATTGATTGATTCACAGCCCACAGACCTCTTGCTGAAGGAAAAGAAGTCAGCTCTGGACGTGGAAAAGCTCTCTGTCCTAATGCGTGAGGTCTCTTTGCCTGACAACGTGATAGTGAAGGTAAGGGAAGTCGGCACTGCAAAGACAGAGTGACAGCAAACAGACCACAAACTTCCTCAGATAAACGACATCTTTCCAACCACACAGTACCACTTGATACCTTTGTGCCCCTTGAGCTGTTACAAAGTGCAGCTGCACTTCAGCCCAGATTGATATCGCCCGGGGTGGAGGCCATCAATCCACAGGACAAGTGCAGGCTGAATACACAAACAAAGCCACACAACCTCGTTGTTTCAGCGCTGGGGAGGGCATGGGGCAGTTTTCCCAAAGGCTTAAATGAGCCTAGTGACACATCTCACAAAAATGACTACACATCTAAACTTGGTTAGCCACCTAAAACCAGCCAGACACGTCCTGCAAGCAAGCTGGGCCAGTTGTCTAAAGACACCCATGAGCACTACTCTGGAAAAGCCAATCTTTTAGTTGGACTATAGAAGGCATCTGCACAACTGTGTGAACATACTCTGAGTTTTCCACCAATTCCCTCATGGCTCCACACAACCAACGATGGGAGAGGATCAGCAACCATCTCATATTTACGATGACCTCTAAAAGCTACTGGCACTGAAGGAAGCCAACAACTTCAGTGCAAGTTGGATCAGCTTTATCTCTAATAACTATAAACCAAAATTTTCATCTCATACTCATGACCTGAGGTGAAAAGATCTGCGTTAGAGTTGGCTGGAAGCAGAAAGAGGATGAAAAATCAGCTTCTTCTGTGGAAACAAGAACTGAAATTTGGCTAGGAAATAAGGTAAGAACTAACTCTGAACTTTTGAAGTCTCCAAGGCTCTGTAAGTTTACTATTAGAGAGTTTATGGAGTATGAGATACAGATCTCCTAAAACTGATAGGCTGCAGATCAGCAAAGAACCCTAGAAACCTTAGCACTGGCTTCAGGACAGCTCAGCGAGCAGGCTGCCCTTGAGCAAAAAGAAGCAAGCCCAGGTTTCCCCAGAGGCCCCCTTCCCAAGGAACAGAATTATATGGAATATGAAACAATTTTTTTTCAAAAGAAACCAGAAATTTTGCCAAGGATAAAATCTGATTATACAGCAAAGTGAATGTCCCGCTGGGAGAACTAGTCAAGCACGAAGTTCCTGAGAAGTTCTGTTCTGTATTCTTACTCCAACACCATGAATTATCTTGTTCTTTCCCAGATTTTTTTTGTAGCAAGTTGCTAAATTCCATTCTCTCAGAAGGTGTTCCGTGCCTAAAGGTGGCCTAAAGAATATGCAGATACACTGTCCCTAAATAATGTGTTGGTCAGGAAGTGACAGGATAATTAAATTTCTATGGCTGAGAATTTGTAAGTTGACTTTGCTTCTCTACCACGTTTTGGAGACTTTCTTCTATGTTTTTCCCCCTAAGAGTTACTTTGGCTGGCTCAGGCTTTGTGGCTGTTAGGTAGACACAGAGACAATGAAACTGCAGAGGATATTTAAAGGCATACAGGAACATGAAAATGTAATGTGCACATTTTCATGGCTAAGTATTTAAAGCATTGATGAGTCATATTCTCCAGTGTTAGATGAGGCAATAAATTTGCCAGTGCATGCAGATGAACCCCATTTAATCCCTATGCACCTCTTACTGTAAATTATGCTGTCAGAGAACCCCTCTAAAAATGGATTCACTTTTCTTCTCAGGGAAGGGAGCTAGTGATGGGAGTATGATCCTCAGGCTCAGATCAAGTGAGAGATACAAAGGTTTACAGGAGGTTTAAGAAGAACTACCACATTCCAATGGGGAGACTATTCCACCCACATTAAAAAAAAGGTGCATTTTTTCCCTGTATCAGAAGAGATGGGATCCAGAATCTACCTTTCTCAGTTCTTTTTTCCTCAATTAATTCAGTTGTTTCCAATTAAAGTGTCACAGCTCTTGTAATACTATTTTTTTTTTCACTTGTGTATTTTCTAAATGAACTTATTTCACAGCAACTTTAACATTCTCCCTAACACATCCCAAAAATTAACAGCTAGGCAGACTGGAGAAACCCTGCCTAGCAGGCACTAGAAAGATGAAGCTGTGTAGGAATCCCAAGGAACTTGGCAACTGCTGGGAGATTCCTGAGAGCTCTGAGGGCATTTGTAATTTTCTGGGATCAACTAAACTGGGTTTACCAAACTGGGGCTGTGGGGAATGTTATGTCAAACATTTTTCCCAATTCTGTTCATCACCTTGAGAGGGTTAGAGATCCTGATGGAGTGAAATGGCTGCATCACTGTGTGGATGGGGTGTGCTTTCATCCCATGGGGAAGGAGAGAGCATTCCTAGGGCAGCAGAGACTTCCATCCTGAGACAACAAGAAGTAGCAGAGCCAGGGTCACACCTGTAGGATGCTGTAGAAAGGATGGAGGGAGCTCTTTGCTTCAGACAGAAAGAGAGGAGTAAGTCACAACAGCAAAGACACGTTGCTTCAACTGGGACAGGAAGTGGAAACATAAGGAGCAAGGGTAATTAATTTCTCCAGCAGAGCTCTGAGAGTTTACAATAAACTCTCGAACTCTCAGACAAGCAGACATAAAAACTTGTGCTGAATTCTTTGATTTGTCCTGAGTTCCCTGATTCTGAAAGAAGACAGCACTGATCCCATCCTTGGAGAGAGCAGCCTGATAAAAATGAGCACTGCTGCAAGTCCTTCTGGCCAAGAGGATGGTGTGCAGCACGTCAGGGCTTGGCACATGGCAGAAGGTCAGAGCTGATTCTGAGAACCCAGCAACAACAGAGTCATCACGGACACAGGTGCTTCCTGGATTGATCTTGCAGTTTGGCTGTTTCCAGTTAAATGTGAAGCAGCTGTGGCCCTTTATCTGCTCAAGTCACTGGAATCTGTCTAAGGGGAGACTTTCTCCCATCTCCTCCTCTCTCCCAACCCCAAGCATGCAGCTCTGTTTTCTGAAGACAGAGAGGAGCAGGGACAGCCAGTTGGCAGAACTCCACAAGAAAAAAAAAAAAAAGTTGCCTTTCTTATCTCAGGGCAAAGCAATGAGATACTGATTCAGCCACTAATTTTCCAATGCCTTTATCTGGGGACAAGGATGACAGCCAACAAAATGAGAAGCAAATATGAACGCTGCTGAAGGCTGTCACGCAAACAGATTCAGGACACTTCCCTCAGGCAACAAAATGAACAAATTAAACCAATGTGAGAATAAGTTCTCAAGTGTTTATGGCATTGTTCTGCATGATGAATAGAACAGGGCTTCTTTTAGAGAAAGGGATTGAACTTTAAAGAAGGTGTTTTCAATAGTAAGCTGGTGGAATTCTGGAAGAGGCACAGGAAGGTCAACACTGGGCCTCCAACAGGAGGAGCCAGGAGGTTTCAGAAATCCAGTCAGTAAGAGCTCCCAAATAGCTCCACACCAGCTAAATGTAGTTTATATGAACTTTTCTTTGCCAGTTCACTGATTCTGGAGCCATTGGACCCCTCTATGTCTTGGCTATCTCTTCAAGCCAGACAAGATCTCACTTTATTTTTCCCCAATACCTTAGGAAAGGGCGGATTTGGCTCAAATTTGTTCTTGTCACTAGACAACAGAAATGTGAGACTCTAGGTATTCTGTTTGGTTGGCTTAAAGAGCAACCATTTCACAACCCATGCTTAGCATTTTGGACAGAGGAAGCCAACAATCTTCTGGCTTTACCCAGTCTGTATGCAACTGAGAGCATAAACAGCTTTGGTCTTTGTCTTGTTTCACTCTTCCCCAAGCTTTTCTTTTTTTGATACATAGGAACAGTGCTAGTTATTTTCTACAAAAGGGATTCTCTTGTCCCTTCTAAAACCAAAATGGATGGCAGAGTTTAAACATCATAACAGGCTATATACTCCACCTATTTATGGTAATGCTGCTGAACAATAAAGATCAGACTACTAATCATGTCAATAACAGTAATAATCATACTGTTCTGGGAGCAGAGAGATTAAAGAAAATGACCATTTGCTTTTTTGGCAAGGCAGTACGGGTAGTAAGTAGGACATAGCATGAGTGCTTTGCTAAAGTTACTTTTATATAATGGGGCCTCTTACTTAACCTGAGAAAAATTGTCCTGCAAATCACTGTCAAGGAATCATTGATATTCATCCAAAACCACCCTCAAATTCAATGTGATATACTTTCAAACATTCCTGTGTGCCAGCTCGAACTGTTCCTCTTCATTCTTCTGCATACAGTCTCTCCACAAGCCCCCTTTTTGAATTCCCTTTGTGAAAACATAAGCATGCAGCTGGTTCAGCTTTTTTTTCCAACCCTTGCATTTTTTCCATGTGCTGTCCACCCCCCCAAACTCCACATTAGAATCCAGCTGATCTTCCCTGAACATTATCCAATTTTTCCATTGTCAATGTCAGAATGCAACACAGTGGTCTTGACTCCCTTATACAACTTATTTGGAAGTAAAGCAGAAATGTCTCTTTTGGGGTTGAGCACAGGAGAGAAATATCTCTTTGTGTATGGCTCCACAAGAATCACTGTAACCCCTGTAATCAAGTACCTCTGTAACCTCTGTAACCCACAAAACATCTTCTTCTTTGCAAGCAGCTCAAAATTTATTGAGCTTCTATTTGTTTATTCTATGTATATATTTTGTTACTACAGTCACTATAGCAAAATGGTTCCTCTTCTGGGCCTTTCAATTGTTTTTATTTCATCTTTTTAAAAGGAAAGGGAAGAGTAAAAAAAGGAAGGCTAGACAAAAATGCAAGGTTCCTTAAGACACTGAATTACAGCAACATGACAATATAACATAAACATAGACAACACAACAACTATTAAGTTGTCGTGCTATGACGATATTGTACTGTGTTTGGCTAGACTGTCTTTTGCAGCTCACCCAGAAATCATAAAATACAAGGTATTCTATAAAAAAAGAGACAAAATGGTTTGCAGCAGCCTCCTCATTTCTAAGGAGGAGCCCCAAGCACTTCTGATAGCTACAGCCCCAGTTACAGGAAAATGACAATACAGTCCCTGATGTGCAGTTTTGAGAGTCTTTTTTCTTCTAACAGCAGAAAGCTGTTTCCTGTGAATATATTTAAATACCCTTTATTCACAATTTCTATAGTTTTCTGCTGTTTCTGCGCCTTGAGTAAATCAGTCTAGTGGCAAGTCTGGACTTTTTTGCCACGCAATTTTTTTTTTTTTCTTTATTCTCGTCTAGAACTGGCAGATCTACCTTATCATCAGACCACAGGAAAACTCACAGAACATCTAATCCTTATGGGGGGCAACCATATGTTGTCTCTCAACTCCATCCAGTATTCCTGCACAACCATTTACCCTTTAGCAAAGTGTTGTATGTTCAATGTTCAGAGCAGACTCTGCTGGAATTAGGGTTCTAGTCCAGGAAAATCTGCCCAACACAATGTTCTGGAGCTGGGAACAGAAGTTACCCAGGGTGGGATCATTCGGCTGAGGACACACACATTGATCTAGGCAGAGTCCAAGGCCTCTTGCTTTCAGGTGCATTTCCCCCAGGGACTGACAATTTTAGGGAAGACATCCTGAACAGGAGACACTGCTGCCAAGGCAAGGGAATGTGCACACAGAGGTGCCCCACACTGCAAATAAGTCAACATTAAGCACTGGCTTTGAGTCAAGTTTCCTGCCCCGTCCTTTATTTCAAGTCTGTGATGATGTGTACAGACATAGCCTAACACCAGAGAGCAGAGACTATTCTTGGACTTCTCTCATACTACTGCATCTTTAGCTCTTCTCAAGAGCTTGCAACAGCCAATAAATTAAGGGTTTCACAATTTCCAGTTGAAACACTTTTCATGGGAAGATGATACTTTCAACTAAATGAATATTGCTGAAGAAAGTGTCTGCTGCCTGAGTGGAAAGTTTCTTTGTCAGAAACCTAGGAATGGTACACTTCGGCTGTTCTGCTATAGCTTGCTTGGTTTTTCTGTTTTGCTATTTTTTTTTGGTTCGTTTTAATCAAAAATTTCCAGCTCCAGACTATTACAGTGTTTACTGCTCTTCCCTGCATCACATTGACTTTTCTCCCCATGCCAAAGTGCTCCTTAAATCTCCTCTGAATATATGTTCTTCCTGGTGGTGTTTAACAGCCTTTTCTTCCTCTTTCCCCCATTGTTATTTAAGACGATGCTTTTATTGCTCAACAGATTCCAAGAAGCATTTAGGATAAATGCTCTGTCAAAGAACACTTATGTACAGTTGAGGCATATTATATTCTATATGAATCACTGCGGATGTTTTCCAAACAAGGTTAGATCAGCCAGATTTTCCAACTAGATTACACACAGCTTTTTCAGACATGGTCTACTACCTCTGCCATTAATCCTCCTCATTGAGACTCACCTCGGTTTTGGACCATGTCATGTCTGTCCACTGGGGACAGGAGCATGCTGCTAACACTTTCTCCTAATGAGGATAACAATACTATGACAGAATAGCCTTGGCCAAGTTTTATCTGCAGAATGTAGGGGAAAGGCTGATTTTGCAAAGCTAGATTGTCTCTCACCAGCCCTCATGGTTTTATTGTCTGTGATTTCTCCAGACAGAGACTTCGTTTAAATGGCCAGGAAAAAAGAAAAGTCTACGAGATGAAGGAAGTCTGTTTCACCAGCTAAGGACAATTTTGTCCCATATTTTATTTTGTAGTAATGAAGATTGCCAAGAGCCTGTTGATCAGTCCTTCTTGCTTGCTTTACTTGACCAGATAGATGGAGAAGCTCAGGGAATACTGAATTGCTCTCTACCTGCCTAACACACTTTCTAAGGTACATCTGCTACATTAAATGTGGTCCTTCAGGAAAAACTGAAATTCCACCTGAAGAACAGCAGCCTGACAGAGAGGTCTGCAATGGAGAAGCAACAAAAACGCCATGGAGAGCAAAAGGAAAAACAGCTCTGGGGGAAAAATGAGCTGAATGAGAAGTTTCTTTAAAGAAACCATGGCACTTCTGAGCTGGTATAATGAAGCAGCTGTGATATAAATAATGTCCCCAAGTGGAAAAAACCCACAAAAACACCAGCCATTCAGGCTCCATATGTTTCCAAACACACACAATGGATGCTTTACAATGAACTTTTTGTCTGGAAATTGGGTGGGAAAGGGAGGTTCCTCACCCACCTCCTATACTAATGCAATAATCTTGCTTAGTCACAGAAAAAGGGAGAGAAAAAAAGGAGAGAAAGTGATTAATAATCTGTGGGCAGCTGCTTACTTTCCAATTGGTTGTCCAGGAGGGGTGTGCTCCACTTCAAATCCTGCTTGTCTCAGTACATCAATCACAGTGTTGTTACCCAGGAAGTGACCTAAAATACAGGTAGAAAATAGCACTGTCAATCAAACTACTACTCTCACTCACTCGAGTTTCTCCTGTTGGAACAGCAGCTTTGGGAGGCAAGGGTACCAAAAGTTAGACCAGAGGAAGGGACAGCATACAGCCCAAACACTTTCTTCTTCCATCTTATTTATCCCTCCCTCCTCTCACATGGCCAAGGAACTGGGTGGATAATGGAAAACCCAGTTTCCTATTTGGGAAATACTTAGGAAATATTCCTATTTCCTAAAATAGGGTTGCTAGTCTTGCCTTCCACTGTGACCATTTTTAGTATGTACGCTGCTATTAAATTTCCAGCATGGAGCTCAGAATGACCCTGCAGTGGCAAAAGGATAATTCCTAGGGCTTTGACTCATTAAATGGAACAACTTACAACCCTGACCATTACTGTTCATGGATATCTGCTAATGAAGAGACTCTGAAGCTGCTGTACTGCATGTTCAGCACTTGTCTGACTAAAACCTCAGTGATTCAGGAATTGCCTCATCAGCCATTCAGCCACCTGCACAGCAGGATGGGGAGGAGCTGGGATGGTAACCTTATCTCTCCCCACACGAAGATTTAGTCCTGTAATTCAGGGCCCTTTGTTAGAAGTGTAAAGGTCACATTCCTATTCACAGAAGTAACAAGGAGCCCAGTAAGTATTGCAGTGTGTACAGGCCTTGAAAGAGTTTACTTAAGGGAGTCCCATACACTTGAAGTCTAAACCAAATCCCACCGGAGTCAATGGGAGCCCTCAAAGGGCTTTGGGCACAGACTCAATAAGGCAGTGTAATCCAGCCAAAGCTTTCAACTTATTGTCAGAGTCCCACAATGTTTGCAGGATGGGTTGGATATATAAAGCAAGGAAGCAAGAAGTCCACAGGCAGGTTTATTAAAATCCACATAGCACTGTAACCTGTCTCCAACTGCAGCCATGACTGACATCGAGGAAGGACAGAACAATCCTCCTCCATTATATCCATTAGCTTCCAGCTCTGCAGGGCCTGTTGACCCCCATTTACAGCCAGGTCACTGCATCTCACTGCCAGCTCTGAACAGACCAATCCACCAGGAATGTGCTCAAGCCTCCATGTGCTTTGTGCCCTGTGGCATCTCAGAGAAGTGAGTTCCACCACCACGGTGTGGGGTGTAAGAACTCACTCCTCTGGTTTGCTGCTGCTGTTTGGAGAGGGTGTCCTTGCCTGAAGCACAGTGAAAGTGTTTGCAGGAGATTTTCCGACTGCCCAACTCCACAGCAGAGCCAAATGCTTTGCACCGAGAAAAACCAAGGCAGGCAAGATGTGCCTGAGTCTCCCTCCAAGGACACTGCTGTGCAAGGAGCTGGCACAGCCACCAGCAGAGTCACCCCCGGGATTCTTCACCCACACTGCACAAAGTCCTGATGAATTTGAGAGCATTCAGCCCCCAGGATTTGCTCAGCCTGCATCCCTCTGCTCCTGCTGCCAACAAGGGCGCTAACTCGCCTCAGTTGTTGGAACGATGTAGCTGTATGGCTTTGAGTGCAACTTGCAAGTGCTGGTAAGAGCTTTTAGCCAAAAGACATTTCTTTAAATGATTAAATGTACATTTGCAGAGCCCTAGTGTGTTCCAGGATTCCTCCACTTCCTTTTAAGAAAACTCAAAATTTGATTTTCCCCTTTCTAACTGACTTATAACAAAAGCCAAAGCAGCAAAGAGCAGTCCCAAAAATGTGTTATACACCCTCAGAGATTCAAGAAATGAGACATTTGTGAATGATTAACTGGATTTGATCATATCCTGTTTTTTTATGCAGTGGCCAAGGCAAACAAAGGTCCCAATTCTGTCACTGGTAAAGTGACACTGAGGAACCAAGGTCAAAGGTATCAGAGTCCGAGATGTTTCCGAGTCCACTTTATTTTCCCTGAGCCAGAGTCTTAAATGGCAAAGGATTTCTTAATGTAAATAATAGTCCTGAATCCAGCAAATCTTTGACAACATGACAGCACAAGAGAAACCAATTTTAACTCTTTTAAAGCCAGGGAAAAAAGTAACTATGCAAAATCTCTGACTCCTCATCCACACAATGGTACGTCTGTCAACAGCATCAGCTCCTCAGCAGAGCCTGCAAATCCCTTCAAGTGATGGATAAAGACCAAAAGATGACACTTCCTGGACTTCCCATTCCTGCCCTCTGTGTGGAGACCATGCTGAAAGCTGCCAGCTGCTGGGACTGGTGATCTGCTCTGCAGCCTGGCAATAGGGCTTGTTAGTTTAATTTTGCCTTTCCTAACTGGAAGGAATGACAGCCTCCATTAAAAACCCCTCAACTTAAAATTCCCAAATAAACTAAAATCTTAATTACAAATATCCATGTGAACATCGTAGTTATTTCATTGTATGTCCACAATCCAACACATACTGATATATTTTCAATGCTCCAATTCAACCAAGAGAACAGAAATAAAAAGAAAAAAAGAAATCAAAATCAAAATCCAACTTTGAGCTGATCCTGAAACAATTCTCCATTCCAGATATATCAACAGAGCCCAAAACTTTTAACAGCTAATAGCAAATGGCATGAGCAAGTCTTTGCAAACCTTAACCTTTAGACTTTGCTTAAAATTTACCTGTTTGTATTATCTCACATACATCTGGGTAAATTGCCACCCATCTCACCACCAGCTTGCTCTGTTAATACATCCTCTCCACTTGATTGAAGATTTCTGACTTCTGGTTGTTTTAACTTCTCTGTCCAATCAGAATTCACATATTAAGGTTGGTTTTGTATCCACCTGTTCACTTTACATCATGATAACACCGCTGTAGCCAACTCATGCAGACCACAAGCAACCTGAAATCATGTTCTACTTTAGTGATTGAAAAGATGAAATTATGCATGCTCAGACCAGCAGTCTTTCCCACCCAACACAGACATTTCCCAACAGTGATCCATGTTATCCCATGGCAAGGAGTTCCTCAGGATGAGAGATGTGGAAGAGGAAGGTTTAAGGAAAAAGGGGGCACTTGAGAGGTCTGGTGTGGGTAGGTAACGTGAAACACGAAAGGTTAAAGAATTGCTGGAAGAATTCACTTGGCCTGCCTCCTGCTGTGAAGTCCATCATAATCATCCTTTCCAGTTTTAAAATCCAGGAAAATCTTCTACATCAGAAATACC
Organism: Hylia prasina; assembly: GCA_013397195.1. Classification (NCBI taxonomy): domain Eukaryota; kingdom Metazoa; phylum Chordata; class Aves; order Passeriformes; family Sylviidae; genus Hylia; species Hylia prasina. The sequence continues at coordinate 279,001 of VYXD01016284.1, forward strand.
TTACATAAAATAACTCTCCCTAGTCACCCACAACTTGACATAAGGACTTGCTTGTTAGATATTGACAACAACAGAATACTTGGACAACCTATGGCATGTGATGAAAACAACCTGAATATTAGAGACAATTAAGCTCAGCATCAGTGAAAAACATCGATTTGATGACTCTGGCTGATCATACGTGCAAATAAGAGTATGCAATATCTGTTACATTCTTTATAACATCAGTGGATTTAATTTTTATTTATAGGTATAAAATAAATGAGCTTTATATATATATGTGTGTGTGTGTCTGTGCATGTATGCTTCTGCTTAAATATTTTAAAAATTTCTCTTACTGGCCTGGGAAAAAACCTCAAGAAAATATAACTACTGAAAATTTAGTGTATCTAGAGACATATCAGACAGGTTAGAGAGGCAAGGGAATGATCTTGCATTTCCATCACTATTCCCTCTTCAGTCTAAACCTGAATAAACCATTCCTGGAGTATTAACCAAATTTATCTTGACAGCTGATGAAAACTAGATCCGAGAGGTCAGAACATCAGCTGCCTTGGGAAATCCATGGAAGTGGAAAAGGAGAGAAAGCAGACATAAAAGATTTTCTACATAGGGACCTGAAGAGAAAGTCTATACTTGGGCATGGAAATATGCAGTGCAGCCACCCCTAACAGTTTAAGATTAAAAATGCCCAGGTGTGGATGCAATCCTTACACCATCTGAGGATAAGGAGACACTCATGGGATTTGCCTGAGGACAAGACCTGGTGCTAAACACAGTCATTCTGTAGTTAGAACAAAAACACAAACACAGGAGAGTGGTCGGTGTGGCTGCTGCACTTAAGAGGGGGTTTCTTTCTCAATTTGATGAGGCCAAGATTATTCTCCTTTCACTCGTGTCTTGTTTTTTCAAGACGAGGATCTTTAGACAGTGGAGGAACACATTATGCAGTGTGGTTGCTAACATTAATCATAGACCTTCCATCCCTGCTTTGCTTTTTTATTTTTAATTAAGAACTGTGCTTTGGACTACACAAAGCAGATCCATGTAATGTGTTTCCTTATCTCCCCAAGGTTTCATTCTTCACTGGAAGAAAGAAAGAATAAACCATCAATTAGGGGTTTGTTTTTACTAAAAAACATGTAAAAAATTACATGAAATGTACGTGATTTCCTTAAACCACTTCCATGCACAAACACACTGCTGAAAGAATGCACTTTCTTCCTTTCTTAGTGGAATATCCTGAGGCAGAGAGAAAGACACTTCTCAGGCAACTCTTGACAGTAATTGACCACATAAACTAAAGCTCTGCTTTTCCATTTCAGACATCCTAGTGACCCTCATCAATAACCTAAGCATCAGGTTGCATCCCTCAAAAGTTAGATGAACTTGGGTGTTCCTACACAGAAAAATTATAACTGTATTTTGATGACAGAAGCAGAAAAAAAAATGTTTTTAGGCAAATGCTATGTACTTTATCTAGGTTTAGAGATCTACTACAAATTACTTTGTCTATTTGTTTCGCAGTTCTTTGTTGCATGGCTTAGAAGGATAACGGGGTACAAAGGAGCAGGAGATAATTCCCTCACAAAGGACCTCCATTGCCAGAGCCTTTGAAGTTGTGCTAAAAAAGCCTTGCTAGCCATTAGCTGACACACAGCAGAAATCTGAACTGTTTCCATGCACACTACAAGCAGAGCTATTTTCTGCACAATTAGTCATAAAAAGGGCCAATGTAAACTGTGTCGGGAGGTCTCAATTCTTTACATTCTCCACACAGTGAATCAGACATTATGTATAACGTTTTGTTGCCATTTAGACCTTGGGCTGCTCTGCAATCAGGAGGCGGCAGCCTCTATTCCTCCTTCTCCCTCGATGCTGATTCTCAAGCCCCTTGGCAGCACCACAGTGTTTATGGTAGGAAGACTTCACAAGAATTGGTGTAGGGAAAAATGCAAAGGGCTGGGAGCTGCCCCTTCACAGTCGAGGTAAATACTTTGTGGTTCCTTTGCCTGCTGCTTCCAAAACTGCATCTCCATTTTCCTTATTCTACAATGGTCAAAGATGAGTATTTTGGAAGCTGAAAGATGAATTGGTCAAGATGAGGCTGTAGAAAGGAGCTACAGCAAACACTCCAGGCAATGACTTTAATCTGAATTTTCCGATTTGTCCACTATTTCATTCCAGTCTTATCCAGAGGTCTCTGGGTAACAGCAGGAATTTACTGGGAACCACATCCCACATTACACTCTTCTGACATGGCAGATGTTCCAGACCCACGGTGGGGAATCAGTTTTGTGGACAAACCCTCCAAATTTTTAATTGCCTTTCACTCCCTGTCCAGCATCTTTCTTTGCTAATGAATAACATGCTTTAAAAACTGGAGGCTCTTCAGCCTTCCTCATGATGACCCTCACTGCCTGACAGTTGATCCTCTTTGTTCTTGAACAAAGATTTCTTCCTCGAAATTTCTTCCTTGAAATCTCACTCTAGTGGTAAGGTCTTGAATAAGTATCTTGAATGCACTTTGACAAGGAGCCAATGCTGGATTTGTGCAGATCCTGCTTTTGCAAGTTGGACCTAGATAAATCTGAAAGATTCTCCCAGCCTGAGTACCCCTCTAATGTGAAGTCTCTTACCAAGGAATGACACCAGGTAATGGAGTAGGTGGGTGATATGCAGCACCTAGGCACGAGAATGATGTTAGGACAGCCTGAATATTTTGATTTTAAATTTTACTGATAACATGAACAAAATTCATGCTTGTGGGGATCCAACAGGGGAATTTTCTGGAAATGGCTTGAAGGACCCCAGTCTACCCCAGTTAGAATGAAATAATGTGAGCCATACCATGCCAGAGGATGAGACATGCAGTCCTACCCCACCAGACCAGATGTAACAAAAGCTTCCCAGAGGCTGGTGTTCAGGTTTGAAACAAGAGCTCTGTGGGCTTTCCAAAGAGAAAGGGACTATCAAAGGCCCCACCTTCCAGAAAAGTCTGTCACCCCAGGTTGCTGGCTTTTCCTCTGCTTCAGGACACGGTTTTGCACTTGGAGATTGCAGCATTATGCAAAAAGCTGTGAAGGAGAGCTGGAGATGCAGGGAATGAGCTTTTCTCCTCCCCTGTTTGGCAGGAGTGTCCAAGCCCAAAGCATGCCTTAAAAATACTTTGCACAAGCCACGTGCAATGGTCTTGTAAAGCAGGCTTTCATCATAGGCTCCTTACATCATGCCACCCGTTCTCCAAGCAGATGGAAAAATCATTTTCCCTCTCTTTTGATGTTGTTATCCTATGCAGTTGTGAGGAACTGACTCATAGCCACTTTTGGACAGTCACGGGAATCAGAGCAATAACACATAAAAAGCCAAAGCGTGCAGCATTTCCATTGTCCAGCAATCCTCCCATGGCTCCCCTTCATTCCTTTCTTGCATGTAATCACCTCTCTCCCCTCTCACCCGAGTGCACTTACAGAACAAGCTCTGGAGAAAGGCCACACCGTAGCCAGAGGGAGAATGGAGAGATGAGGGGCCAGAAGTTGAGGGGGTTATTTCAGATTGACGCCAGGCTAATAGAGCACAGATTTGTGCTTCCCTGGGGTGTCTCTGAGATCTGCAGTGCAATTCTATACTTGGAGCATCTCAATCTGAAGGACGGACAGATTCCCACAGACTTCTGTTTCCTTGCTGCCCCCAAGTATAATAAACCGTGTCTCTTTGTTTCTGATGTTCCTTTTGGAGCAGCCCTTCTGTTAAGGGTATGGAGGCACTTGTTGAGGCACTCAACTGTCACACCATGGAAATCCTTCTCCAGAAGCACCCTGAAGTGCAATTCACACTCCTCAACAGGCTCAGCATGAGGTGGGACAGAGCTTACCAGTTTGGAACTGGCTCCTTGCTGGTACAGCCCTCTGTTTCCAGTCTCAATGCAGTGCCATAATGTGAGCTCAGCAACTCAGTTCTCTGCTATCTCTGAAGTCTTGGAGCACTTTCCCTAGCAGACTTGCCCTAAACATATGTGGTAAACAATAAAACGATATTTTTTGTGGGGGAAGAAAAAAAAAAAAAGCTCCATTTTCTTCCAAGTCTAAACCAGCTGTTTCACTTGGGTTAAGAAAACACAAGCAAGAGCTGAAGTGAGGTCACCTCCTAAGCATCTCCTCTGGCCCATGTGTCAGTTTGTAGCTGCCTCAGACATTTCCAAATGAAGTGACTGGAGCTAGTGAGTCTCACTGGAGAGGATGGTACCTCCACAGAGCAAGTCATTCCAACATCTCAAATACTAGGCTTGGGAAGAACACGAGCCCTCTGTGCAAGTCTCTTTCCATCAACCATGTGATCTGAAGGAGCTCCTCTAGCCTCAGTGTCTATCAGACATGGCATGGTGGCCACCAAGCCACCCTGCTACTGCCCAAAAGCTCCTCAACACTGCACACAGCCCATCCTTCTTCCCCATCATTCCCTTTTCTGCCCTGTCCCCCACCTTTCTTTTCACAGGGCAGGGAGCTCTGTTGATCAGGGCTTTGGTGGATTATAAGGCCATTTGGGCTACTTCATATTCTTGCTTCACTTATGTGGCATTAGAGGAGTTTTCCACAGAGAGAAGGTCCAACACAGGATGAGTATTTCAGCATACATTCTTAAAGAAAACATAGGATCCCTTGAGAGTCAAACAACAAAGCCTGAATATTTGAGGTGTTTATTCTGTAACATTTAATGGTTGTGTTTGCTGGTATAAGCTGCACCAACCTACCAGGGTAAAAAAATATGGAGGAGGAAAATTATGTGGGCAGAGCTGAAATAGAAGTTTGATTTACCTTATCCCCAGGTTTTACTGTGAGTAAAGTCTGAGATACTGCACAGAGAATGGTTATTGGCATTTTCCCCTCTAGCAGAATGCCACAACTAGATGTGATTTTCTTTTTTCATTGTTTCGGTTTATTTTTTGTAAGGTGCATGATCCTCACTGAACCATATTGCTGGGAATATACCTTTCTACACAGGGATGTGACTGGACGTGTGTGCCACTCATGCAGCTGTGTGACAGGGAACATGTCTCTGTGTCCCTCATGGGACCCTCTCCAATGGACAGGATCTATGTACAAAATCTTGGGAACTTCACCATTCCTAACACTGCAGCAGAAGAGAAGGAGATGAGTCTGAGGAAAATCTAGAGAAAACCCAGCACATCTAAGAGTCTTCCCAGGGTGCTGGAGGCATCTCTGGGACCATCAGATCCCCCCAGTGCAGACAATCTGGTGTGAAATGCACTGTTGTAACATTCTTTTCCAGTTGTCACCAACGCCTCAAGCAAGGAGGAAATTGGTGAGGAAATGCAGCCTCTTTTTTTACCCAAGGTGCCTTATTAGTGCATGCACAGCCTTGCTGAAGTAGACAACCCTCTCCCACCTGAACCACAGTTATCAGCTCTTTCCACGGAAGCTGCTGCCGGCCCCCTGGACAGCCAGGGCAGGGCAAGCAGCCTCTGAGAGAAGTGTTTCATATCCCATCGCAAATCCCCTGAGCCATCCCCAGCTAGGCTGGAATGCTCATGGACCTGCTTGCCAAAGCCAGGCAAAGGTCAGGGTAGTGGGGAGAAACCAGATTCCCTAACTCCTGCCTTCCTTGGAAAGGAGGAAACTGTGAACATAGTACCAAACCACCACAAGGACTTGGTGGAGTCTGAGCTCAGGGCAGTTTTGGGCCACGGAAAGCTCCTCAGTCAGGAAAACAGCTTTTTGCAAGCAGAGTATCTCGGTGAACTTGTGGAGGCATCTCTGAGGCCCAGCAAGGACCAGACCGTGTGGGACCTCAGCTGTTCTCAGCACACAGCCAGGGCACGTGTGCTGAGAACATGAAATGCAGCACCTGTGCTTGACTTTGACAAAGGCTTCTGGCAGGCAGTAAGGATGCAATAAATGGCTTCTTATACGAAATAAATAGGGGTGAGGGCCATGGTCTGTCACTGCAGGCTCAGTAGTGAGCTGGACTGTTGACTCTGTCTTTTTTTGGCCTCATGGATACTTTTGGCTCCTACAATATACTGTGTCCACAACATAACCAAGCCTGGTGTGAAACTGCACTTCAACAATGTTTGTTGTGAACCTGCTTCTCCCAGATCCTCTAGTTTGCACAAGACAGCTCTAAACTGAATTAAACAAAACTGTAATCTGCTCTAGTGAGAGATCAAACCATCCCAGGAAAGTTATTCGGGGGCAATGTCTTTCAAAACTGTGAAATTACTATAAAACACTACAAGATGAGCTGTCACTTTCTGTTTGAAAAGCAGTTTGGAAGCCACAAATCAAAGCTCCCAGTTGGCAGGACATGGATCCTTGTTTGTTCTTTCTGGTTTTAACCTCTCAGTCAATTATTTGACAGACTACACTGCTTTCTTCATCTATTCCAGGAGCTCCTTTCTGGTGGTTTATTTGGATTGTGAATGTTTCATAAGTGAAAAACGTGGTGATGCCTTAGTACAAAACAGAGTGATTCCTCAGCAAATTGCCAGCCCCCTGGAGTTTATGGACACAGGACAAACTCCTTCATGGAGCAGAGAGTACTGATGCTTTCTACCCCGCGGGCATAGAAATATAGAAACCGTTTCACCAGACTTTTTTAAAAAAGGAAACTCTTCAAGGAAACCAAAACTGAGCCTCCTTAGTCAGGATTTTTCTATCTATAAAAAAACTTCACATTGTTAACACTGTCTGTGGTTTGTTCTTTTCCCAGAAAAATCCAGCTGGCCACTGGATGTCACTGTTGTTGCAGAAAAACACCCCCAAAAGTTCACAAATGAGGCTATGAATAAGGTGAGGTGTCACCCCAACCTGGAAATGGCCTTTTCTCCCAGGTTAATTAATCAGTGCAGCGCTGGCAGCATCTGGAGGCAGGACACCCTCGATGGTCTCCATCAGCAGCTGAGGGCAAGTCCTCCAGGGAGCTCATGGACCCTGATTCACCTGTGCCCAGGTGTGTGTCCACTCCTCTGCTTCTGCTGAGACGTGTCCCTGCTGAGCACAACAAATCCGACCTGGTCTCCAGTTTGGACTCAAGCCTTTCTCTTTTGCCATACAGAGGAGCACACCACAGCAGGCATGATTCCAAGCTTGTCCTTGATCCTGGATTAAAGGCAATTACATGTGGTGCTGCTCTGTGGTTTCAGCTGGCGCTGCTCTAAAGGCAGTTTGGCGCAGCTGCAGGACTTGCAAGGGTTGAGCTAATTGATCCATCAAAAACTGCTCTGTGCTGTGTAGATCATGTGCCATCTCCCAAGCTACACCAGGCATCTCCAAATCCATTCAACCACACAGCAGAAACCTGCCCTAAAAGACCATCCTCAGCCTTATAATTCAGCTAAGGATTCCAGTGCAGGCAAGGGCTTTTCCAAGGAGTGCTCTGAGGCCCTAGGCTGAGGTCTTTCCCACAGAGGGAAAGCAGGAGAAATAAACCTCAGGATTCCACAAAACACTCTCAGATTGGGGTCAGATGCTGCTGCTGTGGCATTCCAGGAAGTGCAAACTCAGACTTGTTTCCCACTTTACACTCCAAGCCCAAGGCTTGCAGCTTGAGTCATGCCTGTCCTGACACTGGGAAGCAAACCCCCAAAACAGGGCAGACCAAACCAACAAACTCTTGCCCCTGAGGAGAAAAGGAAGGCAGTAACACACTACAGATATTTGTGAAGCTGCTGAATATGGTATTACAAGACCCTGAGATACATGTGGTGTTGGAAGAGATCTGGAGCACCTACATCTGGAACTCTGTCTCCTTTGAAATGCAAAGCATGCCAAAGATGTGGAATAATTTAAAACTGGGCTAGAAAATACCCATTTTAGTGCATCTAAATGTCATAAACCAGGATCAGCTCTGCCTGGGAAAGACGGATCAGATCAGCTTTGACACTAAGGATGTTGGTATAAATTAGAAAAAGGACCTCCAGAGGACTCTGACAGCATTAGGAGATTCCATGGCCATATATTTCTTAATTATTTTTTCTTTCTTTAAAAGCAAAACAGAAGAAAGAAATGCTTTGTGAAGGACAGACAGTCCTTTGGCTAAAGGTCCTGTGGTGGAAGGACGGGGAGTTTCCAGCCAGCAATGGCAAATGCTCTACCAGAAGGGTCAGTAAATCTTATCTGTCAGAGAGACCATCTGTGTAGTGGGAAAAGAACAGAACACAGTCCTGCAGTAGTTAGAGATTCTCAGCTGCAAAGGTGCTGTATGAATACCTATCACAACCCAGCAGAGATGAGCTTCATCCTGCAAATGCTTCCATTTTTAAGCTACTCTGGGCATAAAAACAGTTGTATCAAGCCCCCACATTCCCATGGACAAAGAATATCTTGCTCACAAATTTAAAATTTAATTGACTAAAAGTCTTGGAAGGCTGTATTCCTCAAGTACTAATTCATTTATACTATGTCTGTGGAGAAGTTCTTCTGACAAATTTATTCCCTGTTAGACTATCAAATGTGTCTCTACATTCCACTCATTACTAGTTATTTTTGTGAGTTTCACCTACACAGATCTATTCTCAGCCACATGGCCAAACATCCTGACTAGTTTCAATTTAGGGTTTTTTTCTATATAAATACACAAAATCTCTATATACATCCATGTTTTGAGCAAGCAGAAATATTTGATTTGAGTCCCCACTGCAGTACTCTGGTTTTACACTGGTATAAACAGTAGTGGTTTCCAGTGTTATCTCCTGCTGCCCAGCTGTTAACACTGGGGAAAAGGAGCAACAATGAAGGCAAGCACAATTTATCTGAACATCCCCCATAATATTGGCCCAGGGAGAGACTTCTAGAGAAACCAAAAAGAGGGAGATTCAGCGCTCCTGTGAAGTTTTCCTGACGCGGCTGTCCACTCTGACACATGGTCACATTCAAAAGCTGACTAAGTTATTATGGAAGTTCAGAAACCTCAAAATATACACAGCAGATTTTGAAAAACATTGTGGTTGTGTGGGTTCGAGCGTGCTTGAGGAACATGTAAAAATCCAAACAAACAATCCCCACCTTCACCCCTTTCTGTTAACACACGAGTGTGTGAGCACACCACCAAGCTTGCAATTTGTAGCTCTGTTATTCACAGCCTTCATTAAAGAATAACAGCCCCTGTTTGAGTATCACGAGGCAAAATTGTTCTCACATGTGGACCAAACAGACACACCAAGGCTGCACCCTTATGGTTTGTGAGTGACAGGCTTAATAAGATTACGCTTGATCTTTCTCTTAATAAAGCTGGATGACATTCAAGCAAAGCCTGGGTTTTTTTTTTTTAATGGTACCTTAAGGGAACCCAGAGTTTGGCACAGCTGGAGGCCTGAACCATCGAACAAAACTTGGCACTGCCAGCATTCCCTTATGATCTCAGACCTCACATAATGAATATTTATATCTATATATACAGACATGTACATATATTAAATACCTATCATTAGCTGGTCAAGGTCAATGCTCCAAGTAACAGAGCTGGATGTAATACCAAGAATGATGATGGCTCTTTTTTTTTTTTTCCTGTGTTATGAATCACACAAATTAAGCAACCCACAGTTTATAGAGTCTGCAACATGATGGACTGCTTTTAAACCACACATACCGAAGGGAAGGAGAACAACTCCAAGAAATTACAAAAGCAAAAGAGAAGTGTCATCACCTTACTGTTTAAACTTGAACACAGCAGAACACGGAGACTCCTGCTTAACTTTAATAACACCAGCAGCCTCAGCCGGCTCCAGGGAAGCAGTCATTTGCTTGAGATAAGTCAGGGCTCGTGTGTTTTGAAGCTTTATGGGTTAGAAGCTAAATAGTGTTAGCTGAGTCACACTGATTTAAACCATCACTGCAACTGGCCCAAAGATTACAAAAGACAGTTCACGAAGAAATCACTCAGAGGAAGAGGAATTACTGAATTTTTATTGGAAAAAAATTTCTCATATATATATGTAAAAGAAAAATAATCCCTCCCCAACTAAGAGTTTACTTTTGGAAAAGGGAAGCTTCCATATGGACAAACTGAACATTCCCATCTTCTCTTTCCCTCATCTCTGTTGGCTATGCCCTCAAGCTGAGTGTCTGTGTATTAAGTACCAGCTCTACAGATAAATCAGTGGGTCTCAGGGTTAAACAGAGAGCCCATGATGGAGCTGGTATCTAGATGTACACAGGGTGGGGATGGTCTAGACTCTACCAAAAAAATTTATTTCTTTGATAGCCAAAATAGTTCCCAAATTACATTAGAAATACTGATGAGGAATTTAAGAGTACTGGAATACCGTCCTTTGCTGTTTCCAAAACCAACCAAAAAAAATTTTAGAAGTCACAGTTTTATTTCAAAGCATGCAGCAATGATTTACTGAAATGGAATATGCATACATTTAATTTCAAATAGAACACAAACATGGACATTAAATTAAACACTTTGCAGAGACTGACTTTTCTTCCAGGCTTTTGTTTTGGTGAGAAAATGAAAACGTTTTTGTTCAGCATTGACCCAATATAACTTTTCCTTCAATCATCTGGTTCAGCCGACAAAACAAGACATAAATCATTTCCATTGCTCTAGACTGAGTCCAGGTCTTTTTAATGTGGATGAATTCCTGATCCTTGGCATCTCTCTTTTTCTTGAGATCTACTTGCAGTGCCTTAAAGACTGAACATGGTGGTGGGACCTTCCCTGGCTGTTAAAGTCATATCCAACAAGAGGTTCAGAGCCAAAATACCACTTTGCAGAGTCCCATCTTCTCCTCTTAAAGTCAGTAATGAGACTCCCATTGAATCCAAGGGAGCTGATTAGAGATTTACACTACAGAAAAGTACATGAGGAATTTGTGCTTCCTTCTGTCTCAACTGACAGCACTCAATTTGCTTCTGGGGGTGCAAACCTGTCTAGTCCAGTTCTTTACTTTCATTTACAATGCTTCAGAGTTTCTCCTTAGGTGCAATCTGATCAGAAGCTCATTTGAATTCAATGAAAAATGCCTAGAAGGTATCTCCTGTGCAATGCGGGATCCTTATTTCCAGCTAGTTTGAAGACACCAGAGCTCCAGAGCACCGAGCACACACAATTACAGGTGAGCAGGATGTGAACAGCAGACAAGATCCTCTTGCCTAAAGAGTGGCCCCTTGCCTAAAGAGTGGCCTCTTGTGGCAAAAGTGTGCCTTCTTGAAGGACTCCAGCCCATAATTATTCCGTTAAATAATTATCTGCTCCCTTCAGTGGATGAAACTGAGATAATCCTGACTAAGTAACAAGTTCATTACTGGCCCTACTGGCATTTTTGTGCCCAAACCCTGAAGAACTTTTCATTCAACTGAACTCCACCTATGATGCTCTCACACTATATTTTGGCTGACTATTCTGGGCTATTATAAAAGCCCTTTGGCACTGGCCTATCCCAGGTTTCTCCCAACCTCCACACTTTATGTCACAGCCAAGTTTCTGCAGGAAACAAACCACTTTTCATTGAGGCCAATTAGCTCAAGAACGTCAAAAGAAAAAAAAAATCAAAAGGCTTTGGGTCAGTGACAAGAGCAATAGAGAGGCCAACAAAATGAAAGGGACTTGTTCTGAAAATGTTTTTGACTATGTCAGAGCCAATTCCCAATGGAGTGAAACAAGAAAAACATTCCTTGAGAGATTTGAGATGTGTCATGAATTCCCAAGGCACATTAAGAAGTCTCACTCTCCTCTCTGTCTCTCATTCCTTTCTGAGGTACATCATGGGCTCCAGAAGGAAGATGATAAGTCTGTACATCACCCATCCTTATCATACAGAGGATGATAAGAGATCTGTACAGTGGCCTCAGACATTTGAAGTCACAGTGAACCAAGGGTTAGGGAATCCTACAATAATGTTCCACAGTTTCTCATATTTTTGGGGGAAAACCAATAGAAATCAAAATTCTATTTGATAGTATTTTCTTTGTGGATGAGATACTGGGACTCCTCCTCGCAAGAAATACTCACTTGTATTCCCTGCAAAGGAACTGGTTTGTGCCCCTGCTGCTCCATCCTGAAAAGAAGCATAATCTCTTTTCCTCCCAGAAGGACATATTTGTCCCATTACATGCCTATATGTTGATAAATTTGGTGATGACTGAACTTTGGAATGAACTTCAGGATATGGCAACCTCTGTCTTTCCCACCATCACCACAATGCTCATCACTGACTCCATGTCCAGGGTGAGGAGCAGAGGCCTCTTTTTTCCAGACTTGGAGACATCAAACTCACAGACTTGTCACTATTAGAACCAAAGCTCACCTTTCAAGTTGTTTGAAGTATGAATTCAAAGGATTACTAAATATCAGTCTTAGAAGGAATAAGGCTTTTATAGGAGGGAAAAACATCACTGGTTTCCAGCTGAGCTTTATTTAATGACAGACTTTGCACTTCCTAATCTGTTTGGAAAATAAATGCCACATGGCATGTTAATATACTGAGCAAGGGACAGTCAGGTTCCCAGCAAATAATTCATAATGACATCTTTTGGGTTAGCTTTTATGACGCTCTTTGTAGGACAATGCCACGAGTTGGTCTTGAGTATTTCACCATGAGAACAAAATATTCCTCCTGACATCTAGCTCTGTGTTCATGGGTTCATTTTTTCTGATGATTAATTCTGAGTTCATGTAGAGTGTGTTCAAGATTACACGGATTCATATTCAGTTGACCATATCTGAGAGGATTATTTTAGTGTGCCCCAGTTTATGGCCCATGAAACATGATCCCTCTTGTCTCTCCATGTCTCTCACTCTGCTCGCAGTATTATTCTAACAACCTGTGCTGGGAACTTATATTATCAGCATAAAAGCAGAAAATGGCTATTTTTCTCTATGAAAACCAGCTCTCATTGAGTGCCTTACACTTGCTTTGCTCTCAGAGCCAACAGCCAGGCAGGAGACATCAAAATATCAAAATGTTTTGAAGGAAATGCCCTTAAGAATAAATCTGCATTTCTTGATCACTTTTGGTACATCTATCACATATTTCTGCTGTTACTAGGGATACTGACCTGAACAAGATGACACACAGTGGAAATACCCTGATGCCATCTGAAGCCATTGTTTGTGTCTCTGAAGAGCTGTGACACACGGATTACACTGGAAGGTGTTCCCATCTCTACCCAAGAGACTGGTGCTGGCAGCTCAGTGCTGATCCTGGCAGCCAGCAGGCAGATGTGCTGTCTAATAGTTCTGGCAACTTCTGACTATCTTTCCTATCATGGCATCATTATCTTGAGCCGCCTGCCAGCTGGCCTGAACAGTGCTGGATACATGAAACACAGAGAAGCTTTCAACTGACAACACCCTGTAAATTATACATAGCACTGTTATTTCATGTGCAACCCCCAAAGATCTCAGAGCAGTTTAAGGACAGAAATCAGGTCCAAAGCTGTGACCTTTACTTAACAAGTGTTAGCTAATTAGAAAGCTGTCCCATTGAAGTAAGCAGAGTTCCTCGAAGATGTCTGTTTAATGCGCAGCTGCACAATTTAAAAAATGAAAATTATTACTTACTCTGGGATTGTTTCTCAAAGCCACAGTTCTACTATATCCCCTTGGTGCTGTACCAAAGTAACAGAAATATGGAGCATTCCTATTCAAGAAAGCACCATTCCTGGTCAGTAACACAGTTACTTTGGAACCGACAAATAATCGTTTCTCCAGATCTTCAGGCAACCTACAATACACTTATGTTTTGGTAAGTGGCCTACATTCCCACAGCTCAACAGCTGAACCAGAACTTCTGCTGCACACAACCTCTCCTGAACCAACAGGCAAAGCAACTTGCTTGTGAGAAAGAGATGGATTTGAACTAAAACCTTTTAAGTAAAACGCCTACAGCAATGAGCCATAGAAAGCTGCTGTTGCTCAGTACCATTACTGCTGTGACCAGAGCTGCTGGGATTCTCTGTTGGTATTATCAAGCATCCCTTCCCTCACGTGTCACTGCGAGTGCTCGCAGAAAGCAGAGGTTATACACACCGTCCTATTGGAACAGAGAGCGCCTTTCACAGCCCCTGGGCAATTTTATTTTCCTTTGACTGATGCTGTCAACACGTTATCTGAAGCCTGCCTCGAGAGCAAGGGCTCGGGGAGAGTGTTTGCATTGCACTTGTGCGTTACACTACACCCTGCTCGGGCACCCTCTGCCCGTCACTCACCGAGCCCACTTTCTGATCACTTGACTGCCATTTGGACAAAGCCCAACTCCAGCCCTCTCTGAGAACACAACACAGTCAAAGAAGGAGAGATAGTCTTTTTCCGTTCAGTTTTCAGCTGAAAGTCAATGAGTTGTGTGGTTATTGGTCCTTCTTTGAAAATAGAGCTTTTCTGTGAGTAATATGCTTGCAGGAAGGATCAGAACCCACTTCTTTTTTCACTCATGTTGGGGAACTTCAATATGCAGCCTGCAGAATGCCTCTTTTGCAGATAGGAGTGAGACTTTCTTTCAGTGACAAATAAATACAACACACACTTTATCAAAAGATCCTGAGTACAGTACTGCTGTGCAGTAGCAAATGAAGCTTCCTTTTTGTTCTTGTCTCTTAACATTATTACTGTAGTTGATATATTCATGGAATTCCTTAGCTGATCACAGAAAAGGAGGCACACCTTAACATTGACTAGCTGACAGTCTATGACAGTGAACAGCAAGGAATACTCTGTGCATCTGGAATTGCAGTGGAAATGCATCTCATCCAATTTTCCAAGAAAGAATTTGGCCAGGACATCAGAGTACAGAGTCTCTTTGCTAAGTGTGCTACTGGAACATTACTCACAGCAACTCCTGCCCAAGGCTTGTGAGTCACCACCAAAGAGAGGAGGGACCTCACTGTCCCCTGACAGCACACGGGGGGATGGCCAGTGCAGATGTATTCTTGTAGAATTACTTCCAGTTGCCAGGAGCTCCACCAGCACTTGGTTTTCACTGCCATGGCTTGCTTCCATCTGTGGCTTGTGCCAGCTGAGAGCAGTTAATGAACAGCATGAAAGAGATTTGCCAGTCCATGGCACTGGAGTGGCAGAAGAGAGAGGCAAGGACAGGACTGCCACAACAAGGATTTGTTTCCATTGCTGAGCTCCTTTTCTGTAACACTGCTTTGCTTTATTCAGCATCCAACACCTGGGTCCAGAAAACTATTAATACTAACAATTCCACATCCACACAAATGCAGATGTACTATACACACAGATACAAAAAGCATGTATATATTTTCCTGTAGAGGAAATATGGTATTTATGCTTTAGAAGATGAACAAGGAGAAGAGAAAACCAAGAATTCTGGGCTATTGCCCAAACCACACAGCTTTGAAATCAGCGGTGTGTTGAAAAAAGCCCCACACAACAAAAAACCCCTACGCTTCCTTCCAAGAAAAGTGTCTAAGTTTTCCAATTTGTTTACGACTGATGTCTACCCACAAGAGACTAAATTCCGAGCTGGATGAGACTGGACTGGCATACAACACCAAAAACCTCTCCTTCCTGAACTGGGGAACAATATCTTAAGTGTTTGTACATGGAGGCAGACCTGGTGTTGCAGAACTTTTTTCCCAAACTGCTCTATCTGCTTTTAATTTCCAATGAATCACCAAACACATCTGTAGGCTACTACTCTTTCAGACCAATGCTCTTTATTTTTTTATTCTCAGAACTCATCTCTCTTTTCCTGACACCTGCTCACTGCTCCCTCTGAAATACAGTCCAGAAGTATTCAAGTACTCAGGAGTATTCGTTTCTTTCTCTGGAAGTCTCTTCTTAGCTCTGACTTTAATTAAATTGTATTATATGTGATGTAGAAACAAGTGAAGTTAAAAATATAGTAATTAAGGTAACTTGACTCTCTAACAGAGAAAGACAGGATCTACAGCAAATGCTCTAAATGCTTAAAGTAGGTGAGGAATATGATACAGTTCTGCACAGAAACAAAATCCAGATGATACAAATACAACTGCAATATATCCCTAATTGCCCCAATCTTTAAGTAGTGTCTAACTCTAAGAGTCTGTACTAGCTTTTGTGTCATTCCTCTGGAAAGCTCAGTTATTGTCTGCCACAATGGAAACAATCCTTAGTATCAGCTACATCTTTGCTCAGCTTTGAGCCAAGGAATCACTTTGGTGAATCCTCCCAGAAGTCCCTAGGTCCCAGACTGCCAGAGGCTGGGTTTGGAAAAAAGCCTGGTCTGTACCCCAGGAGCTCTGAGGGAACATCACCTACTCCTCACATCCCACTACTGTTTTCAAGTTAAAGCCATCAGGGAGTTGTGTTTCCTCTGAGCCAACACCAGAGGTGTGCTGGGGTGTCAGGGCAGAGACCAACTCCTGCCAATGGCTTGTTCTTTCACCTGGTTTGGCTGATGATGCCACTGCAAACTTTTCTTTGGTCAGGAAGCCAGGGCCAGGCTGCATCTGAAGAAATGACTTGCCTTTCACCTGCCAGTCATTGCTGGGGTCATTGCCCAAGACCTTGCAGCCTCCAGATCAGAGGTGGGGCTTGCTGGTGAGGATCAAATATTACTGTGCCATTCATTTTGTTTGTTTGTTTGTTTTTTCCCTTCCCAGCAGAGGAGGGAATTGAACTGTCCTCATTTACCCAAGGCAAAAAGAAGCTAAAAACTTGGCCCAGGGCCAACAGGTGGCCAGTAGCAGAGTAGGAACAGGAACACAACTCTCCTGAGACTGATGTTCTGAGATCTCAGAGGATGCTCTGCACACTCAGATGAAGCATGGCCTGATAACATTATGTACGACCATTTCCCTGCTTATGCTGGGGCCTTTCATCTCTGAGACTTCACAGCTCTCGCTGTCCCGTGTTTAACCTTGAGCTAAGCAGATAATTTATGGCCATACCAATTCCAAAAAAGAAAAGGAAAAGCTGCAGTACTATATTTGAAATGAAGTCTGGCAAGACGTCCTGCTCTCTCTCCACAAGTACTTTATGGCAAAGCCTGAAACGGTTTCCCGGGATGTCGTATATCTGGCATGAATCCCTGCCAGGCAAAAATCTTGTCTTGTTTAATTAGCTCTCACAAATTTTCACCATCCAGCTTTCTCACTGAGGTCTGAACCACAGCTCCTGCTGTCCAGACACCATGGGGAGCGAGACACCACGTCCAAGGCCACTGCTGGTGGCCCGGCTGTGAAAACGCCTGATGGAAACTCATCTCATTAAACTTTCGAAAGATGGATGCTCTGGCATTGGACCAGCTCCGAGCTCTCAGCTGGAGTTTCTGCTGGCCTCCAACTCTCTCTTTGTAATATTTTAGGGTTTGCCTGCTGGAAAATGACTTGTAAGAATGCTCTCTAGTGCCAGTGTTTGGAATCAGAGCTGTTTCCAGCATTCCCAAATCCTGGGATGCTCAGAGCTGATGTGCTGACTCAGATCACTTGAGACAAGCAAGTTAGTGAAAAGTTCAATCCAGTGGTAATGAGATCTGGTGGAATTAGACATCTGTAAGATTTATTCTGTGTTTTGTAATCAATGTAGAGTGTTAATGTCATTTATTTGCTCCCAAACCCCGGCTTAGAAGAGAGCAAGGCTAGTCAAAGCAAATGGCTCCAAAACCTTCTAATGTCAGCCTCTTTTCTTTGTGAAATGAGTGGTTCCAGATCTCTGCAGAGTTGCCTGGCAGTTTAATCCTATCTTTTCAATAAGTATTTCTTGTTCATATTGATTATTAATTGGTTCAGTCACATGATGTTTCCCAGCTCTCTGCTAGAGAGACTAACATTTTTTATTGAGCATATCATCCAAACTTAACCCAACAGGTGTTTAGATGAAAGCTATGATCAGGAAATACAGACATTTTGTGAAAAATTCACCAAGTTCAAAGGTTTCTGAAGATTCACTGACAGTAAATGATAGGATTTAGTGAATCTAAAAATCATCAGGGTTTTCCAGAGGGTCCCCTGCCTTCTCAGTTGCCTTCTTCACACCACAGAATCTTCACCAATAATTCCTGGAAAACACTTGTCTCCTGAGCTCTGTGGTCTCCATTACATAGCTTTTTCAAGGCCTAATCTGTCATGTTTATAACCTAGAGAGAATACGTGATGGAGCAAGAAAGCTTATGGCTCTGGTAATCTGGCAAAACCCTCTGGCACACAGCAAAACACCAGGGGAGTAACACAACACCAGGGCTTGCTACAAGTGTACAAGGAGCTGGATGTGTCTGTGCATCAGGGAGAGGAGACTTTTCTTTGTTTCCCTGCAACTCAACTGGAACAAAAGCTCCTCAAAACACATCTTCTTTCTCTCTAGTTTTTATAGCAAAGCAAGGTTAACACCGAAAAACAATCACTCCAACTACTCAACAGGCTTGTGTTCTCCATCAAGGCAAAGATTTGGGGCTTCTGAGGTGATTTATCTTATCTCTTTAACTGAATCCTACATGTCATGCCCCAGTTTTTGATACAAATACTTTTATTTTTCTCCCATACTGCTTGTGATCAAGTGGAAATCTTTCCTTATTCCTCCCTGCACTGTTATATATTTCCCTTGGATTGTTTTAAACCTTGTCCAGCACTTTCATAGGAAAAGAACGACTGCTAAAAAATCCATTAGCATGGTTTGGCCAGAGTCCAAAATTTCAGCTACCAAGAATGTTAAATCCTCCATCTGTTTGCTAGTTAGATAATGTTACCTTTGAGCTTTCCTTTGGCTGCTAAAGACACTTTATCTGCCTTAAATGTTGCAGAAAATTACACTTCACGTCAAAGCCTGTGTGCCATTAAATAAGGTGGGGGAGGGAAAGGTTCTTGCTATAAATTTCCACCTTTAGTTCCTCCTAGCTCTTGGTACATTCAGAAGAGTCCCGAGCTGAGTGTAATCATACTAATGACCTGGGTAATTGATGGTGAATGATGGATATGTTGAGCTAGACTCTAATCCACTCTTAAATATTTGCTTGACTTTTTAAAAATCAAGGGAATACCCCAAAGGGAAGGAAGTTCTTTTGCACAGGAGAAGCTAAGCAGCCATGGTGTGCTCAAGCGAACATTTGGCTAAGACATTATTTCGTGCCTCAGCTGGGGACACAGCCTGGGCAGCAAGGCCCAGCTCTCTCCTCAGTGCCAAGTCCTGGCTGTAACATCCATCAGACACCTCCAGGGAGAGGTGACTCAACTCCTTTCACTGATGTGATCCCACTGAGGGCAGGCCAGGAGGTGAGCTTGCACAATCCCTGCCTCCACCATTTATCTCCTCACTTCTCATTACAGCTGATGGGACATGCAGCCAGCCACTTTCTCCCCGAGGACTGTGCTGGATGTGGAACTCACACGATTGACATGCATAGGAGTTTTCCTTATGGCTTCAACCACAACCTCTTTCCACCCACTATTTCACCAGAGAACAGAGGTTGCTCCCAAATCACATCATAACATTCCATCTGTCCATGACCCTCCTCTGGCTCTCCAGCCTGGCGCATCAGGTGCCTTCCAGATGAGCACTGGAGATTGTCCAAGCTGCCTCCTGTGCTCCCCAAGGAGGCAGCAGCCCCTGCTGAGAAAAGCTAACAAGGAACCACTAAGCACAACTGCATGGGACACTGACAGCTACTTACCAGGAAGGATTAAAGTGAGACCCCAAACCCAGAGTCATTCAGGCACCACTTGTAGCAGATTCAGTGCATATCTGCCTCTGGTTAGGTCTCCACACTCTCCAGGGGTGGGCGGCTGGACAGGATTGATCAAAACCAGGAGTACATGGTTTATCAGAACATAAAATCCTGAGATGCATTTGGTCAAGACCAAAGGCAACTGTTTTAGGTCAGCAGGAGGATCCTTGCATCCCAAGGTCGGGAGGACAGCAGTGTGAGGCTGATCTTGCCACTCAGGAACTCCTCCTGGGTAGCAAGGGGAGCAGGGATGGGATTCTGTGCCTGAAACGGGAGGTACAGACCAGCCTGCTGCCTCTCTGCAGCTGGGAGAAAGGTTTCCATCCAGCTCTGACAGGAGTTTCCCACCATCCAGCCAAGTTTCCTTAGCAGCAGCTGTGGGACTTAACTTTTAGGGCTAGAGAGAGATTTCTAGGCACAGAGCCCCATCTGCAGCAATGTCAAAGTGACCCTGACAGCCACTGTGGGAGGTCAAGAGAAAAATGCCTGGAATACATGGAGCTGTCACTCCATCTTCCCCATCAAAGAACAAGCTGGCAGGGAAGAAGACTGGCCTGGCTGAACAGAGAGCTATGGCTGGAATTCAGGAAAAAAAGAAGAGTTTATGACCTTTGGAAGAAGGGACAGGCAACTCAGGAGCACTAGAAGAATATTGTGAGGTTATGCAGAGAGAAAATTAAAAGTACCAAAGCCTAACTAGAAATTAATCTGGCTACTGCAATAAAAGACAATTAAAAAAGGTTTCTATAAATACATTTGCAGCAACAGGAGGACTAAGGAGAATTTCCAGCCTTTATTGGATGTGAAGGGAAATGAAGTGACCAAGGAAAAAGCTGATGTACTCAAATGCTGCCTTTTGCCTCAGTCTTTAATGGCAAGATCAACTGTACTGTACCAGACCCCTGAGCTGGAAGACAGGGATGGGAAGCAGAATGAAGCCTCCTTAACGCAAGGGGAATGGTCAGTGACCTGCTACACCACTAACACACACAAGTGCTAAAATGACCTTATCACTCTTTACAGCTCCCTGGAAGAAGGCTGAAGTCTGGTGGAGATCAAGCTCTTCTCCCAAGCAGCAAAGGATAGAACAAGAACAAATTGCCTCAGATAGTGCCAGGGGAGGTTTAGGTTGGATATCGGAAATAATTTC
The DNA here is from genome assembly GCA_013397195.1 of Hylia prasina. Taxonomy (NCBI): domain Eukaryota; kingdom Metazoa; phylum Chordata; class Aves; order Passeriformes; family Sylviidae; genus Hylia; species Hylia prasina. Next base: position 299,781 of record VYXD01016284.1, read on the forward strand.
TTTACCAAAAGATTTGTAAAGCCCTGGCACAGACTGCCCAGGACAGTGACAGAGTTACCATCCTGAAGGTGTTTAAAAGATCTGTAGATGTGGCCCTTGGGGACACGGTTTAATGGGAGACTTGGTACTGATGGATTAACAGGTATACTGGTTGATCTCAAAGGTCTTTTCCAACCAAAACAATTCTAAGATTCATTAAGGAGTAAATAAAGCACCAATATAAGCACAAAAAGCATACAGGTGGCAGGACTGGAAAGATACTAAAAAGGTCATCCTGCAGCTCCAAATCTGGCCTTATACAGAGCAACCACAATTCATTAGCCATTGCTGTAGTCCTGCATTAGGGAAATGTCCCTGAGTACTTTGTAATGGAGAAACATCTGCAGAACAGTTGTGCAAGAAAGGCACAAAGCTCGCCAGTCTGCATGATTCCCAGGGATACACATACATATTCCCAGGGATTACCAGTCCTCTTGAGCGTATCAAATGCATGAAAAGAGGAGCAAAGATAGCACATGCCTGGATTGTGCAAATCCTTTCTTCAGTAATACACCAGCATTGTGTAAATGACCACAACCAGTCCTGCTCCTTCCATGGAGAAACCAAGCTACCACTGACCTAGGAAGTGTGAATGAACCATTTGTTTGGGGAGAGATGAAAGGAAGCGTGCAAATGAAGCTTGTCTCCATCACCAGGACAGATTTACTTCTTCAAGTGGCCTCAAGTAGCCTTGGAAAGGAAATCTGGAATGTTGTAACATTCATAAATATTTGACTGTTCTGTCTTACCTTGAAAACAGGCAGAAACTCTATCCTAAAGAAAGCACTCCCAGATTGAACAGTCATTTTGTTAAGTAGGCCATGACCTGGGGAACTAGGTATTGGTGACATTTAATCTGTATCTATATCTATGCACATGCACAAACACACACAATAAAATGCAATGGTTGTCCCAAGGAAAGCCTGGCAAGCATTCGAAAACAGAGCTAAATCTAAGCTTGGCTACTTAGACTTACAAATGAAGTCTTGTAAGTTTTAGAAACAAATCAGAAATATTTTAAACATGTTAGAGGCAATAAATCATTATTTCTCCTTTATTTTAGTTACCCCCAGAAATCTAAAATATTTTATTATTTTCTTTAGAGCACAATATCCAGTGCTTTATGTGTCTCCTATCTGATCTAACACTGATCAGTTATGGCAAACTCCCACCTTTCCTTCAGACTTCCCACCTCGTCACCACAGTTAAATTTGAGAAGAAACAAACAAGAAGTGTTTGTGGAGAGAATAGTGAATGGGTATTTTAAGATGCACCATGTAACGTGATCCACAATTTAAAATTTGCACCATTGAGCAGATCCAACACAAACTCCTTCTTCTCCTGTTGAGATGGAGTAATTCAGTACCTGTGGTGCTGCTGGCAGCTACAGAAAAGTAGAGAAAATAAATAAACTCGAGGAGTTTCATTTTTGAGATACTGAAGAATCTGAACACACTCACCCAATACAAATCCTCCTAGTTTCAATGGGTATGAACTGTATTTAAAACAGTTTGGTTGCTCAGCTAATGAAAGATGCTGATTCTTTAACTGAGAAAGATGTAATTTGGATCCACAGGAGATTTCCCCAACCAGCTGGTTTTGAATGCTGTGGTACTCTCTCCTCTGGGTATAATTAGACTGCTGTAACCTAAACAGCCCTTCCACTCCCATCACTTTAATGTCCCCCAAGATGATAAACAGCATTAAGGCCTCATTTCTGCAGCCTCTAGATCAAGAAATATGTATGATTACATGTATATCTTAAATGCTTTTCCTTCTGACCACAGAATGAGCAATAATTATTTCACTGAAATGAATTGCAAAATCTGACACACTCTGCTTTAAGTCTTTCAAAACCATATTAACACAGGAGCCACATCTTATTCAACATAGTGTGATACCAAGCTCAATGGAGCCAGGAACCAGTCTAGCCTTCATGTCAATCGATAAGAATAATAAAGAGGAATGCCAGAAAGGAAAAGCATTTGTCATATCCCAATGGCTTCTTTTATGAGAAAATATACTGTGCATTGAGTACCGTGATAGATGTGCAGATACTGATTCTGCTTTTTCTAGTTCACAAACATTTCAGTAAATCAATGAAAAAACCCAAACAAGCAAACAATTTAAAAAGGAAATAAAACAGAAAACTGGTTTTGTTTGCCCAGGACAAATGTTTTGAAATGTATTTGCCAAATTACTTTTCATCAGTCAAAACACAGATTAAATATTTTGTTCTTGGGTTTCTATATTCTTTTATAATATACTCAGAAATTTTCTTTTGTAAAATAATAAAAATCAAAGTCCCTCACTTTTAATACATCATAAGACATATTTGAATTTTCTGAGATACAGAAAACATTGGAGAAGGAAGATACTTCCATGATTTTTTTCCAAACTCTACCCAAATTACTATGCCATTGCAAAACAATATTTCTAAGCAAGAGAACTAGTTCTACTTTTAGCATAATTATGTTGATTAAGTAGCACTGCAATTGAATCTGGTTGCTTTAAGGAATTTTCTCTGAAACAAAGGGAAAATATAAGCTACCTAAAATATTGACATTGTGTATCAGGAATAAAACATAATGAGCATCTTAAATAAACAAATACATGATAAATAATGAGCACTTTAAATAAAAAATAATGAGCACCATAACTGATGGGAATCATTTAAAGACACTATGGAACAAAACCCCCAACATATTAAAAATTGAACAAGCATACTATTACATTAGGAACTTCAACAGGGTTTCCTGAAAATTTTAGGATTATGTTTTCCTGTTCTGTAGAAAAACTTTCCTATTGCTTTCTGTTTGAAAGACAAGCAGCAAACTCTTCAGATGCTTTCAAAAAGGAGCAAAAAAGGAGTAGTAAGAGCAAGAAATAAAACTTGCTCTTGTGGATCTTTTTTGAGGGGGTGAGATAACAGAGAAGGTCAAAATATATGAATGTGGGAAGATGTATATTCTACAACTAGTTTTGCATGGAGATGTATTTTATACAAACTATTTATCTATGGGTATAGGCACATATTTTATATACATGTATGTGCACACCCACAGTTTATAGAAAGGGTGTGTCCAAATTTTAAAAGCTATTTTTTTCAGTTATTTTCTTTTGCTATAATTTCATTAATGAAAGAGAAAACAAGCTCCTTTTTAATGTTATTTCTAATATACACAGGCATCAAAGGCAGGGAAGGAGACTGAAGAAGAGATGGAAAAGCTTCACATGAAGACTAGAGAATACCTTATCATTCTTCCATCTGAGCAGGAAAACCTTTAAAAAATGGGCTTTGCTTCAAGGGGAAGAAGCCTTTCAGATTAGCAAATCCATTTTTTTACCATCAGAGAATTGCTTTAGTGGTCTTTTAGGACTTCAGAGTGCTATCCATCAGAACATGCTCTTGGATGGAGTGTTTGAACCCTTCACAAACACTGGACATACAGCACAGGCTACACTGCAAGGTTGCAGAGATGACGTGCAAGTTCTCCACCAAGCTGCAAAGATTATTCTGAGAAAGAGCAAAGACAGATGAAGATGGAAAATTGCTCCAGCCAGAGCTCCAGTCTATCACAGAGATGTTGTTTCTTATTAACTAAAGGGAACATAAGATTTATGAACAATGCTATCGATGGGACATATAGTAAATTTCATATGAGATTAAAGAAAGTTGGTTCATTAACTAGGTCTAGGTAGAGGAAGAACCAAAATGATTAATCAGTGGAAGACAAAAAGGAAATCACATTTATCCCAGGAAACACGTACGTATCCTGAAGGCATATGTTCGCTCACTTAAGGAATTTTGCTAAGCACTCAAAAAAATTAATTGAACAAGTGAGAGATTCTGCAATAAATTAGGCATGGAATCAGAAAAGAAGATTAAATCCGGACCTGAGAAAAAGAAATGCATTTAAGTTTCAGTTTTCTTCTGCTGTTAAAGTACTTGGCATTGCAAACACTCCATTTTTTCCCCCCTTTTTCCAGTGCCATGGCATTATAGAGTGCTCAGGATACAGGGGAAACAGTAAAAGTTCAAGTTTAAGTCAGTTCTTTTATCAGGTTAGGTGACTTTGTTTGAAAGAGCTAGTTTGGATGAAGAATAGGATATGCTATAGAATACTCACTGAGTAGAGAAGATCCTTAGGAAAGGAGTAAGATAATTTGTGATGATCAATATGACATTAGAGAAAATAATCATGCCAAAAAAGAGTTGTTTCCTTTCTGACATTATTCAGCATTAGTTGGTAAAATGGCTATTTACAGTAGTAAGCCAAGGGAGATTAAGTTTCTGCTTATAAAACTAGAAATTTGTAACATTTTTAGAAAACACCTCAAACACTTTGAAAATTGACTATACTGAAAGATCTCAAAAAGTAGCCATAAAAATGGAGAACCATCTGTGATGGGAGCTTTCTCTTGCAAAAATTAAAAAAAAGGATTGCTAACAAGCCCAACACTAGTCAACATTTTCATCCATGATTTGGAATTTCTTGAAATGCTGCCAGTAAAATCCACATGCACGAGACAGACTGTCAGCATGACGAATCCTGAAGACATGGAGCCATCTGAACAGATTTACCTCTTGAAACGAAGCAGGCAGGAACACACCAACACCCAGAGAGACTTTTGCAGATGGGGATAGCAGGTAGAGTGCTTGGAAGGTGAGCCTGGATGGCTCTTGTCGTGCTGCTCTCCTGGGCTGGATGTACAGGATACCTGGCTCAGTACCTGAGCATGGGGAGACTGAGCTGCCACCGTCATGCACAGCTCCAGGGATCTGCCTTCAAAAAAAGCATCTTCAGGAGCAACGTGACGCAAGAGAACTTGTTGGTGCAGGTCGTTCCAGTGTGGATTTTTTGATGTCTAATAGCAACTGAGCTCCTGCTTTTCCTTCCTTAGGGCACTACTAGGATTTACCTCCTCTTCCTTGCTGTGTGTCTTCAGGTAAAGTGCAGCTTAAGGATCTTTAAGACTCTTCCCACCTTTACGAAATTAATGGGGAGGGAGAGGAGGGGGACCAGACAAGCACACTAATGCAGTTTGAATACATAAGCCTTGCTTTCTTAAGAAACTAAAAATAGAACGAAGATCAACAGGACAATTCAAGGACCAGGAAACAAGCCTTGCAGTAGATTTAAATAGGTTGGCCAATGTAGTGTGAGGTGGAGATGGACTGACTGCAGTCATGCACATCTTTGCTAGGAAAACTTGTGGAAATGGACAGATTCCTAATTTTAGCAGAGAAAGGTACAACTCAATCAGAAGTGAGATACATGCCAAACAGAAAGAAGGTACTTAATCTACTTATTTATTTAGTCAGTTGCAAGTAAAAACTACTGGAAGAGCTCATCAGAAGGGAGGTGGAGAGAGATCCCACCATGTCCTGAAGATGACTCCAGATGCCATGAAGATAGGTTTTAATGGACTCCACATTACTGGTTATCTGCAGGGCAGCAGCAGGTGACACTGTCCCACATGGTTCTGCTATTTTTTGTGACATCTGTTTGCCTTGGGGCCACACTGATTCACACAGGATAAAACCCCACAAGGGAGTTCTATTGATTCTTACTGTCTCCTTGTTGTGGACTGGGACAGGGGGGTGAAGAAATTGGGACAACCTCCACAGTTCCTCTCTGAACACAGCAGGTCAAGGTAGTTCAGCAGGAGAGCTGGACCTTCTGCGCCTTCCAACAGCGCCTTCCAACATTTGCTCTTTGATACCTTCCTAAGACTATCCTTCCCCCTTCATCCCCAAGACCACCTGACCAGTGAAGCATCAGCCTGGGGATGGAAGGCTGAGGAACATCCCCACTCCCATGTACAAAGCCCTGCTGACACTCAGTGCTGCTCCTGTCAATACCATTTCCTCTTTTTCTGATGTTTCAGAGGGAGGAAGGTCCAGTCTACATTTTTCCAGAGTAACATTGCAGAAACACCACTCTGCTAAAGAATGGCTCTGCTTTGTCACAGAAAAGGCCTCACAAACTGACAGTTTTTGTCTGATTTTCTTTGGGCAGTGGGGGAAGGAACATATTTTCTCCTCCAAAAGCATTCAGCAAATTTGTACTGCGGTCAGCTAATTTTATTACTTCTCATAAATGTCTGTTCCTGTAATGCTCTCAAGGTATTTTCATAATTCTACCCTGGGAATTACAAATCAACTTTCTCTTTGATAAAGTAACCTGCAGTATTTTATTTTATTTTTTATGTTATGAACAGCTGAAAATGTATGACATCCCATAAAATGTCTGGGTTAGGCCTTTGAATATTGCTTCTTTTAAGGAGTCTTTTAGCATTGAAGCAGAGAAATACAGTCCTAGGATTGGAGTCTATTAAGCAAAAAGAGGAAAGGAAATCCTTAAAGCCCATGTCTAGAGTGTCTTTAAAGTTGCTTTTCTGTATTCCAAAGGGATCTGACTTCCATTTAGTTAAATTCTTGTTTAAGAAAAAGGAACCTGGATTATTTTATTTATTTATACATTTTTGCAGAAGTTTATGATGAAGTATATTAGGGAGGGGAGAGGAGAGATGTGCTCCCCAAAGACAATACATATTTAAGTAATGAAGTATTTTACTAGAGAGCCTAAAAATTGGCCTCAAGGCCTCAGAGGCAGAGCCACAGCGTCTCTCACATAGCAACAACTGCAGAGGAAAGAGCCCTCTTAAACAAGCCAGGCTGCATTTTCATTTAATCACCTCTGAAATCACAGGCTGGGGAGCACTGCTGAGGTACTCGGCCAGTTTTCTGTCATGCAATTGTTATGAGAATTTTACAAGGCTAATTTTGACCTTTTTTGATTGTTTTATATCAAATTCTGACTTCAGGCAGTACCACATCTGTTTGTAAACAGGAGAGGCTGTATACAGACATAGCCAACATTTCTTTTACTACATTTAGGGATATAAATAAATTTCATTTTACTGCATATAGGGATATAAACCCAAAGGATTTTATATTTTAAATTCAACAAGCAAGCCATTTTCCCCAGTAGTAACTCTGGCTCATGATTGAATCAGTATCTCTGCGCTTAGAGAAATAAGAGAAAAAAGACATATGTCCCAGAGGAGCATTTTTCACCATATCCTTCCACTCTCCCTGCTTCAGGGAATTGCTGAACCAGGGGTTACACCTCAGTCATAACTTTAATGAGCCACTGGTGAACTTATCTTCTGTGCATGTGCCAGAACTTTCTGTGGAACCACTAGAAAGAGCAATTAACAGTAGAGGGTTCAGCAGCTCCCTCCTTTCTTGACACAACTGTCCCAAAGCAGCAATGGTTCTCCTGCATGTTCTCCTCTTTTGCTGAGGTTTGCATAAAGAGTCTAAGAGGTAAAACTTCAGATTCCCCTAAAAGATTATTCTCTTCTGTTTAAGACTCAAAATATTTCATGGTATCAGATTTAGCAATAGCTCCCTCTGTCAGCTACATTTAGGGGGATGGTGGTCACTGGTTCCTCACAACACAGTCCCACAACTATGGCAAAGTCCAGGGATGCTTCACCATCCCTGACCCCTTGCCCAACCCTCATGAATGTTGTACAGACACGGCTTTTCAAATATAAATACCTTAGCTGTATTACTTCTGGTGCAGGACCTACTTAAAGGTTCACAAGTCCATGAGAATAATTTCCTTTAAGAAAGCCACAGATCCAACCAAGCCTCCTTGGTTTGGCATCATCACCATCATTGCATTGACCATATCAGAAGAGGAAAAAATGCCCATTTGTCAAATGCTGAGAGTGGAGACACTCTGCCATCAAGCAAATCTTTGATTGAGGGATGATTGGAAAATTTCTGAAAGCCTTTAGACTAAAACGAAAACTAAGGATACACACGCAGACTTCTGAGAAAAGGCAGGGAATGCTTTCAACACCCCTGTTTGGAGGCTTCCTCTCTGAAGCTGCAGACACGCCTGCACATGCCAGGCAGGTTAACAGGGCAGTTAACAGGACCTCAGGTACTCAGCACCAGGACGTGCTCAGGGAGACTGAGAAGCCAACATGCTCTCCACTGCTCTTACCTTGCTTTTTAAGAGTGATGTAGACATTTCCTATAAATCTGAGTTAACCCTATAAGCCTGGGGAGCCAGAGTCCCAGACTCAGCTCGGGACTAAGAAGGTCTTTGCAGCATTAGCTCATTCTAAATAATCAAACCTGTTTCTTGAAACATTTGTGTAGATTTATGAGGCTCTGGTGGGTGGGAACCTGAAACAGATACCGTGCTCTTCTCCTCAGTGCAAGGATGATTTATGCTGCCAGGCAGCTCCTTGGCACGAGGCCAGAACAGATCTATCAGATGCGACTAACAAATGTTGTAAAACTGAGTAAACCAACTGCAACGTGAGCATTGGCTCCCCGAGCACGTGGGCCCTGATGGGGAACAGCAGGTGCATAACATAATTACAAGCAAGGAGGAAAACAAGAGGTATGTACACAGACAAACCTCCCAAAGTTGCACACATTCCCATAAATCACTGTGATAACTACAATACCAACCAGGAAAAAGGAAAAAAAAGGAAAGAAAAAAAAAAAGGAAAAAAAGAGGAAGATACATGCATGGAAAAAATGTCATAGCAGATCTATCAACAGAACAACAGAATTGGAAGCAGCCGTGTTAATCCCCCATGGACTATCTCACCATAATGATTATTTATTCCTTACAAATGGGAATTCTAATCTGCTGATTTTGTGGTTGCATTTTTGTGGCTTAACATTCCACATGTCAGAAGAAACATCGGCCTCCCCACCCTGCCTAAATCCTCCCCTGGTTAAATTGATCACATGTGTGGCACACAAACTGAATGGCCACATGCAAACATCTCATCTCTGATGGGCTGAATCCTGTTTATCCTTAAAATAAAAGGGAGTCCAATCATCCTATCCTCACTTCTGCCATGTGAATTTCTTCATAAAATGCCACTGAAATAATTTTGTCCACCACAAGAAAATCCCACAGAAAAAAAACCCCAAAGCAAACACAATAACATTATCCTGGATCCCAGTGACTATTTACTAAACATTCTTTTATCTAACCAAACAAAAAACCTCAAAAACCACTCCCTCCCTGAACACACACATGTAAGAGATTTGGATGTGATTTGAGTTGGAGTGGTGTTCTACTGCCCATTGGTTTGTAGCCAGGACAGCGCCCTGGAATGTCCTTCAATGAATCCAGAATTTGCCTGTATACAATTAGACAAGTGGCTTATTTGATTCCAAAATGATGAAAACCAGAGAACCAGCACCATTTAAAACCTTTCTTGCAACTCACGATACTAAGCCCCACCAACCTCACCAAGACCTACAACACCACAGATTGTTGGTGATGATTTCTCCTACCAGGAGTAGGAGAAATTACCTCTCCATGGTAATTTCTCCTACCAGGAGTAGCCAGGCTTGTCTCAGCATAGGCTGGAGGATGCTCAGTGCCTTGACAGGAACATTACAGATAAATTAACTTTCAGTGGAGCTTGCTTGGGTGGGGAAGGCTTCCATACATTTTGCTGTTGATGATGCAGAGCAAAGCTCACTTTGATACCCTGCTGCTGGACAGTGTCTTGCCCTTCTGGGATGAGCAACGCAATGCCTGGCTCTGCTTTCTCACACCCTCTGAAGCGTGAAAGAAAAAAATATCTCTCTTGCTCTCAGGTTTGGCAATGTAGCATAATAAAAACCATTTTAATAGAAAGCAGCCTCCCAAGAATCACAGAAGATCCATGAACTGACCTCCCCACACATGCTGCTCGCACTTCTGGTCTTTACCACAGTCTGGTGGCTCTTCCTGAGCTTTGAGCCACATCAGCTGCACAAAAGCCACAGAAAAGCTCCAGCTCTGTGCCTCCCTGGTGTCATCCTGTGAACCTGCCTTCCCTGAAACAAAAAGCTGCCAAACTGATGGAGAGGTCTGACAAAATTGACACCAGATGCCTCCTCTGCCCAGGTCAGCCAGGACAGGCTGATGGGATCGCTATCCCACCAGGTCTCACAGCTGGAGGCTCCGTCAGCAGTGATACTAAAGTGCATCTGATGGTACAGAAGGGTGTGCCAAACAGCTCAATTGTAGCCTTCCTCCAACATACCAATAACAAGGCAAACTCAAACTAAATTAGAAGGCAAACGGTGGATTAAGTAATATAACAATCATCATATGTATTAAATTTGGTGTTTTACTACACCAGGATGTTAGTAATGAAAACAATCCTTTCACTGCTCGGCCTCATAAACCCACACAAGAAAGTGTGTTTGTCAGACCCCTCTGTCCCATCATCCAGGGGATGGTTTGTAGCAGGAGGCCACGTGAAAATGAGAACAAAGATAAAGACAAGGACAGAGTAGGTTAAAACACTCCCAAATTAGCTGTCTGCACCCAGTTATATCAACGAGAGCATTTCCAGCCCAGCTGGTACTCAGCTGCTGGAGGATGTGGAGAAAAATGGTGAAGCAGAATAACACTAATTTATTGATTAGAAGTTGCACTTCATTAGAACAATTTGCTATGAAATTCCACAGTGTTTTTCTCTCGGAGACTTAAACAGCTATTAATTTTCACAATGCACATTGAATCTGCCTAATTAAGTAATTTTTAAAGTGGTATTTTTCTTCAGGGAAATGCTGTCGCAGCTCCAAAACATTTTGCAGATGATGTTGGTTTTGACAAAATTATTGAAAGGGAAAATTCAATTTCCATCAGTTGGACACAATAATGTCACTGTTGGAATTTTCATAATTTCTAATAGCATTCATTTACTTTTTGAATAGCACTCACTTCTGAATGACATGTTATTTAAAAATATTAATATCAATGTTAAAGTGATTCCACAGATCATAACGTTGCATGATGGCCAACCTGCTGTCCCCAGTGCTTGGCAGTGTTTGGTCATCCTCAAGAGGGAAACAAAGTCAGGTTCCCACTGAGGTTCATTTTGGAGCAGGCTGGAACTTCTGTTCCAAAACCTTTTAAGCATTGCTTTTTTGATTCATCTGAGAGTACAAACACATTTCTTTCCTGGGAAAAAGCAGGAAGAGAAATCCCACTTTTCAACATTCTGTGTGTGTGGTGATGATAACAGCATTCATTTCCACTGATTTTTAACCACTGTTTTGGAAGGAATTGGAAAAAACCCACAAGGAGAATTCTCCTCTAGTGCCACAGCCATTGAGATTCCTGCAGAATACACAGCACAGTAATGGACACCTGCAGTTTTACCTCCTTAAACAGGCATGGCCTGGGTTTGCACAAAACACAGGAACCCTTCCTACATCTCCTGTTGACTAAATCCTCCATGGAGGAGCATCCCCTTTCAGGTCATGCTTCTGCAGTTGGGCACAGGGATATCAGCACCAGGCATGTGGGAATTATGGCTGCTGCTTCCCACTGAACTTTTGCACCACGTCTTAGATGTTTCAAAGTGAAATTCCTCAGGCTTTGCAGCCCCTGAGGGAGAGTTCAGCCATGGGCAGCCCTGGCAGACAAGTCCAGCTACAGGCAGTGAAGAACAAACACACAGAAGAATGAGGCTTTGCCTCTTGATGAAGCAGTTTCCCTTCATGTACTACTAAGAGTCACCAGATCATGAACTCTCTTTACCTTCAATGCTGAGGAAAGCACAGTGGCCATCTCAAAGCTGGGGACAATAGGGAGTAAATGAACATGGAAAGCACTTACACTTAATTCAGACAGAGATGAAACTACACAACTATCCAACCAAGACAAAGCTTACCAATTACTTTATTTGCCCTGACATTCTCTTCTACCATTTCATGTGGTAGAGCTGTTTCATAAAAGTAAAGAAAGGGTCTGTGAGTGAATCTGAAAGCTGCCAAGCTGTGTGTCAGAAGATGAATAAACTCCAGAGGAGCTCCCAGAAAACTTTCTGTAATGGTGCCTTCATATTGCAAATGCATCAATCATAGAAGTTATGCTGACCTGCTTTATTCTCTTAAAAGTGCTTCTCTTTTCACATTGCTTCTCCTTTCAATAATTTGTATCCTTGGTGGGAAAGAAATGCCCCTGAACAACTTACCCACTGCAAAAATCACATTGCTTAACAATGCAGGAAGAAAATACCTGTGGTGAATACAGCAAAAGTAAGGACCCATTTACAAATGGCCCCTTTGAGAGGTAAAAGGGTGATAAAATTTATTATCAGCTACAGCACCACAGGAGAAAAACTCAGTATAATGCCTATGTTTCAAAATGGGCACTGTGGAAGGGAAGCTGGTGCAGAATCAGTACTGAGGAAATTATGAGGCTGGGTTAAAACCAAAGACTAGATACTTGCAGAGGGTAATTTAATACAGCCAGGGACTCAAAGCTCAATAAACAACCCTATCTGGTTTATTGTTAACTTATTTTCTTTTTTTTTTTTTNAGTCCAGGGAGTTCACTGGGTTCATGGGAAAAAGGTGAAACACATGTAGAGACACCGTGGAGATCTGCAGGAGTAAACTGCCCATCACCCTACAAAATTAGATCCCGGGTGTGGAGCAGATGTTGGGAGGAACTCAACTGGTGTGGCGCAGCAGTGAGGGAGAAGCTGCAGAAAGGAAAATAAGTCTACAGCATGGAAACAACAAGGCTATGAGGAAAAAACCACAAACAACTACACCCCAAATCACAACCTTTAATCTGCAGCTGGCCTGAAAATGATTTTGCCAAGCATTCTTTAAACAAACAAATATTTGTTTTTAGTTCCAGTCACAGGTGTTACAGAGTAGGCCATTTTGTAGGAAAAGATTTTATAGATATTCTCTATCCCCTCATGAAAGCTTCTCCAAGAATCTTCCCCCACGTTTCTGTTTAATGAGTTATTGGACTTTCCATTTTCAGAAAGGGGAGTAGGGGAAAAATCTCAATTATTTGTAAAAAGAGGTTTTTGTTATTCATTTAGAAAATAATATTTTTGTTAAAAAAAAAAAGCCTCTTTCTCTTCTCATTTCCTGACATTATAGGTTCAAAACATCAACTGACAGGACAGAAAATCTGTATGATTTCCAGAGAAAGCTCTGGCTTTATACTAATGAGGCCACAGGATCTGGAAGGGCACAAGCAGGAATCCCAGAGTAAGACAAAGTATCTGCTCAGTGTCTTACATTCCCATGACAGGCTGCCTGGCAGGTAGGTGGTTTCTTTAAGCAAATTGTGCACAAATACTTGCTAGAAAGAAAATAAAACCAACCACGGCAAAAGGATCTTCATGAGGCCTGAAAAAATTGCTTTAAAGCTCTTCTTTTCTAGGATTTCCAAGCACTTATCTATTGTATATTAGACTGTGAGAGGCTGGAGTCACTCATGGCACGCTCCATTAAAGGCCATCAAGGCAGACTAACTGGTTTGGGCCAGTGACTGTCAGTGCAAGGGCAGTAACAGAGGAATTTTGTGGCTAAGTCATAAAATGTGAACTGTAATCACTGTTCAGGATGTGATCCTGCTCCCGATCCAGCCGTTGGAGGCTTTGGGAAATCCTGCCACTCCCAGGGCATGCTGCTGCAGACCACTGCAGGGCTTCCCATTCCCTCTAGGAGGAGGTTCCAAACACACCCCAAGAAGGTCCCGTGGCCCCAGGATGCCTCTGCTCAGCAGAGCTGTGGTTACTCCCTCCATCACACCACAGCCTGCTGAAAGGGAGCCCTCAGCTGCTGCCAGAGATAAGAACATAATCCATGTTCAAGTGTGGTTAAGACATTTCTTCCTGGCGGGATTTGCTCCTCGGTTTTCACACAACAGGACAGACCAACTCGGAGAGGCTCGAGGCACTGGTGATGTGCACAATGAAGGTAAAAAACCCAAATGTGAACGTCACAAGGCCTTACAATGACATTGGGACATCTTCCACTCTAGCAAAGGCTCATACAGTGGGCCCTGCTCCCTGGGGAGGGAAAACACCTTCCTGCACCACTACACCTGAGGTCAGGGTCCACAAACAGAAGATAGCACAGCAGGTCCAAAATAAAGCCTAGACAGTTCCCAGCCCCACAGCCCAAATCCCTGATTTTCACCAAACGCTCATTTGCAATGGTAAGGCAGGAAGGGAGGATTAAAAACAAGCAAGAACTCTATTAACACATGCAAATGTCAGGAAACTAATGAGATTCCAAAACTACCTCACTCCCAGAAAGAAATTACCCAAATCAGGTCAATCTGAATAATAATGAGATGACATTTTCTCCTCACGGGAGGCCAAGCCTACGCACGTGAAGCGTTTACAGCCCTCTTGTCTGAATGACCACATCAACCTAATAAACTTCAGTTACATCAATATTGTTCCTGTCACTGCACTTAGCATAATTAATGCAGATGCAATCAGGATAGAGAGCAAAACACTCTCTGCAAGCTCTTCCCCAGTGCTGCAGTCAGGCTGGCATTTTAAAAGTGGATTTAATCAAATGTTAATCAGGAGAGAAAAAGTTCAGGCAGGTGCAGCCACAAATAATCCAAAAGGATTAAGGATGTCTGGGTGGCTGATTACCCTGCAGCACAGGAAATGCACATCTGAGGAGGATGACAATATGTTTCCATCTTTGCCTTTAACAAGGGGCAAATTAATTGTAATTACTTGAATATTTATTTTTCCAATGCAAAGCATTTGAAACATTTTGCAACATATGACCTACTACCCCTCTTCTCCTTGTCTGCGCAAAACAACCTGATGTTGGAGTGACCTGGTCAAAATGAATTTGTATGAGTATTTTCTCCTGCAGTCACCTGTTTGCATTATTGTTTAATGAAAATCTATTATCAAATGTATGTTATTTTCCCCTTCAGTAACTTAACTATCAGTAATATTAAGGTACAGCCACATTCAAGAGTTCCCCTGCAAGTCTGGTGCTCCAGGGAACATTGTGGATGCTGCCATTGTTTTGTTGGCACCCAGGGAGGAGTTTTTAACAAGTCTGAGTTCCTACAGAGACCAGGGTGAGTGGAGTGGTATGTGTAAAGCCCAACATGCAGGTTTGGGCAGCCTCTGGGTCCCTGCCCAGTGTTTATCTGCTGCACATGACAGGGCTTGGGGACCTTTTAGCTCCTGGACACCACTGGGGCTGGTCTATGTCACCAGCTTTACAGCCTGCTCCTTCGGCTCGTTATCAGTCCAGGAGGGAAATGCCAATGGAATAACTCTGGCTGGAGCTGAAACTGAGCAAGAAAAGCTCATTTAGCAAAAGCACCAAGGGAGGGAGGGAGCGGGGCTGGTGGGGGCACACAGACAAGTGTTCCCATTCAGATGCCAAAACACATGTGAACAGACAATTTATTTACATTAGCCATTTTTTGGAAGAAGAAATGGGAAGGGGGAGAGGCTGGCTCCACTGTGCATTCTCATGTTCTGTCTCAGCAGATGGAAGTTGCTGGGCCCCGTGCTGTATCCCCTTGGCACCACACCACTGCCTGATGGCGAGGGGCCAGGGCATCCTGAGCAAAACATCACAGCTCCATGGAGCCCTTCCTATCCCAGGCCACTTTGCTTTTGCTCCAACCAGTCCCATCCATTTCCTTTCAATCCCAGTCCCACCACTGGTCTCTCCGTGGCTGGGCAGGCTGCTGCTGGAGGACCAGCATCACCTTCAGCTCAGCTGGAGCTTGGTCTGCAGGCTCTGATTGCAGGGTGGGATGCAAAGCTACCAGGCTTTATCCCAGAAGGCTCTTAGATGCTTCTAGTGCATCTCTCTGGGCCAGTGACAAGGGGAGATGAAAGGAAGCCCTGCAACTGGAGGATGTAGCACTTACTGAATGGGAAGTCACAGACCTGTGAGGGTGTCAGCAATTCCCCCAGCCACCACAGCCTGCACCCGAATGAGCACCTGTAAATGGCCTCAAAACCACACTTGTGCCTCGGTTTCAGACACTTCTCCCAGGGCAAGGAGACATTTTTCAGTCAAGTTACAACCTGGAGTACTCATTGCATCCCTCAGGGACCTCCTATGAAAATAGGGCCTGGCTCTAGAGCTCAGCTTCAAGCTTCTCTCAGCTTGAGGGTGCTCAGGTTTGCAGCTCCAAGCTTAAGACTATCTGGGCTAACTAAAGCAAAGGTGAGGCACAGATCACCCTACTGGAGCTCACACAAGTGGGATGCAGAGGAGTCTTTAGAAGGGAAAAAAGAGCCAGAAATCTCTTGGTGTGATCTGGATGAACGTGCAGTGGCTACATTTATAGAAAAAACTCCTTACACAAACTTTGAGGACACTGCCCAGTGGACCCAAGACAAGTTCAGACTAAAAGAACAAGCTACATTTCAAACATGGTGGGAATTTATGCAATTTCACCTCTCCAAGGCATGAGCTTATCTTGGATGTATCACAGAAGGGAACGGCTGAACAGTGCCATGAGGCTGATAATGAAGAGTCAAGAAACCAGACTGATGTCTGGATGCCTGAAGCATCTCACAGGCCCAAATTGATGGAAAACAGCTTTTCATGTGGAGTTGTAACTAATTTTTTATATGTCAGATTGTAAAATTGAAGTTTAAAATAAAAAACATCATTAAACAATTATAAACTAGGCCTGCTCATGTTGGTATTCCAGTAAAGGAATGTAAAAAATTGAACTGAGCTTCCTTCACAAAATGCATTTTTTACCTATGAATAATTTTAATTTTAACCAAATGAAATTTTCCTAGAGAAAATTATTACCTGAAATTTTATCCATCAGATCTTGTTTTCAGTTTGCAAAAAAAGAATTTCTTAGAAGAAAAAAAATAAAATGGCCAAAAATTCCCAAGTTCCCCATTAGACTTTAAATTTAGTATCTGAAACAAATTCAGGACTTAGTGCTCCCTGTCTGATCTCACAAACTGCTGAACTCAGCTCCATAAAAACCAGGATGTCTGTTCCTGGGAGAGCTCCTTGTAAATCCTTAAACCTACTGGGGACTGGACAGGTGAGGTAAGTAACGACCATGGGGCTTTCATGTAATTTTTTTCCCATGTTTCCCAAACTCAAAATATCTCAGGGCTCCCAATCTTCTTAATTAGCTCACACACACACAGGTGCAGAAACAGCTGACTGGAGAGAACAAAGTGAACTGAAAACTGATGCCATGAGGAGTCCCACGATCCATGGATGTAGGCATTCCCTGGGCCAATGCTGGCTCACACCAAGCTGCCCCATACAGCCATCAGCACAGGCCCTGGCTCAGAACCTGCTCCCTGGCAATAATGCACACCATAAACGTGAAATATTTACTAGGGTGACCAGGCTGAGAAGGGGCTAAACTTCCAGCACACTCAGCCACGTGTAAAATCAAGATCAGCAAGTCTTGATAGCAGCAGTTCTCTCACCAATCTTACAGGGAACCATTTAAAATTGCAATTTAAGGAAGTTTTAGGTGCACACCTATGTCTGTCCCTGGAAGTGGTCAAGGCCAGGTTGGATGGGGCTCTGAGCAAGCTGGTCTATTGAAAAGTGTCCTTGCCCATGGCAGGGGAGCTTGGGACATGACAATCTTCAAGGTTCCTTTCAACCTAAACCACACTGTGATTCTATGATCCATCTTACCCAGCAAAGCCCACGAGCACACGTTAAACTTTAAGCGATGTTTAAGTCAAAATGAAGCCAAGCTGAAGGTAAGCACATGTCTAAAGTGCAGCAGGCATTGAGGAGAGTCAGCAACAGCAAAAGGACATCTGTCCTAGCAGTGGAGTGTTTCTCATTTTATAGTCCTTCCCAACATCCAGAGTTGTAGGTCTTGCCTGATTTTAGCTACTCCTCTACACTACTTAGCTACAGTTTATAAATGAGTAATTGCTACTAAAATAGAACTGCTGATTTTTTAAATTTTTTTTTCCACAGCTGCATCTATTACCCAAGTGTACAAACATTGTGCTAACAAGATCACCTGACTAAGGTCTGTTTTGTATCACAGCAAACATGATGTTACAGATCTATAATCATAACCATGCCTCTCAACATGATTTCTGGAAACTCTGTTAACTGTTCATGCTAAAAATAGTCTTATTCTTTTAAATTTAGCAGCATCACAATATCCCATGAGATTGTCAGTGTTGGATTCTTGAACATTCAGGGCGCTGCAGTTACTGGGAAGCTGAATAGAAGTTTGGGTTCCTATTCCTTGATACGCTGCAAGAGCCCACCCACACTCTTCTCTCTCTTTCTGGGCTAAGTTGTGTTGTCAGCTTGCAGGTGATTTTGGATACATGGGAAGAGTCCATGAGGAACAGACTGAGCCCACCAGACAAACACCCAGTCAGCTCTGTAGGGACCCTTTCCCCTGATCCCCACCCAGCCTCCAGCTGTTTGCAGCTTCGTGGCTTCCTGAGCCAAGTGAAATCTTTGGATCCAGTAATTCTCAGTGGATTTACTTCCAATACAACACCAGCCAAAGTTGGGTTGGATCTAACAGGCTTTTTTTTGTGAGAAATTGTACAGTTCAGGGACACCTGGTAACTGTGGCATTAGGAAATGCAAGTGTACCTTAATTTTTATGTAGATATATACACACACACGGAGAAACATCATGCAAGATGTTAGAAATATGTGTTTTGTTTGGAGGGATGCAAATCCTCAGCTGTGAGCAGCAGCAATGGCACGGAAACAGTTAAGGCCATAACTGGACTTCAGAACACCCACCATCAGTTCCTAAATCTGCCACAGATTTTCTGGTTTGCTTTGGGCATATTAATTGAGTCTCTTATCTGTCAACTAGGAAAAATTATGCTGGTTTGTTCCCCTCATAAGGTCCATGGAGTGTACCAATTCCCAGCCCAGATTTTGCCTAACTTTAGGTATTTAACCACAGCACTTTACCTAAGGCTCCATTAAAGCCAGTGAAGAGACAGATGCTGTGACAGTGACACCAATCTCCTAAGAGACCTGTAGTTTTCTCTGGGGAGGTTTACTTCCTACCTGACATAGTCAGGAGAATCCTATGATGTCTGAATAACTAATATAATTTGCTGAAGTACCTGGAGTCGGCTACTATGAATATCCAGGTCTTGGTATTTAAAACAATGAGCTGATATAAAGAAAAATTCCAATAACAGCATGGAACAACTGCATCCCACCTGCTGAGCCACAGCCCAGGGTAACTATCACTTGGATATGCATTCATGGCAGTGCCTGAGGATAGCAGATGTGAAACCCACAGGCCAAATGCATCCAGATGCAGAGCACTGGCCTTTCCAGCATCACACAGACTTTCCCATTGACAGTCCAATCAAACTTTTGCCCCGCATGGAGGACATAGCCTGCAGCTTCCACATCAGTTACATTTATATTGCAACTATAACTTAACTTCTGAAAGTATGTTGTGTTTGGCACTGGATCTGCTGGTTTAATAATACTTCTAAATAAGCACTTTGGTGCAGCTTAGGTTTGTTCCAGCTTACATACACAGTCAAATCCTATATATGCAATCAGTTTGTTTCTTTTTAAATTCTCTTACACAGAGAAACATCCTTGCACACCCTTACAGACTTCTGCACACTCTTTCACACTTTTACAGTGTTGCATACTCTCTTGCTCTAACAAGAGCCCAGCTACTTTCTGTGAAGCCCATGGCTGAGGCACAGATTGATGTCACATTCTCTGCTCTGCTGTTCACCTGTAGCATAGCTTGTTTATCTCCCAGAGCACGTTTTGCAACAGCCATAAACGTCACCTCAGCAAAAAGCATCTGAGCAATGCTTGGACAGGGAATTGCAAGCAGCCATGGCAAACAGCAGCCACCTGGCTCACATCCCACTGCTCTTCCATTTGAGCAGCTCAGTTCTTTGGTGGCCACTTAGAGTTGTATTTTATTTATATAGTGCTGCTAAACCTCATCTTTATTTGTTCATCTAAATTGCCTGAGTAGCCCTGGACTTGGAAGGGAAACACATTTTCTTCCCTGACAAAGAAACAGATGATCTCACTGGCAAATGGGACACATAAGGCATTGTGTTTACTTTGGAGTAAGCTCTCTTACCAATCAAGCCACTTGACTTACCAAGCTTTTTTGCCCCCCTTCTCTATTATAGGGAATTCCCCTGTCAATGAGAAGAGGATGTCCCTTCTCCACCTCGTGCCATTTCCCATTCCCCTGCCACAGGGTTGCTGCCCTGGTTGCCATGGCAGAGCTTTTGAGTGTGGTGCTGACAGGTCACACACTGAAGAGGTCTGATCCCGCCATAATGCACATGGAAATCAATAGGATTCAGTTCCTCCTAATGAAGGCATGAACTTACAAGACAGACTGTCCCTTTGTGCTCAATGAACATATAAAAGGTCTCTAAAGCCAGGCTTGCACTGAAATTCAGCCAGGTTTTCCAAACTTGAGCCCTGTCCAAGGGCTAAGGCCTTTTGAAAATCCATCCCTCAGCACAGGTCTGGTTACAGGATATTTAACATATATTTGATCAAAGAGTTAAATTGTCTCAAGATTCTGTCCCTTGTACTGCATGTACTGAATCCTAAAAGCAAAGTCCTCCAATCAAATTTGCTGCAATAGATAATGCACAGTAATCTGCTATTGGAGAACGCTTCTGGAATAACTTTTCCTAGGCATGCTGCAGCCATCATCTCCTGCAGAAAGTACTCCAAAAGCAAGTCAGAAACTCAATCCCCCATGTTGACCTGGGAATCCGAAATGGACATGAGCTTCTGTTTTTCACATCCCAAATGAATCTAGCCACCACCGGGCAAATAGCTATTTGCAAAGGAAAAGGCATAAAGTCTCAAGGTATAAAATACTGTGTTGTGTTTGGCACTGGAACAGGCTGCCCTGGGAGGTGCTGGAGTCACTGTCTGGGGAAGGTGACTTAAGGGAAGACTGGATGTGGCACTCAGTGCCATGGTCTGGTTGACAAGGTGGTGTTAGGTCAGCTTGGACTCGATGATCTCAAACTTTTCCAAGTCTTTTCCAACCTAGTTCTGTGATTTAGTGTTTCTTTTTCCCCTAGGGAACCTGTCCCTTATATTCCTACAGAAAGACACCATGGACTGGCATTCTGGAATGAAGGACCATCTTGTCACAAGGTTGTCTTTCAGCTCTTCCCAGGCGACTCTGGTCCTTAATGGACAAGTGGCTTCCCAAACTGAGGAAGGCTCATCCTGCCATTTAACTCCACAACTCTTCTCAGCAACTCTTTCTAAGTTTGGACAATCTTTTCAGTGCACAAAGCATAAGGTAACCTTACAAGTCCTCTTTGGTGAATTTTCTCTGTTGCAGTTGATTATCCATCTGACTTAGAAAGGACTGTAAGTCAATTGAATGACAGAGTGGGAGAAATCATGGAATCATCACTAGTCTGAGCCCTGATTATCCAAAATGTACCATCACACACGGGGAATAATTTCAAATACAATTCACTGTTCACAGAACACATGACCACAAGTGCTCCTCTCCTAATTCACGACCTGTCTCTGTGACACTCCACACAACCTCTGTTCCTTGCTGTTATTAATTAGCAGGACAGTTTTCAGCCTGGGGACTGCTGGCATGAGTGTTACCACAGCTATGAGCTAACACATTTGGAGACTCATAGTTAAATGAATTGCACATGCTACCTGGTAGTGCCATTAGAGTCCAGGGCTTTTTAAAGCTTTTTCTCCCTTTTATTTCCTTTTCTCAAGAACAGACTTTCTGGCAGTTGTAGACCCGTTGATAAAACCATGCAAAGTCTGTTCACGTGGAGGAGTGCAGAAAGGCACCTTTTGTAAGAGCTTGCACAATTGAGTACACAGTGTTATCTCTATCCATGTGCTGATTCACTTGTTTATCTGAGTTACCCCAGCCATAAAAATATCTGTGCACACACAGGAATCTTGTGCTTGTTTAAATGGCAGCACTAAAAACTACTAAAGAGGGGACAGAACCCACAGGTCCCCAAAGCACACCGTGTGTGCCAGCTCTCCTGAAGGTACTGAAAGTAATTCTGCAGATCTAAACAAACCCCAGCACAAAATCTCCACTGCAGCTGTTCTTCTGTAACACTGGGAAGCATCACGCCCAAATATCTTTCTGACAGGCAACACTACAGTCCCTGAAATTCATCCCGCTGTCCTTTATTATGCTGCAGTATTCAACAGAAAAGGTAAAGAGCAAAACTCCCCACTCCCCTGCACATGAGTTATTGTGCAATGTCTCAGAGGCAGAGCTCGTAACATTCCTTTTACACATCCACCCCAGCTTAAACCTGTTGCTGGGGTTATCTGTGCAATGCAGGGAGGAGCAGTGTGAAAACAGCTGTGGGATATGGTTGGGTGCAGAAGGATGAAGGGTTTCCTTCCCTGGCATCACAACCAGTTGTGCTGTACATGCACGTGAGCCCTGGACAAAGCAAACTGAAGCCAACAGCCAAGTCTTCTCAGGCACACAGTTCACCCACAATATCAAAAAGCAATTGACTGAGAACACATTCTGCTGCACTATTTCAGCTGCATGCTTCAGCAGTCCTGACTGATCTTCCACCCAGGGGAAAAGGAAGGAAAAAAATGGAGTAAGAAATTCCTACAACATCTGAACTGAATATATAGCTGCTGGCAGCTTTTGGTTTTGTGTTTTACCCCGAGCTTTCACTGGCAAGAGACGGTAAATTCACAAGCTTTTTCCAAGGAACCCAAGAGAGGAGGGAGTCTGCTTGACAGAGTTATATCTCTGGCAAGGAGCAGTGCTGATAATCACTTTCACTGGAGATGCTGTAAAGTGGCTCATAACTCATTTCTTTTGTACAATAAATGCAGGACAATTAAATCCAGCACTCTTCGATACTGTGCACAGAAATGTGGGACAATCCATCACTCCCTGCTTATACACAACAGCATAGAATGAACCCACCCAAAACAAAGAAGAAAAAAAGCAAATGGGCTTGGGTAAACTGTCTCATCACATTTTCCCACAGTCACAGTGATCCAAGGCTTCTTCCCTTTTAAGACTCAGATTTTATTTTCCTGTGTTCATTTCCCTTTCTCACCCAGCAGGAAGAGATTTGAACACAACTGTGTTTGCATCTCGTTAATACAAGACCCGTGCCCGTGCCATGCTGGACTGGTACCCAGCCTCCTCCCTGCTGGCCCCTTCTAAGACCCAATCAGGAATCTCCTTGGTTTCAGCCAAATTTTGGCAAAGCCTCTTTGTTTTGTCCTCCATATCCAGTGGAAGCAGATGAGGAACTGAGAGCCTGCCTGGCCTGAGAATCTTAAACACTTAATTTTAGTAGAAAATATCATTAAAATCCAAGTCTTTTTTTCCTGATCGGTGTAACCAGCAAAGTGTGGTTTTCCTACAGATCCATGCTTGGAGAATGGGTTCCTTTTCCAATACTAAGGAAAGACTGAGTTTCAGTTTATATCACAGTATTTTCCTGAATGGCAACATCACCAGAAGTTTCCTCCTCTTGCCAAAGCTACCTCTTTCCAAGTAGGAACATAACCACAGGAACTTCCACCTTCAATCAAAATTCCAGGGAAACCAGCTTATGGTTCCTAGCAGAGCTGAGCAGAGCTAGGCTAGTGCCTCTGATGGAAACTGGAACCAAGTTTCCTCCCTGACCACACCAAGTTTGAGGGCTCTCACCCCCCTGCTGTTACACTTCCCAGCCTGTCATCACTGACCTCCCCTGAAGCTGCCCAGGCCACTTTGGTATCCAGATCTGTGCAAGAAAGCTCCCAAAATTAACACACGGTCCTTAATGGCTTTTTGAGGAAATCACAGATTTTAACAAAAAGTCAGTCTGAGGCAGAAGTCCTTGTCCAGGATAAGAGCTTGTCGGGACCTCAGCCAACACTGCCGTAGGCAACGGTCTCCAAACAGATCTCAGACCTGACCTTTTCAAGTGAGACATTTTTGTCAGACCCAAAGAGGAGAAATAAATGATTCAGGGCCACACAAGGCTCTATCACACAGGTCTGAAACCAGGCTGACAGGACACGATAACCTGGGGATGAAAAACAGTAATGGGAAACTTCCAGCATTCCTGCTTGCAAGCATTAAAAAAAAGAGAAAAAAAAAGTTTATGCAAACATATTTCTGTCTGCCTTGTTTGCAAGCTGTTGGCTTTGTGCTGTTTGCCATTCTTGGGATGCGATTAGACATCAGCATCCCTTGGCTTGTTCATACAGTGACTAAGATTAAGAACAAAATCAAAAAGAATAACAAATAAGACAGTAAGTAATGAGCAATAAAAACACATCCACAAACCAGTATCTTGTGTTCTGATTGATATTGAAGCATAATTGCTTCCCACCAAAGTGACATAATCACACTCTCTTTATGGATGGCAAAAAGAAGAAAAAATAATTTTTTAATGTTATTTCTTTACTAAAGAAATTCTTCAAGATGTTTCCATGTCTAATCTATAAAAATGAAAAAAAAAAAAAGAAAAAAAAGCATTTTGAGAAAGTCAGATTTGTTTAATTAAATATCCTACAGGAAGAAATTACTAAAGAAATGATTGAAACCATTTGGTATCCTCAAGTTGTGCAATATTTACACTGCATAAATATGGCAATTTCATTTTCAACTTGCTTCCAAAAACCACGATGCTTACAGGATCCTGCTGTCTCTTTGTGTCTATGTTTTTGTTTTTATGATCTCCCTTGAAATATTCTGAACCCATGGGCAAATTTCAAATCTATTAGACAGAAGAGCAGCTGTCTCCAAGAGAGCCCTTTCTTATATATTTTATGAATACAGATGGCTGGATAGAGACTCACTGATCTCTCCTGTGGAAAGAAAAGTTGCAGAGTGAGACTTTTTAGAGACATGGGAGACCCATAAAGATACTACAAATGCCCTAATTAATAGAAATTACTCAGCTACAGTTCAAGCCTTATTAGACTGCTGGGAATCCAAGCAAATGACCTAAATCCATAGGAAACCAGGCTTCATTAATGTTGCTCCTCACAGTTAAGTGTTTGAGGATCAGAGGTTGAAGTCCAAGTGGCTTCATGTGAACCAAAGTTTAGGTGGTTAATGCCCTCAGCCTGGGATCTCCCTTAATCTGTGCATCTGCTGCATCCAACCCTGCTAAATCCTACCTGGGGGTCCCTCCTGGGGCTGCTCCGCCTGATGTGTGTCACCACCCTAACAAAGTGCAACCTCGGGTGAGTTGTATGAAAGTTCTGAGTCCCCATGGGCAGTATAGCAGCACTTACTTCATGCAATTTAGTAAGAACTGTCCTGCAAACTGAGCTTTAAAATAAATGTTCAAAGCAAAATTGAGGGCTTTCCTGCAAGGGGAAAAAATGGATTCCTCTGTCCATCTTCCGCCTTCAGTAAAACTCAACTTATACAAGTAAAAGCTACTCTTTCATTATTTAACTTTTTACTATTTTATGTTCTAGTTCTTTATTTCTCATGCCCACACTTGATATTGAAAGAGTTAAAAATTAGTACTTGCGGCCCATGGTTTGTAGTTCACAGTTAAACACAGGGTGTTAGGGTCCACAAAACAACAGGATGAAATTCCAGGAGACCAAACCAATTAATCTAACAGTCTCTTATGGCGTTAAAAGTTTTGAGGCTATCTCTTGAGGGTTTTTAATTGATTGTCTCAATTTTTCAAACATTTATAACCGTCTAAAGTATTATTAATTTTTCTCCTTTTATTAAATAAAAAAGCAAGTGAATATAGGAATAAGGAAATTAATCTTGGATTCTACTAAAATATCAAGAGGAATTTTACCAAATGTCAGTCTCCTCAAGCTGCGTGTATTTATTTAAACCATTTTGGTTAACAGCAGACTGAGGGGGTAACTTTCAGGCGAGGAGTTTTGCAAATATTTTAAGTAGAGTTTTAATTGACCCAGTTTGACATTAAAAGCACTTTTTAAACTCTTGATATTGTTAGCCATTTAAGATAAGTGGCAATAAATACAGATTAATTGTAGCGCATGAAATGAAATCTTGGGGCTGCGGTGGGCCGGTGAAAAGGCCCTTTGTGAGGCAGGGAGGTGGAGGATCGTGTGCTGGGGTTAGGCTGACAGAATCCCCCGTCAGGCTCAGCCAGGCTTTTGGTAGCTCATGCTGGGACCAACTGCAAAGACAACAAACTCTGGGCAAAGGCAAGCAGGGTGATTGGCAGGTCTGAAGGAAAACAAAAGCGCCAGGACCAAGGGCTCCCTTTGACGGGAGCGCTGTGCAGGGCAGGACTTAAAACGAAGCCAACACTGGGGCTTTTATTGTGTGGGAGATGATTGAACCGGGAATGTAAATCCAGGAAGACGACTTCTAAGATGCTGGTGTTTCAGAGAAATGCTGAGTAAATACTACAGACTCGGTGAGTGACCCCCACAGGGGAGACTATCTGGTGAGTCTGTCCATAATGCTAAAATAACAAAACAGAAAACCCACCCACATGCCTTATTTGCCTCTAAGTCTTGAATGCAAAAAACCAAGAGATATCAGAAGGCTTTCTCAAAGGGTCTCCAGGTCCAAATCACTCCTCACTGACAGTGCTTACATGGATTTGGCCTGGCTGTAAGAGAAAAGTGAAAGATCAGACACATGGAATGTCAAAATATTTTTTTTCATTTTGACTGTTTGCTTCTTCTGTTGCAAAAGGGGTAACCATGCCTGATGAACAGAAATGAGAGCCTGCTCTCCTGTCTGCAGTTCTGTATCCAGGCAGACCACGCTGTGAATGACTGTGCTGGCACTGAAGTGGCTTTTGTTCCTTCAAGCAAAGAGAAGAGAAAAGATGGAAACTCTTTACACTTTTGCATGTCCAAATCCACCTCTTCCACGAAACCATAGGAATGGAGAGTTTGGTCTGGGCACTGGGGTTCACAGGGACATCTGCACAGTGGACAAAAGGTTTGGTGAACCCTGGGCTCCAACCATATCACACAACAGGATGAGAAAGTTTGGGTGTTACAGCTCCTTCTCTCACCCCAAAGAAACCCAGCCTGGATGAGTTTTCCAGAGCTGGTAGCAGAGGACTCTCTTCCGCCTTGAGACCACACCAAGATGCTCTCCAAGGCATGATAGAAAGCAGTCCTGTGTCAGTCTTCTGCTTGCAAATTTGCCTCAGGACTAACAATGTTCTACCATTGGCGGCAATGCAAAATGTTGCTCAGGGAGCGCTCAGTGCACGCAGCAGCTTGTTCAAGGTCAGGTAGAGGTAAGGACACAACACCCTGAATTCTTGACTCCTGCTCTCAAGGTTCAATAAATCCCACTCATCTGAAAGTCAGGCATCTGTTGGAGGCCAGTTTTCTAGGTTTCCTCTGTGGTCAGCGGAAAGATCTCTCCAGAGGGCAATTCCTTCCATCTTAAAATATGCATCTGAGGTAAGTGGAAGGATTTGTCCTCTGAGGGTTTCAAAGGAACTGATGGTCTTATACAGAACACACACTGAACTTTCAGACACTTAAAGTTCAAGAGGGAGAGTCCCACCCCAACAGCTGCCACTGTTACCAAGACATTAAATACATAATTTTCAATCTCAAGCAAAAAAAAAGTAAAATTAAGCACTAACCCTGGCTTGGCTTTTCTGATCCCCATCTATATTTTTCTTTGGAAAGGTTTCAAGTACTGTCCTCATCACAATGTTTTCTGAGCATCTTCTCCAACTGCTGTGTGACAACCATCTCCTTGTCTGATAAGCTGAAGTTGGAAACCCCTTTCCTCCTGGTCATGCTTTACTCTTTCCTTTGTTTCTTAGTTTTGTTCCTCACTGCTAGTGAACTGCTTCAGCTCTCAAGGGAATGACCTTGGTTCTGGGGAAAGTGTTCCTGAACCCTGCACACAGGAATGCTGCCCCAGGCTGCCTCCTGGACTCACAGGAGTTTCTGATGCTCTTTTCACCCCTTGTCCACTTAAGAACATTTTTGGGCATGGTTGATGGCACACTTGGCCAATTAGCAGTAGTGAGGCTGCACAGTTTGAGTGCCCACGACTCATTAGGTTTATAGAGTCCTGGAGCCATGCCTCGGTCACATTTATTAACTTGCTCCCTGCTACTGCTCTGGCCTTGAGAATGAACACCTCATTAGAGGGCAACCCAGAGGTAATGTGGCTCCTCAGATACTCTAAAATAATAACTATTTGCTGTAAACATCATCATTACATTTAAACCATGCCATGTCTGATCTATTTACTACACACCGAACCCTCCCACGTGCAGAGGAACCAGAAAAATGCTGTTGTCTATGGGGATGTGGCTCACCTCCCTCTCCCATAGGGGTTTTCTGAGCTCTAATAAGAGTTGAGCTCACGCTGTGCCCTTTCAGTGGATACACACTATGAATGTCTTTTTCTTCTATCCAATCACTTGTTTTCATGAAGCATGCAAGAACTTATTATCTTGGAGACTCAGCCATCTGTCAGGTTTGGTTATAATCAGCCAACAGATGAAAAATTTACGAGGGAGAAGGGCATAGTCACACACACCTATATATACACACACGCATACTCACAAACACTGCCATTGCCTGAGCCTCATTTCCTTAGGAAACCAGATTAAAAATAGCATTGATGTCAATAATGAAGTCTTTATTTCTTTGGCAGATCTCTGTTCCTTTTAAACCAATCCTCCCAGCGAGAGGTACTGCAGAATTTTCAACTGGAACCAGACCAGATTGCTAAGTGATAAGAACCTCACAGCAGTTTCACTGTACCTCAAACACCTCAAGGAAAAACACAAAGTGAATGTGAATTCTGTATAAATACTGAAAACTGGTGCTGAATTTCATACCGAGTTAACCCAGTGGTGGCATTTGATTTTTCTCTCCATTTACCTTCAGTGTATAAATACAATTTTAAAAGTTTGCAAACCTCAGTATTTAAGGTATTTCCCATAATAAAGTACAGAAAAATACTAAAAAAAATACTTAAGCTATTAATTTAAATACAAGTCACATAGGTTTCAGTCCTGCAACATTATTCCAGGAAAATGATGGGGGATTTCATTTTTCTGACAGAGAGCTCCAATGCTGAACTCCGCCAAAATGTTGTGTTTAGATTAAAGAGGCGTTTGGAAGTTCTCTGGCAGAGTAATTGTCAGGTGATGAGCAAAATTTTATCTAAATCTAAGCATTTGTTAGGTCTCATTGATTATTTCTTGCAAACTAGAAGATCCAAGGCAGATTCATCTGACTTTTTGTTTATTCCTACCTCTTCATTCCCCCTGCCCCCCTGGAGGCTGACTGGGAGCAAAGCCTGGTAGTTCTGAAATCATATTTTGCCATATTTCAGTTCACAACTCTTTAGCACACTTTTCTAGGAAGAAGGGCTTGTCTACCTCCAAGTCAGTCCATTTTTGCCAAGAATTACCATATTTTTCAGTTTTGTGAGTAATCACTTCAAAACCCAATTTGAAACAGCAACACTTTTCCACAGATTGAAGTTTCTCTTCAATCCCCATCAGTCCAGTCCAGATTCAGGGTTTCTACTGAAGAGAGCAGAAAGGGAGCTGAGATTCAGGCACAAACCCGAACATTTTCCAGTTTCAGATGGCAGCTCAGCTATTGGACTTGGGCTTGAGCCCAGTTTCAGTTGCCACCAGAGCAATTTTGTCCAAGAGACCTCTGTTGCTTTCTGCAGGCCTCCATAAAATGCCTGAACGGTGGCAGAGTTTGTGTTTTGAATGTCTAAGAGAGGTGAATAACTGGAGTTTACGACATCTCGTCTTGCCGGCTGGAGCTTTAATTATTTCCCTTCTGCCCCTCTAAGTAATTCTACCTTCACTTTACATTTCTGATGTTTAAATATTGTTTTTGGGCAGAGGTATACTGCGCATACATTTTCTTTTCCTTGACACATCTCTTCTGATCTACCAGAGAAAATAACAATGGAACTGGGATTTAATAGGCTTATAAAGAGGGTATTGAAAGTAGCAGTCTAGATTAAAGACCTGGAATGACAAATAAATAATGTCTCATCCAGGTGCACATGCCAGTCACCTTGATGTCAGTTGCAGAACTGCCATTAATTCCGTGAGAATAGGATCTGATCCCAAATCCATAAATCCTTTCTCAGCAAGTTTTCTCTGATGATATTCCTGGCACAACCATGACTAAGAAAACCTGAAACTCTCACAAGAACGCCCAGTTTAATGAGATTTCCAGTCCCAGTTTCCATACCAGTAAAAATCCTCAAGAAATCCACATAAATTACAGCCGGGCTTTCTAAAGCTTTCAGTTTCAAATCCACTTTTGCAAAACAACTGACTCCAGCCAACTGTTGTGCCCTGCCTTTCCAGGGCACCAGGGCACCACTGGTTCTTCTCCATATTCAGTCTTCCTGCAACGTGGCCCTAAAACTGGTCAGAAATGGCGTGAACCTCTAAGAGACCAACACCACAAGCAGTACAAACTGGTTCCTTAATATCTGGCGTTACTAAATTTCCTTTCCAGCTTCTGCTCCAACAGCTGGAGGCTCCAAGAGTGGAACTGCAGGGAATTCAGCTATGGTGGTCCAGGATGCCTTGGGACATCCCTGCTCCTCCTCCAGAGTATGCACCCAGGCAGAAGAAAGGAACATGAACTCAGGCCAGCCCCATCAACTTGCATTAATTTGAAACACCACTGAAGGATTTTTGCTTGCACTCCAGGCTCTGAATTCAAGGAAAAGGAGTAACCAGATTTCCCTCTGGTCTGGGACACCCCCAGACAACAGGGGGACTAAAAGTACACTTGGCTACAGAGATGTTTTAATCAGTGGAGGTAGCACACAAAGGTACTCCAGCTGAGACAAGATCCTTGGATCCTTTGCAATCTGCTTGTCTTTCACAGAAGCATCTCACAGAAACCTCAGGGTCAGAGGAAGGTTTCCAGTCCTTGGGTTGACCTCACTGCTCTTTTAAAATCTCCCGAACAGCACCATTAGAGCTGGATGGGAATTTTCAGCTGTTTTCGGATGGGAAGCGATGAATTGTCTGGCATCCATATATTGATTTCAACACTCCCATTATGAAATCTAGAGTTATATGGGAGCTCTGCCTGGTCTCCTGAGAGCTTACAGGGTGGCCTGTGGATCCACAGCAAGCTCTTGCGTGTGTGTGTGAGTGAAAAAGTACTTCATCCCATGCTTAAGCTTATTCCTGTTCAGCAGAGTGCTTAAGCCTCTCATGCTTCTTCAGTTCTGAAGAGAAAATTTCCCAAATTATGTCTACATTTTTTACATCTGAGATGTTGAAGAGAAATAGAGCAAGGACATAGCCAAAATCCCTATATTACAAGGCAGGAGGGGCCAATAGAGTTTTCTTTCCTTTGAGAACAGAGAGGCAGAATTAGACTTACACAGTAGAACTTGGCATAGGCATAATAATAAATATGATATGAAAATGTCAGGGACCCAGAGGAGCTGACATTAATGTATGTGCTTCTTTAAACCCAAATCCTGCAGCGTACAGGCAACTTGTCCCATTCATCATGGGCAAAATTACACCAGAGATGGTGAATGTACACACTGCAGTTTCCAGGGCCCATTTTAGTTGCTTTCAGCATTTGTTTGAATATCTGCAACTGGTAAAAGACCTGGACACTTTCAGTGGAGCAACAATTTAAGCAAAGGTGGGCAGTGGCCAGGCAGGACTCCCTGTTGAGGACAGTGAATTCTCCACCCGACCACCAAACACAGTCCAACTTGTCCAGCTTACCTCAACAGTTTAGGTGATGACATACCAGGGAAAAAAACAAACTGCAACCTCAAATACTGGAGTCTTTTCTTTCACCTGCTACATGTCTTGCTTTCCTTGGTTGGTACAGGTAACGGAGGCCTCAAGACAGCTCTTACCATTGCGTAGGCTCGCTGTATTTCTACAACTAGCATCTTGTTATACAACAGGAGTTTCTCAAATCAGAATTACAGGAATCAGCCTGCAGAACAGAAGTTCCCTTTTCACAAAAGTGTGGTGCAGGCAGGTTTATTTTGGCCTCCCTAACTGAGGTGCTCTTTGCCGATTTAAGCTTCAGGTGAAAAGCAAATATTCAGGGACTTCAAAACCCCTGTATTATACAAGATCAATGTACATAAAAAAAGTTCCTTTGAATTTTTAAATTTTTTTTTAAAGGCTGCAGGCTGGATTTGCACTTGGAACAAGCTTTTCCCCAGTGGAGTATCTCCTGATTTACAATAGAGTGTCTGAAAAGAGAATCAGGCATTGACTGTTTAATGAAGACTTTTAAATGAATCAGTTGCATGGTTTTGGTCAAAATTAGCATGCAAGTCTATTTCTAAAAGCGAAGTGATACTCTGCCTTAAAAACTAATAGTAAAAGAAGTCCATACACAAAAACAGGCTGACCTCACTACAAGCATCTGGATGCCCAAATAAACACGAGCAGAGGGAATTCTAGCATCTGCAAACTGTTAATTCACCCTTTTCTTCTCTTTTGTAGGCTGGCCAAGTTCAATCTCCTGGTCGCCAACTTCTTGTTCCACTGAGACAACCCCGTTGATGAACTGTGCTGGTGATGTCAGTAGCACCACTAATCAGCATTGGATCAGGACGCCTGACCCGGGGGATAAAGTCTCTTTATATTCCAGCCGGCAAATGCTTTCTTTTTCCTTTTTTACCCCTCCTTTTTTACCTTTTGTGTTCCACACAGGATCCGAGATGACGAGTGAAAATCGTAAAGAGCTCCACAATCCTGGTGGAGAGAGGACTGGACTTCCAATGAGTTGGTTCCCAGTGACTCAACAGTGGTGTTGGTGCCTGATTTGCACTCAATACTGCCTCAGTTGGGAGAGCAAAGCAGCTATTTGCATATTCAACATCTGTAAATCTCCATCCCTCAGTGTGCAGTTGGACAGCGGCCTCAAGGCACTTCCCTCCTGAAAAAACACTTCCAAGTAACAAATGTGAACCCCAGTGCCAGATCCCATGGCAGGTGCTAATGGCTTTCACAAAGGCTCTCAGGATTTTAATTAGTTGAGTTTCAGTTGCTCATAGTATCCATCACTTCCTTTCCTTTTCCAAACTACTGAGTAGAAGTATGGTTCTCCAGCAAAATCCCACTGCCACCTCCCTTCTGGCCCCTTCTCCCAAGATTCAACATCCCTAACGTTCCAGCTCAGTTGTGGTCAGCTCGCTACCCTTTGATGAAGGATGTTTAAGCTACATCATCTGGATATCTCCTCAGGCATGCTCTAGTTTTCAGAGAAAAATAAGAACATCTCAGTGGTGAACAAGACCATTGCAGTATAGAGTCACCTTGGAGACGTCCGTAGCTCATGCTCATTGCAAAAGGTGAAGGGTGAGCCTGCTTCTGTCTTTGTTACACCAACTATCTAAAATGATGTGTGCTGAAATTCCCTTGGGAATCCTCTGCAGACAGGACAAAAGGGAAAGAGCTGGACCTGACGACTAAAAGGAGGAGATTTTATATTCTTATTGTGCTCTTGTACCAGCCACATCCTATAGAAAAGTTGCACAGTTCTCTCTTTCCCTACTGAAAACAGAGTGCAACCCACTTCTGAGCCTCATTATAAAGAACCACCAGAGAACATTTACTTTGGAAGCAAGTAAGTGCTGTTTGAGAGCTTGGATTAGATGACCTTTAAACCCAAACTATTCAATGATTCCTGCTAACAGTCTAATTTATGATGATCAGAATCTTCCCTGATGATGCTGCCTGTCCAGTCATGACTGGGGGAACTCTGAAGGATGGGCAGGGACTTCACCTATTCTGAGCATAGACAAGATCAAATTCCACTTCTGCTGTTGCTACTCTGGGATGGATTCTCCTGCTTTCATGGCAGCACACAGACATCTACAGCAGAGCCTGTATTTATTTTATTGCAGAAACATCTCAGAAATTTAAACCTAATCCATCAACAAATATGCACCTAAACTCAGCCACCTAAGCCTGCAGATGAGCAAGAGTGCTCTGACTTTCACACAAACATGTCTCTGTTATCACCAGCTTCATCAGGAGCTGTGGGCAGCCTGGCTTCCACCACACCACAGACAACACCTGGGTCTTCTCTGACCTCTCAGATGCTGTGAGGGCTGGTGGGATGGTTTAACATGTGCTTTCCTCCACCCCAGAACCGTGATCTTGAGACAATCTGGTTCCCCTCTTGCTGTGGGAGATGCTATGGTACTTGCATTTCAACTCTGTCTCAGTAAAAGAATATTCTCCATTATATATTTATTATTTTAAGAAACAAAACCCACTGCCTTCAAGCCTACTGATTTGGCTGCTAATAAACATTGTGAACTGGAGCAGCATCTGAATTTCTGAAGCAGTAAATCCAGTTCTCAGCTACAAAACTGACAGCTCTCATAAAAGAAAGAAAGAAAAAAATGCAAGTAAAACATCCTAAGGAAATTATTGTTCAAATTAACTGCAGACATAAATTTATCCATCTGTTATCATAAGTGTTACTTGAAAATTATTTGCCCATAAAAATGAAATAAACTAGGGTGGGTTTTTTTCTTAAACATTGACTTCATGTATATGGTCTTAGCTGCCAAAATATTAACTCTTCTTAACAGTCCGTGTGCTCTTGGCTGTGTGTCTCCTTCTTGACTGTAAATGAACCTTTATAAATTGTCTGTATAAATGATGTCTAAGGCACTTCACTGTTATTACAGATCAATAATTCCAAGTAAACCATCATGATTTTCCAAACACAAAACCCAAGCAAATGCCCAAATTTTACTTGGAAGTACTCTTATTTAACTACCTTTATTCATTCAAAGGGAAAAGTTACCCTGCCCATTAAATGAAAAATATCATTTAACTGCACAAACTATTTCATTTCTAGAGTACAGTTATTGTTAATACAGGTATGGCAAGATTTTCACATTAAGTCTGAACATGGTAAATGCTGGCAGGAGTGGAACAAAGTCTACAGAACTGGGTACAGAGCTGGGTCTCTTTTACCCAGAGCCTGTATTTTTCTTGGAGAAGAGAAAGAAATGAAAGTAGAAAGAATAAATGGTTATTTTCACTTCTACGTTTTATAAAGGAATAAATTAAAAGTCTGAATTACTCCAACACATTTAAATAGTAAGTAAAGTCATGGAAGACAGAAAAGGCGGAAAGCTATTGAAAAGTCTATTTTTTATTTTTAAGAATGACAGAAAACTGAAAAGTTCCTTTTAGAATTGTGTAATTTTTTGTTTTAATACTTTTGACTGGAACAAACCCACCATCTTTCAACAGCATAAAAAAACTTTGCTTCATTTTCTGAAGAACTGTTTTATCTCAGCTTGCTTGGATATTCAAATGCTTGTTCCCTGCCCATTCCTTTGTCCCCAGGATTTGTCTGTTGGATGTTTCACAGCCTCGTGCTGTTACAGGCCAGACTCAGAACCAGCTCTCCTGTGATGCACCACAAGATCTTTGCAGCTCTAAGTGGCACATAGTGAAATTTTAGTGGGAATCCCAGTTTACAGGAGAGCAATGACACCCAAGCACCTGAGATTTTGATTCACATCTGCAAAAATGGGCTTGTTTTTCCAGAGGAAAACACACAAATTCTGTTTTCCACAAAAGCCCCAAAAAACTATTGGCTGGAAGATTTTGATCAGCTTTCTCTTTAACAGGAAGGCAGGATGAGGAAGGGAGAAAATCTATGTATAAAATAGGTAATAACCAGCACATAAACATGCAGAGTTGTTCAACTAAATTAATTTGCCTTCTGTATTCCAATCAGTTCAATGGCCGCATCTTCCACCTGAGAGCTGAGCAGGTGTTACCAGTGGTGATCTGACCTCCAGATCTGGTGGGACCAGGGTGTGGAATCTGTCCCTACAGAAAGATTATTTAGGTCTGGTCAGAGGGGTTCCCACATCTCCCTCCACCTGGGTAAACTATGGTTTTTTCTGATGGTAAACTACATTTTTTATTATATGGACAGGGCTTTACACTCTGCCATGTTTCAACCCAGGATGGACTTGTGACCACACAATTTTCTGCTGACAGACACCTGCATCCTCCAGCTCAGTGGCACCAGGCTCCTGCACCACCTGGCTGGAGGATATCATCATCTTGTTTTTCATTTGAAGCCGCTCACTGGATTTGTTTGGGGGTTTTTGTGGAGTTTTTTTGGTTCTGCAGTCATGGAGCAGGATACACTGCAAACCTGACTGCAATTTGCAAAGGCATCTGCATGATGCCTTAGTCAAGCTTTTTGTACTAATTCATTATTAGATGCTACAAAACTACCCATCCATGGCACTGGAATCTTAAAATAAGCTGAGGATGATGCCCCAAGAGAGCAACAGAGCCTCAGTTGCTGCCTGCAGCCTGTGCAAAAGCCAGGTGAAACTTCACTACAGCAGCGTGCACAAGGTCCCTGCAGGGAGGCCACCAGAGGAACAGGCAGGGCTCTGCCCCGGGAGGGCTGTTTTCTGGGACAGATCCTATTTCCCAGCCCCTTGGCTCCAGTTATACCTGGGAGTAACAGGATACCTCTGAGTCCACATGAATCATCCTGCAGGGCTTGGGGCTCCCTCCTAGAGCAGCCCTGGTCTGTAAAACTGCATTTGTTGAAGTGTTTCCAAGGTGCTTTTCTCATAACAGGCTTATTTTCTTACTCAGGAAAATACTTATTTTCCTAATTTTATTTGGCAGCACAGTTTTATCCAATTCTTCCTTTCCCAGAAACTATGATGGAGATTATGAAATTTGGAAAACAATTCATAATACACATATATAATTTAATTACTATTCATTCATTAGTTTCAATATTCTCAGAATTAAGGGATTAATGCAGAGATCACGCTTGGCATAAAGGGCAATATCTTCTGAAGCACATTGTTCAGAATGTTTTTTTCAAATTATTTCCCCTTCATCATGTTAGTCTTAGAGATGCATAATCTTAAATTGCACTGTTCTGGGAGCAAATAAACTCCCACAGACTCTATCATGCCTATCCTAACCAAAAGTGCATTCCTAAAATGTTGCACTTCAGAATTCATGGGAATATGTGAAAGCTTTAACTTTCATCAAAAACATCCTTTACTTTTATAAAAGGCAAAATCAAACCCTCAAAGTTTTATAAAACAATTTGAATTCATGACCCAAGCATGTACCAAAGAAACTCCTCAAAATTAAAGAATTAGATATAAGGATGCAAAATAAAAGATTTATCAGTAAAACCCACACTTCTAATTCAGTGCATGGGGGAAAAGATGAAACAAAAATCCTTCAGGAAAAAAAATTTGAATCATAAGAGGAAATGAACTTGCCTGCACTTTGGTCACATAAAAGTTTTGGCATTGAAAATAATAAATAATTTTCTTAATGTTCGCTGCATGAAGAAAAAAAACACTGCAGAGAAAAAAGCAGGAATTAATTGTACTTAAAGTAGGGATAGCCTGCAGGGATGGCCCAATTTGGTGAGGAAAGCCAAAGGGATGCTGGAACAAAGAACCCAAAACAAAAAGCTTTCCTTGGCACCTCCCGCATCCCAGTTCTCCATAAATCTGGCTGCGTGTGTCTGTTCTGTCCTGCCACGCTCAGTGCTGGGGAAACAAAACAACCCAGAACAAAGGCAGTTTTCAACATCACCAGAAATGGGCCTAAAAGACAAAATGAGACTTGCTCTTTATGAGCCAGCTTTCCCAAGGGATGCTCCCTGGGAGTTTCAGGTAGGTGCTCTCTGATGGGGACAGGGAAAGAAAGCTCAAACCTCCTAGAAGTTAAAAGTGCCTTTCTAAAGAACGTAATGTGGAATTAGCATCCCTTGGCTTCATTTCACTTCTGTTATTAGCACAAACAAATAGCTGCAGTGGGTTGGATCTATGACCCACCTAGTCCATGGTCTGTAGCTGATGCCCTGAAAAAATGTGTAGAGCATGACAAGTGATGCCCAGTTTATCCTCTCAGCACTATTTATGTACTGGTTAAGGGATTTCCAAAACTGGAAACTGTTATCTAAGCCATCATGTTTGATAATCTCCAATAAACCCCACTCCTTGCATTAGAGATGCTGGTTTTTGTTAATATTTTTTATGAATGCTTGTCCAATTATGAGCCATCATGATATATTTTCCTACTGTAAAAACATTAAGCAAAACTCCTCGGCCAGAAATATCAGCCAAGCCTGAGATTAAATAAGCTTGGGAAAATTTAGTCCGGATACACTCAAAAAATAAATACATCAAAATGCACGTGTCTCTGCTAGAACCCACAGTCTTTAATCAAAATTCCCACTGAAGTGAGTAGCGAAAGGTGAGTTGTTGCCAAAGTTCACAGCGAGAGCCATGGGATGAGAAGCAAAGTTCTGTCAAAAAAGAGAAATTGCCAAGGAGAGGGAGCAGGAGGAGCAGATTGCTTCTCAACACAGCAATCTCAGGCTGCCTTGAAGTTGAGGGAGCTCAGACACTTAAGCTGGTGCTCAGGATTCTGCTGAGCTGGGGCCTGGACAGTTATTATTTATAATCTTATCACACAGAAATGTGAATCCCACTGGAAAAGGGAAAGGAAACAAAAAAAGGGAGAGAAAGGACAGTAGCATGTACTGTCACAGGCTCACAGAAGTACTGCAGACACTTCTGCAGACTTCAGGGAGAGCACTTAAACAGGAAGAGGGACACTTTGGATTTTTACTGAATGGCTTAAAATGCTGGTATTTAGCTACACACAGAGCTCATGCACTTGTGCAAAGCCCCAAACCAGCCAGTCTGTACAGACACACCACCAAAGCAGCTCCGTCACCCACTGAGAATGTTTAACTGCAGCAACCTCAGGAGGTTGGAAACTCTGGGCCAGCACCTGGAGCCACACACATGTGCCTGTGCCACCAAAGGGTTTGTGTTCTGCCACTCATTGCCATCAGCACCTGGGCTTGCAAATTCAAAGGCACCTGAACCATTTTCTACACCTGTGGCCAAGCAGCCCACAGGTCTGGGAAGGGAACAAACATAGCAGCATGAGAAGTGCTTACAGCTTCACATTTCTACAGCCAGAGGGAAAACAAAGTAAGTGCAGCCTGTGTGCAGCCTGGCTGGACCTAGACCCACCTCCTGCAACTCCATCCTAGAAGTGGGTCTGGACAAACAAAAGTCTTTCTGCTCCAAGGGGAAGCCTCGTAAGAAATCTTCCTGCAGGCCCAGAGACCTGAAGCATTCCAAACACTTCCAATCATGGTAACAGAGTAAAACAGAAAAAACCATGACATACCTGCTCCAAAGGCAAAGAAGAAGCTCTTGTCTCTGTTCTCCCTTAAAAGTGACATCACTCTTCTCCCCATCCTCTCATTCCTCTTGTAGATGAGCTCCTGTCTGAAGTAGCTGTCTATTTCCTGAGCTGTCACCTGCTCGTGGGGAGGGAGGGTTGTGTTGATGAAGTTTGGGACCTGAAACAGAGAGAGAGGCCATAGCCCAGATGGCATTGGTTACGGAACCCACAAAACACTGCATGTTTTAATCCAGCCTTCTTTAAGCCACCTGAGCATCACTATCACACAAAAAACGTCTAGAGGATCAGAGCATGGGATGCTGTTAGGAACTTTCAAAAAATAAAATTTCCTAGTGAATATACTTTCTTTTATAAAGTGAAACTAGTATTTTACTAAAGGAAACTTCAGTTAATTTTGATTTTTCTCTGTCTCTTTGTCAAAATGTAGTTTCAGGTGTTACATTTGGGTGAGTTACTTGGACCTTTACTCTCTGCTTGTTCAAAAAAAATCATTGGCTGTTTAATACCAGATTCCTGTGATCTGTTCTCAGCTGAGGTCACCATGAACTAAGTAAGGACTGTAAGATTTGGCTTGTATATGTGGCTTTTTAAGAGCCTAACAGTCTCAAAAGAGGAAAAGATAGCAAATGCAGACACAGAAAGATGCACACAGGGTAAATCTACTTGTCCTTACATGCTATTAGGTCTCACCAGAGAAGACTATGCATTACAACACATTAATCCCTGGAATATTCCTGATATATCTGAGGAAGAGACTTCCACAAGAACTGCTCCTTCAGTTCTTGCTTTTGTGAGGAGAGATGTTCACAGACACAGCAGAAAAGCTGAAACCCCAAGCACTTTTGTCAGGGCAGCAGACCCAGGAATGAGTTAAGACCCAAGCTGTAATGGACAGACAAGCCAAAAGTCTCTGATGATTAGGACAACAACTTGTTTTGACACACTTAAGGTCCCAGGTCTGCCACAAGGGTTTGGGAACCCACGTGCCCTGCAGACAGAAGAGCTGTAAGAGGGCAGTGTTTGATGACTGCTAAAAGGACCCAAGCACATTCTGGTGATTTTCTGTGTCTCACCACTGGAAAGCAGTTTAAGCTGCACACCCCAGATTCAGATTTCTGAGTCCCTAGGTACATGTAAAGCTGCCAGGATTTCCAGTGTTAATCTGAGTCGGTGGTAATGACATTGCATACACAGCCCATGAGGGGAACATCCCTTACTCGCTGTGCTGAAACACTTGGTGCAGGGACTCTGCTACTTGGGTTAATTAGAAATAATTAGAAATCTCTGGTTTTCTACTATACAAAATTCCTGTACCCATTTTATAAAACTTGCCTTTAGTTTTTGTTTTTCAGCCTACTTCTTCCCATTCCACTTGGTCACGTCTTTATCACAATTTTTCCCTCTTTCCACCCTCTTTGCACATAATGCTTCTCCAAAAGTTTTCAGCAAGCCTTAGGGAGAAAAACTGATTTCCATCTTCTCAGTGACTCTCCTTAAAGCTTCTTCATTGCAGCCCCATCTGCATCACTCCTAATATATGTGAG
This sequence comes from Hylia prasina, assembly GCA_013397195.1. Taxonomy (NCBI): domain Eukaryota; kingdom Metazoa; phylum Chordata; class Aves; order Passeriformes; family Sylviidae; genus Hylia; species Hylia prasina. The sequence continues at coordinate 340,402 of VYXD01016284.1, forward strand.
GGACCAAGCAGCAGAGATTTCTCACCATGCAGTATGCAGGATGAGTCTACACTGCACTCTGGATTCATACTAAAGGCTGCTCCCAGTTGAGTGAGACAGAAAAGGGGACCACATCTCCTGAACCACGGGATCCCAAGGGGATGGAGATAACACTCCATGTAAGGGACGCTGCCCCTGCCTCTTGGGTCTCACAGACCAGATGGACCTTTCATTTTCCAAACTGCTTCTCAACCTGCTTTGCCAAATCATCATGCTCCTCACAGCATGTCCTCCTTTAAGGGTTCATTCACATTACCCTGAGTCATTCCTTCCTCCAGGCTTTCCAGCATGGCTTGGCATCACCAGTGTAACTTGTGAATTCCTCAGAGCATGCAAGTACTTTGCACCTTGTTCTCAGTTTAGCCCTGAGCCAGCACTCAACAAGTAATAAGTCCCATTAAGTCAGACCTATTGGAGACACTAGTTTCCTGTGAAAACCCAAGGAAGTTGTCTCCATGTCTGGCAAGAATACGTGTTTGTCTCAAAGGGATGCAGGAGCACACTGACAGTGTCAGAGAGATAAAATGCTGTTGGCTACAGCAGCAAAGGACATAGCAGTTTTCATTCCTGGTGAAAGGGAGAGATTTATATTGTAGGAATAAATTCTGAGGAATGAGTAGCCATTTTACACTTGCAGTAACCTCTGTAATGCAAAGCTGCAAATCAGTTGGTCCATGGAGATATCACAAACCTTTGCATCTCCTCTATACTCAGGCAGGAGTCAGGGAAGCCTTTAGGCACTGAAGTGGAAGGTGACATTTTCTGGAAGCATCTGAAGGCTCAACACCCACTAAGAGAAGTCTCTTCTTCCCAGCTTCTGGCTGAAGGGAAGTGAAGGCTGGGACCTGGTTTTGAATCACTTGAGATGCTTTGGGGGAAGCAAGGTACAGCCTTGCCTGTGAGCACACCCTGCTCCTGCACAAAGCAGGAGCAGCAGTGCTGGGGGACCAAGCAGCTTTATGCATCCCACTGGTGATGGAGGTCCAGACAGCAAAAAACCAGATGTTCTATAAGGTCTTTGCCACGAAGGGAAGCACCTTTCACCTCCTTGTGCAACTCCATCCCTTGCAATCCTACATCCACATTTAACCTATAGTTTGTTCCTTCTCTTTATCTAACCTAAAATACAGTACACAAAACAGAGCCACATACTTGCCTTTTTTCCCCTTCCCTTTCTTTCCTTCTCTTCTGTGGGAAAATATTTGCCAATGGCAGAGAGATAACCTTAAAACCAAGGACTGAGTTTTGTCAATCTTCCTTTTGCTTGCCCAGGGAAGGCATCACCTAGAGAGGCACAGAATCAGCTACAGGTCCTGCTGCCCTGTGGGCATTGCTGCATTTCTGATGCCCGGCAAAAATAAAATCTGCACGTGTGTTTCAGCATGTGTGTGGCAGAGCACAGAAGATGAATGACTGCAGTAAGTATGCCCCTACACAGTAGTGCAACCACGCTCTGAGCTGTGACACTTGTCCCATTAATCACCTCTGCTCCTCCCTGTATCCAGGTCCTTTCCACAGTCAGTGACACACACCATGCCTGGCTTCAGGGAGACAGCTGCTCCTGTTGATTTAACAAACCCTGAAACCAGACAGGGATCAGGAAGTCAAGGAACAGTCACACACAATTAGGAGACTCTTAACTGGAGCCAGAATTTAAGTTTGGGGGGGTGGTTTGGAAAAGAGAAGATCTGTTATTTTAAAAGGATGGGCTAAATATGCACCAAAAGGATGCACGTTCCCCCTTCTACTTTCATTTTGTTTTCATTCAGTGAAAAAATAATTTTAACATTTTTGTGATATGAATCTGGTGTTTTTGAGCTGAGAGTGAATGGTTGAGACATTTGCTGTGCTCCTGGGTGAGGGACTGATCTAATAATAGGTGAATATTGTTAGCAGTATTTAAATGTACAGTGGAGTGGATGATGTTGAAAAATCCCAACTTCTAACTTTGCTGTTCACCTAGGAGACTAACAGCTGGATCAGCAGAAAAATGCACCACCTGGGTGGTGTGCCCACTTCTGGATGGATACACATGACAAGAGATAAATAGATTCTTTACATCCAGTCTCTGCAAGCGGTGCAGTTTTCTGAGAACCCAACCAACTCATATTTATAGATAATTCTAGTGGAAACTCAATAATGTATCTCACTGAGGTGTTCAAAATAAAGAATATTTTGTTTTACTTAATAAGGTAGACACTCCTCCTTTTTCTATTCCTATTTCCTTTAGGTTACAGCTCTCCTATGGACAGTACAGATGGACCCCAAACTCAGTCATTAGCTACTCCCTGCCTTTCTCAGTTAAACTTTTGAGGTTAAAGAGGACTATGAGATTAAAAAAGAAATCCCAGCCTTGCAAAAATTTCTTCCCCTCTCTGTCTGTGTAGCTTTACTTGAGTCAGGATCCCTGATGGAATATATGTGTGGATAAAGCTCTGTACACACGTCTGAGCTCACAGTGCTGTGGGATGCAGGCCATAATTCTTCACCTTTGAAGTCAGTGGGAGTTTTACGGAGAAGAAAGAGGAAGGATTGTGGAGTGGTTATGACACTACCCTGAAAAAATGGTTCTGCTCCCGTGGGTGATACAAATCTCTTACATGATCACAAGCATGTCATTTGGGTTTAAACCTTCAAAGGAAACTCAGCACTTAACCTCCACTAAGTGTCTTTGAAGCATTTGGCTTTATTCCTCCTGCCTCTCAAAAGTCCATCTGTAAAACGGGGACAGCAAGACTTTCTACCTTGATGTTACATACAAGGCACCGGCTCAGTCTAGCTCTGGAAGGATCCAAAGGAAGATCCAAAGTCCAGCACGATGCTCAGCAGTAACCTCTCTTCCCATAAATTTCCACAGAGGCTTGGATTCTGCTGCAATCATTAGCATAAGAGCTAACAAGATACTTTAGCTTAGAAAAATGCATCAGCCATAACTCAAGATCTGTGCTATGTTTTCAGTTTTGTCTGTAGAGAGAAAAAGACACCAAAAAAAAAAAAAAGAAGAAAAAAAAAAGAAGAAAAAAAAAAAGAAGAAAAAAAAAAGAGAAAAGCAAAATATATCCGTGCAGAGTCTTTTATCACATTTATCACATTTAGGGCTTACTGCCAAAGTTCAACTGAAAATTCATGGACACGGGACTACATTAAAAGTACATTTTTTTATTTACTATTTTTTAATATTTTGACAAATATTCTGAGCAGAGGCACAATGCCAGAGTTGTGGATATCTATCTGCAAATAATTTTTTTGGACACACATAAGCACCATCATTTTTGATAACATTTTTTTTCCTACTTTGGATTTATTGGCTACAGTGGAACTGCTCTAGACTCAGTCCAGTATCAAATCACTATCATATGTGAAGTAACAATGTTATTGTTCCTACTCCTATGCACTACATTTCCCAATCCTCTGATAACCCTGTTAGACTCGTTCTGTTCCAGTCATGAGAGTGTATTTCTGGAATGTGCATTCAAATTGTAATAATATGTCAATCAAAAACCAACATTACCAACACTGGAATAAAGAGCTGTGTGCCTTTCTTCACCTGCTTGTGGGCAGAGGTGACCTCCAACATAGTTCTACTTGCAGGTGGAGAAGAGGAAGTTGAGATAGGGAAATGGGAAAACAGCCCCTGCCATGAAATACACAGTGATCCTAAAACTTCTCCAGCTATTATCTTCCTGTATCTTGGTCAATCCTCTTGGCTTTTGAGATGCCTCTCTCCCATTGTCATAATCAGCAGATGATTCAAGGATTTCCAGCCTCATCTCCTGAAAAATATCCAAACTCCAGACTGCTGCATATACAGCATCATCACCTACAGCTGAAGGGAGATCTCTTAATAATGCAAGTGCCTTGTTTCCTTATTTCTCCTTCTCTCCCCAGAGGGTTCACAGGCTAAATAGAGGAAACAGAAGGCAGCACACCCAGGGCCAAAAGGGACAACTAGAGCAAGTCAGAGAGCTGGCCATCACTTTCCAGAGTTCCAGTCCAGCACCTCAACCCAAACCCCATCCATCCCTCCCTGACAAGAGGGCCCCGCCTCCACACTCGTAATCCTTATCTCCAGTTGTGAGCAGGGAGTTGTTCCCAGATCACGACAACTACATTAATTTTTTAAAGACATGATAAAGATTGGGTTCTCTTTATTAGTCTTCTGGTTTATGAGCTTTACGTGGGCAGAGGCCAGAAGACAAGTAAGGGATCCTGCTTTGAAGGATTTTCCCTGCACCATGCAGGTCAGGAACCTTTATACAGTTGACAGCACTAGGCAAGATAAGGATCTCAAGAGCTGACAAGCAGCTTATGGGGGCTGCCAGGGAGCCAGAACAGCATCCCAAAACCTGCTGGCTCCTCCAGCAAACTGAATGGCCCTAAATTCACACCAGGCCTCCTTGGGTCACAGGCTGACATATGAGCTCTAGTTATCATTCCTTTATGAAGGGAGGATACACTCCTGTTAACCAGCCTTGACAAGGCATTGTGGCTTTTACTGCAGGGCTGCAAAATATACTGCTCTGGACTTGGAAGACACCTGTTCTTCTCTGATTTATGGACCCTTCTGGCATCTGGGAGAGCAATATCCTCTTACTGCAGCCTCTGACAGGAAGGATTGAAATAGTGCAAAGTGAATGGGCCGTGAGAACAAGTATCTCCACGAGGAGGATGTGGCTGCCACTAAAGATGCTGCCAAACTCAACTGGTTTTCCTCCAGCACTCCCAAGTGTCCATCATGAGGGAGATGAGCAATGGCCAAGGAGGGAATGTTGGGTCAAATGGATTTAACCCAAAGCCCAAAGTTGGCAGCTGCCAAGAAGATAATCTTCCAGCTTGTTATAGAAAAGGGAAACCAGGAAGGAGCAGTCTCCAGTTTGAGCATGTGATTAACCCATTATGGCTTTCTTTAAAACACCAAAATGTAATAATAGACATCTGAGTGGACTGTAAAAAGAGTCTTTCATCTTTGGAGTAAAGTTCAGTTCCATCACTCCTTTCCCTTTTCCAGAGTTGGAGGGGGGAAAAAGGCAAAAATACTTTTTCCTTGAAGGGAAGAACACAAGCAAGAACATTTCTTGGGACCAACTCTGGGGAGCCACTTCTGGCCATGAGCTGATCCCTGCCCACCTCCCATCAGTGCTCATGGTCCATAGATGTTGTAGTTACATCACAGTTCAAGTTAGTGAGATTCCTGTAACTGGCCTCTCTGATTTAAAGCCAGTAGGATGCCCCTCAGCATGCCATGGCAACTTGGGTGTGAAAACAGAAGTCTTTGAGTTTCAAACTGGCCACCTCAGATCTAGGGGCCACTGGAGCATCTAAACTTGTAAATGCAGGAAAATTACAAATAGAAGAAGATGTGGAGGGGAAGAGCAGGCTGAATGCCAGTGAAGTCTCTATGGACAGTGAATGATACATTTAAAAACCACTCTGCAGGTGACACAAAAGCTGTAGGAGTCATTGCTGGCCTGAGTGTAAAGCTGCTTGCAGGCAGGGTGGGCTGCAGCCCTCGGGCACTCCTGTATCTGCAGTTTCAGCCCCCGCTGCACCTGCGTGGACACCCTCCCTGGGAGCACCAAACCCATCCAGCCAGGGCTGATCTTCCAGGTGGCACCTGGCCAAACAACAGCTGTGTGTCCTGCCTAGTTCTACCTTCTCTGTCCATTTGGGCTGATAGAAACCTTGTTTATTAAAAAAAAAAAAAGGCAGAAAGGCCACAGGGATGGGCTGTGCATCTCACACACTCAGCTGGGGGGTGATACTTCTATCCCTGTTAAAAAAGACTTTCAACAAATCCCTGAGAAGTCATGACCTCCATGTATGTTTTCTATTTGTTTTTCCACACCAGTTAAACAGCTGCTTTCCTAGCACTTGGGAAAAAAAAAAAGGAAAAGAAGAAGCAAGCAACACCAGCTCCTCCTCCAAGGCCTCCCTCCCCACCCCAACCCCGTCCCTGCTCCCCTTGGTCGCGATGCCAAAATATGCAGCCTGCCTCTCTATCTGAATGAATGTTTTGATTAAAGAAGTCTTAACAAAACACAGTCAGAACAATGATCCCGGCCCCCTTTCTGCAAGTTTCACCCAACTCTGTGGAGTATATTTAGGACCAGATTACAGGGACCTGCTCATTAATTGACTAAGGATGACAAGCCTGCAATGTATACAAATAAAGGTTTGGGTTTCGGAGGGGAGGGTAAATCTTAACAACCTAATGATACTCCTGCCACACTTAAAACCCTTTTAACATTGGGATTTTTTTTGAGGCCAGCTTTCACGAGCTTGGAAACATATGGAAAAGTTCAAGTTTTTCTATTTCCCTTCCAAATAGGGAAAATAGCTTTCATTTCTTTGACAAAGAATATTTTTTTCTGTTCTGACACTAAAACCATCACCTATTATATTGCCATGACACCCAAGCAAAGATACTGATCAAAGGGCAAAGCAGGGCAATAAAGTGAAAAAACTGGGGCCAGAAGGTTTGGGGTTGGTTTATTAAAGAACTGAAATTCTTTTTCCAAAGGTATTTTTCATTTTGTCTTCTGTTACACTGTGGGAGAACAGCTGGTTAGTAGTGGGTACAAACTCAGGTTTGATTGTCTTGGGTATGTATTGTTCAGGGCTCTTCAATGAGTTTCTTTCCATCCCTGTTTAGTGAGATTCTAGTAAAAGCCCAAATGTGTATGTGAAATTTGCAATATTATTTTAACCTGAGGTGAGTCTGATCCCAAATATATGATTTGCACAATATCACATAACTTAGCAAGGAGTAGAAATCTGGTTCATAACACAACAGCAGCTGGGCTGGACATGGGAGCTCCAGAGCTGACCCTCAAGGGAGTGCATTGCAGAGGTGGCTCTGCCTTCCTGTTTGTTTCTGCCTTCCTAGAAAAAGTCCAGACCTTTCCCAGTCCAAACCAGCTTTCTAGTTATCCTGGCATCTGAAACCAACTGGATGATAGCTTTTGAACTGATTTTAACTTTCTTTAAGGTGGGGTTACTTGAGTGGTCTAGCACCAGAAGAAAAGATGGAGACCATCTCCAACAAAGCCTTTAGAAATGGAACAAAGACCAGTGAGGAGAAAAATAAGGAATGATTCAGATTAAGTCACCCTTGAAATGGATTTCTTTCCATCTGAGCTCGTGGAACTCTACAAGCCTTTGGGTTTATCAGCATCAGCTCTCTCAGAGGACAGAAGATCTAGGTCTGAAGTCACCATCAGGGAGCTCAACCAGCTTACATTGGAGATACCTGATCTATGGCATTCCCCATTTGGTAATGCACACCAACAGTGTCAGATCAGGAAATGTGTCCAGGAGTACCCAAGAACAGTCTTTTCAACAATGTTTAACACTAATCCTGCAAAGTCCTTTCAAACCAAGTTGCCCCCTTGTCCCACTTTTCTCCTCCTCACAGTCCTAATGCGGAGTAAATACATCTTCTAGATAAAGCAAGAAGAAAGAAAAAGCACTTTTTACATTCAACCAACAAGATACTATTTAAAATACTAACAAGCCTTTTTCATACTATTTAAAAAGCCTTTTTCATTTCTCTTTAACAAGTATTTCCAAGAAACACTTCATAAACCAGCTCTTTAAAAAGAAGGGAAAGTAAATGCTTTACAGCAAACATACAGCACTGCACAGAAAGCAGCACCTTCAACTCCAAATATTTTTTGCCAATCATTCTTTCATACTCATTTATAGTCTATTCCTGTACTAATAAATACAGATAGTCAAGAATCTCTAAATGTTTTAATGTCGGTGAACATGTTCTTTTTCTAATAATGCAGTAGTCTGAAAGAAAAATTTTAGCTTTTAAATGTCTTGTTCCAATTTCTCAATGACTCTCTTTGCTCACATTGCTTTCTTCACGGAAAGAGGAGGGAAAGAACTTCCATGGTAAAACAACTCCAAATGTAAACATGTAATGAAAATTTTCAAGCAACAACAACCTATTTTCAAAATTATCTGGGCATGTTCCAGATTATTAATAAAAAAAAACAATCTCTGCAATGTTTTCCCCAGCACTGTAATCAACAAGTAGACTTCACTCTCAATCTGGATCTGCAACCAATTTTCTGAAACACATAAGCCAAAATACAATATTGCTCCAATCTGGAATCCTGTTCTGACATAATATGAAAATTAGACTCTGAAAATTTTGGCTACACTTCTGTTTTTTCGTTCACTTCCAAATGCTCACAGTGTACCAAAACACAGAGCTGTAACTCAGGTGCTAGTGGAAAGAAATTGTGATCCCACCGCAGCAGAGCAAGGGAAGCTGTGGGGAGGCAGCCCCTCTGCAGAGCATCTCCAGAGAGGAGAAGATGGGGGACAGGCTCTGCTGGCTGTGGGCACAGGCAGCACTGAGCACTCGTGTCACCAAGCACCCGGCTGGCATCAGGACTGCCATCAGTGTCCTCCTGACAAACACTCCTGAAGTGTGACCCTGGACCCACAATGGGAAACTCGTGGGATGGCTCCCCTGGTGCTGGAGACAGCCTTGCACTCTCTTTTCTGGAAAGCCCACAATCATTTTCCCTGGAAGAACGAGAGGCTGTGCCAGCTCGCCTGCACTTTGTTACGGCTGAGAATGATAAGATGCTTCCAGAGCGTTGCGTTACAATAGCTGTGCCTTCAGTTCATGGATTTATCTTCCTCTGCCCCAGATAAAACTCCATTCCTTGGACAAATTAGGTCTGCTTGTCATTCAACACTCTACCTAATGGTCTCAGCTGTGTGTTTCTGCAGTTACTGAAGCTGGAGCATTCCACAGATAGTTCTCATTGATTTGAGAAGTGAGCCAGAAATCCAGTTGTATTTTATCCAAAATGACAATGGGGCAAGTTAATGATGTAATTAGAATTATCAGGACCCTTAAATCTTAAAGGACAGGTTTCAGTGAAGGATGATAACATTTTTAAAGGGGTACGTAACACAACCTGGTGATTTATAAACAGCAAGTGCCCTGTGAAGTGAGGCACTAAACATTTTCTTCTTTAGTTTAGGGAGGCTGATACTGACATGAGCTTAGTTTATGAATCTCTAATGTCACGTTATCAAGGTCATCACATGCTTTTCAGAAGGCAACAACCACTATCTAAATCCACCCATGGCATTTCAAACTGCAGAGGCAACTTGAGATATGGATGACATCATTTGAGTAAGGTACCCAAAAAGCTTGCTTGTTTCTAATGGATACAGCTTGAAGGAGGAGGCACAGGGCCTGAAAGTGGTTGAGACATGTCTGCAAGCTGTGGTGACCACCAAACATCTTCAGTGCACAGCTTGTTTAACCGTGTGGGATGAAGTCAAGACCTTACACCTGTCATCAGTGAGAAGATCCTAATGCTGAGCTGAGCACAAAGCCTGTAAACTGGGTTAGTCACCTAGTTGATTTATTCACTTTGATATCCAGTGATGGCTGGGCCTGCTGGGAGGCATGGAAATATCCTCCATTACTTCAGTGGGCTCTTGGTACAATCTAACACACAAACCATAAAGGCTCCCTGGATGAAAGATGCTTTGGAAGTGTCCCGTGTGACTCTTGCCCCAGGCTGTTAACCCTAAATGGGACAGGCAAAAAGTAAGTATGAAATCTGGGTAGTTGGGCCAGCAGAAAATGTCTACAAAGTGACCAGCAAAGCTGCAGGTCTCTGACATGCCAGATCAGCAATGAGAGAGGAAAAACCATCTTCTCCTGTGACAGGAGCCTCTCCTCAGGTCAGGAGAATGGCTGGGGACAGAAGATGAGAGACAATAGCTGGAGACAACAGCTACAGTTTTTAGGAAGGGCTGAAGGACAAAAATCTCAGCCTTGGATTTTCAATCTTCCTCTTAATAAAGGCTACACAGGGGTACAAGGAAACAGAACCAGCTAATTCAATGCTGAGAAAGATGAATTTGCTTTACAGAACTGTCCTTAAAAACTAAATAGCTCAAAACTGACCACAGGAAGCAACTGGTGCAAAAACCCCACACAATAAATTGTTCTGCACCCTACTTTTTCTTCATGGAGGCTTTGGGTCATTAGGCAATTTCTCAGCTGTCTCAGGTAAAAAAGTATCATCTGGAGACAGATAATTTTCTAAATTTGAACTAACAGATTTTTTGCATTTTAATACTTCTGGACACACTGACCTCAATCCCCTAGTGAGAGCTTCAGACAGAATACAGAAGTTAAAACTACTGATCTAATCCAATTCATTTTTGCTTTTAGGGAACATTTACAGAAGCAGAGAAAGAAACTGACTTCTTTCAGGGGAAAAATAGTCCAGAGAAAGAGCAGAAAATATACCCATCCTATCTTTAGCTTAGAATGCTTTGTCTTCAGTATCATTTTGACTCTCTGCCCAGAAGCCTCAACATAAGCCTCTTGATTGCAAAAATCACAAGAGAAACAAGTGTTTGAAGAAGGCTATTGAAGAAAGAGAGATGTTTCCCACTGCACTTTTGGGTCATAGTCTAACTTATTAAACTGACCCCCTTAAAATTTTACTGAGTTTAAATAAGGATTTTTACATTTAGAAAAATGCTGCTTGCAAATGAAGTTTAAAAAAACAGAGAGGGGGAGGAATGATGAGTGTAATATAACCACAGGAAAGCAGAGGTGTTTCCTCTTTCACTGTTCTTAATTAAAATAAAATTTAAAAAACCCACTGAAACTGAGAAGGATTTGTTTACTCATGCACTCTCATCAGGGCTGATGGCTCTGGGAAAGGAAAGAGTCAGGGACATGGGGCCCTGCTCACACCCCTTCATTCTGGGCACTCTGGCAAAGCTGCACTTCCCAAGCCCAAGGTGAGCAGCACCTCCCTGGGGTGGTCCTGTCCCTACCCAGGGGAGTCCTCGGACCTAAAACCTTCTTTGGACTAGGAAGTAGCCTTCCTTGCACCTCTCCTCCCAGCACCATCCTGTCTGTGCACCCCCTTGGCACAGTCTTGGTCCCAGAAGGACTTTGCCCTCTCCTCCCAAATGCTGCAGGACTCAGGAATGTGCAGGAAACCACACACTTCCCAAACTCCCTTAGGGAGGCTGAAGAGGCTCAAGGAGCTGATCTGTAACATGTTAGGTCAACAGTGCTGGTATTTCTTCTGGTCCTTTCTGCATCTAAAAATGATTTTTGCTCTAAAGGCACCTCAGCATCTTGCAGACAGCTACTGAATCTGCTTCACTTCTGAAGAGTCACACTGGAGGCATTTAGCAAGTTACTGCACCCACACAAATACTCCCCCTCTCCCTGCCACTGTCCCCACAGCAACCCTGGACTTGGTCACCTCCTTCCCAGCCATCAGCTCTGAACTGAGCCAACTGATGGACAGGTTACCTTTATTCTGCAGCTCCTGATAACCTTCAAGGGACAAGCAGGCATGAATAACCTTAAACAGCGCCCCAAATTAGTCCTCCAAGTGTGAGAGTCACATCCTTTTGCAGTTCTCCTGAGCTGCACTGGATGGAGCTGAATTCCCTGGCCTCCAGCATTCACATAGGTGTTGGCTCTCACCAGGAACTCCATTCCTGACCTTCTGTTCCATTCTATGTGGTATTTCATGGTTGTGTTAACAGTACCAGCTTCAACTCTTAATTGACCTCTAAAGAGCTGGGGCAGCAGCTGGGTATCATGGAAGAAGGGACACACCTTCTAAAATCACTGTGGCACTCTTGTGTCCCAAGGCTGGCATGGGTACCTGCCCTGGACTGCAGTAGACTCAGCACATGATAAATACCTGTGCCTACATTTAATGTCTCCAGAGAGAGATCCCATGGGGGATCTTTCACGTGTAATATCTGAGCCAGACTAATCTAATTTGGTAACCAAATGGCAAAAACTCTCCATGACAGACAGAGCCTTTCATCCTTGCAAAAAAACCACACAGAACAAACTTTGGAATGACCCCAACTGGCAAAACCTGACTTGAATAGGGAGTTTATTTTACGTTTTAATTTTCTATTTTGTTCTGCTTGCAGTTAAAATAAATGGTATGGAGCTGTTTTATAAAAACACTACCAAACAAAAAAAACTTTTTACCCAACAGTACTGCACAATATTTAGAGTTCTGCAGGGACCAGTATACATAGAGGGATTTTAATTTTCCATAGCCTGTAAGTGTTATAATCTCCATCAACTGCGTGCACTCTGGGACCATGACTAACACCAGTGCTTGAACTCTGACTGGTTGTTGGCTTCTTTCTTCTGTCTGTAACACTGTTTTGAAACTCACACTTGATCCAATTATTTGCAGGAATAAAGAAGTTTTTACAGCAAACAGTTCCTCTCAAGTCTTATCCACAGGTCTGTTACAGGACAATGTGTCAATAAATCAGAGGTGTCTGTGAGTCCATGCAACTGCTATGAATGACCACAGCTCATCTTAGGGACAAAGGCTTTACTTATTAGGAGAAATTACACTGGTGGAGATGAAAAGTTGACACAGGGCATTCAGACACCAGGACTGTCTTTGACTGGGTTTGACTACTGACAGTCCTTTCATAGCATCCATGGCAAATATTTCACTGCATCTTGCTTGTTTATTTCTTGTTTATCATGTGTGCTGTGCCTCAACATTTCAGGAATAGTTACAACCACTGATTTCTCCAGGATCCTCTAAAGTCATGAGCTGTCTACCTTTTCCAACTCATATTCCCCATATTTAAAGATGTATTCCTACCCGAGTCACTTTCTCCCTTTCTCCCCTTACTTTTCAGTGCAAGGCTGACCAGAATGAACAGCTCTGGCAGCTTTGGTTTCACACACTCTTGTGTTTCAGTGCTGCCACATTAACCACCCTCGTTTGTCCTGCTCAGTCTTGCTACAGTGCTTCATTTTCTAGGAGTGAGTTAACTGGGACACCAAAGGGGTTTTATCTCATGTTGGGGCCCCAGTTGCTTGCCCAGCTGTTCTGCTGAGAAACAAGTGACCCACAGAGCCCTGTGCAAGCCAAGATAGTGATGGCAAGATAAAAATGTCTGAGAGACCTCTGCCCCAATCCGCAGACTGCGCTTACCCCATCTTAGTTCTCTCTGGAATTCACATACTTCTCCTTGATTTGCATTTGCTAATGGTAGGCTGCTATCAAGATTTAATTCTTTCACTGGCAAGACACAGACAATACTGTGACTATAAAATTTACACAGGTTTGCCCCAGTTGAGTCACTGCACCTGAGACAGGAATCTGGGAATATTGATCAAAAAAGGAGACCTTGAAGATGACATCCAAAGACCAAGTTTTCACAGAATTAACTGGAAAGGAGAAAGAAGAATCTCAGTTTGCCATGAAGCATCAAACTGGTCTGGAAAGCAGATTTCTGCTCCCTTGAGAGTTTTTAATAGCTTTGGATAACTAGGATAAACAGAGACTGAAGGGCTGCCTGAGACACATACAAAATTATTGAATTATGACATGTTTGAGAGGTTATTTACTTTTTAGAGTGTTTACATAAGGTCCACTTCCTCTTCATATATAAGCTCAAACATTGCAAAGATTCCCCCTCCACCCTTAATGAGAGGTCTGCATTCAACAGCCCCAAACATGCAGAATTAACATCTTTTCAAGAACATCCCCAGGAAAGTTTTCCAGGCAGTCCATTCCTTGTTCCTAGTAACAAGCAATAGGACAAGAGGAAACAGCCTCAAGTGGTGCTAGGGGAGGTTTGGATTGGACATTAGGAAAAATTTATTCATCAAAAGGGCTGTCAAGCATTGGAACAGGCTGCTCAGAGAAGTGTTGGAGTCACCATCCCTGGAGGAATTTAAAAGACGTGTGGATGTGGTGCTTGGGCACACGGTTTAGCTGCGGACTTGGCAGTGCTGGGTTAGCAGTTAACTCCATGATCTTGGAGGTCTTTTTGAACCTAAACCATTCTATGATTCCCCAGAGCCTGAGCAAATCCACGGAAATTCCACTCTCTCACCAGGCAAATGAGGCACGTGTGGAAAGAAAACACAGGGCATTAAAAGGAAGAGGGAGAAGAGGAGTCAGAATATGAAGTGATGACTGGGATATTGCTATTAAAGCAGATGGTTTTTCCTCAATTCTGTGACCCATCTGGAACAATTCTGCTCACCTGAGAAGTGTCGTGGTTGAATATCACAGCATTCAGGTCTCCACAGTTGTAGTGCTTGATGAGATCCTCAGTGGTGTAAGGGGCCTGCAAACTCCCTGCTCGAAGGCTTTCGTGTTGGAGCAGAGTTTGGTTCAGAGCAAACAGCACCTGCAGAAACACAGGCAGGAAAAGTGAGGAAAAGTTAAAGATAGTAGGAATCAAAACAACAAGGATTAAAGGACAAGACTTTGAAAGACTTTCCTGCACCTGAAGTCTATTCCCTTGATCCATTCTGGCCCACAGTAACAAGGAAAGGTCTTTGAGCATTCCCAAATGGAAAAGCATTGAGGTGCAAGACCCTATTGTATTTCCCATCGAATATAACTTCACAACAGACACATGTTGCCCAGAGGTCACAGTCTCAGAACTCTTGGGCTCTGTGCTGATTAATTTGCTTCATGACAGACACTGGAATGGAAATGGCCCTAAATGAGGAAACTTCTATTGCCTCTGACTGTTTCCTCCACCCTAGCTTAAATCCAAAGCCCAAACTCAGTTGAAAGTTTTTTGAGAAAAAAAATCATAATCTTCTGAACTTCTGAAGTCAAAGGTGTTGTATTGGGACTTTGTGCACGCTCGTAGTAACAGAAATTTTAGGAAATTCATTATTAGACTCCCTCCTTTTGTCTTTCCTCCTTCACCCACCCAGCTGCAAAGTGAGAACAGAGATGCAGATCTGTAACACTGTCCCAACAGATTGCCCCAGTATCTCCACTCAAAATTGAAAAAAAAAACCAAAAAACCAGAAGCACTATTGACTATGTAATTTTGGGTAACCAAAAAAACAAATATCCTTAAATATTAGGGTTTTTTTTCCTTGAATTACCAAACAAAAACAAAAAAAATCCCCAAGCAAATAAAAAAAAGCCCCCCACTACAAGAAACACTCCCCTTACCTCCCAACAAATAAAACCAAACAAAAAAAACCACTAAATTTCACATGAGCTACCAAAAATCTTTTTTACATTTGTGACAGATTGTGGGAGTAATATATACCAATTATTGAACCACCAAGTCTGGCCTTTGCATGTTCTGCTTTCCAAGAACCTTCTGAAGAAACTTGATAAAAGGTAGATGAATAAATCAGAAGAACAGCAGTGAAGACTTTTGTCACAAACTATATAAATAAACAAGCACACTTTTCCTAAAATAAAGTGCTATGTGGTGACTGTGAATTCAGAGTTCTGAAAAATTATAGTGATGTGTCATTTTTCATGAAAAGACTCCTGCACCCCTCAGTCTCATATTTCACCACTTTCTGAGCTTTTCTCATTTGTAACAGCAGTGTCCCATCGCTCCCAGAGAATAACAATTATCTCAAAAGTTGAGTAAGGTAATCCCTACTGAGCTGCAGTGTGGGACCTGAATTCTTACCCTCTTGAATTTTAGCAACTGAAGCCACTTCAAGGAACTGAAGCCAAGAGGAGCTTAAAATCAGCAATTTACATGTATGTGTATCTGCAGGATGGAAGTTTTTCTTAGTTTAAAATCATGATTCCCGTTGAAATTTATCCGAAGGTGAAAGAAAGGAAGTTGAAAAATCTCATGTATATAAGAAAGAGTATCGTATATTTAATTATCAATAATAACATTGATAATGTTAATGATATTAATAATAACAAAGGATCTTCAGGGCCTCAATAAAAAGCTTTTACATTTAACTAACATACACAAATTGGGTTGAGGAAAAGCAAATGCTATTTTTAAATTTACTTGGGAAAGAAAAAAAAGATGGTCTTTCAACTGAACTTGTTATACCTCAATCTGGCAATCAGTTCCCCATTAAGAACCAAGCCTAAAAGATTTCCTTGCCCAGATCTAAGGGCCTCTTCAGGCTTTTCTACAAAGAGATCCCGCTTTCCCATGATCACAGCTTGAAGTTAAGCATCTTCCTAACTTATTTTTTCTCTAATTTAAAAAATATGCAAAAAAATACAGTTTGAAAAATTTCTAACGTTTGAAAGGATCTAAGCTTTTTCTTTTTCCCCTAAGGGCTACAGCTCGAAGAGGAAATGGTTCATCCCAGGATTTCCTGGGGATTCTAAACATTTTGACTAATAAAAATAAAAGCTTAGAAAAACATTGACAGGAAAAATGAGAGCAGAGGTTTGCCCAAAATGCTTTTAGCAAAATCCTTTTCATTTTTGATTTTTTAAACAATGGATGTTACTGGATTTTTATATACAAAAATACGTATACACACAGGCGCACACACACATATACAAACCACCAATAAGCCCTGAAGGCAAGATCATGTGTTTTATGATAAAATATTAAGAAGGCAATAAACAAATCCTTCCTTTACTCCCAATGCCTTTTTTGTCTCACTCCCCTTTTGGTTTTTTGGGTTTTTTTTGGTTATTCTGGGGAAACCAGTCCTGTATATTAAAGCTGTGGGTCTTTCTCCTCTGAATAAGCTTGATAAGTTTGGAAGTTATAAAATTATTTCAGTCACATTTGCAGGGGATTAAGAGATCTTGAAGAAAATTCCTCAAAAACCAGCCTGCAGAGAAGTTCACAGTATGAGTTCACGTCTTGTAAGACACCAAAGATTCCAAATCAGAGAGAATGAGTTATTTTGCAGTGGCCCCCATGATTTCATTAGTGCCAGGACGTTCATGTCCCTGCTTTCTGCCTCAGAGCAGCTTTGGGACCCAGAGGGGATGCTGGCCACCAGCTGAACCCATCCAGCATGCTGCTGTCACCGTGGGGAGCTCAGCACTGGGTTCCAACTGCTGCCCCAAAAGCTACTCCAGAGATTTTGTTTTAGGAGGAAAATTAAAATCAGAAACTCAAACACTTGAATATCCTAAAGGAAAACTGTACTTAACTGATTTCTAGAGAAGTCTTGCTTAATCAAGCCATAACCACCATGGATTTTGGCTGGGTGGCTCAAAACAAATTTAAAGAGAAGCGGGGTCTCATCCCAGTCCCCTGCTTTCTGGCTGGATTTGTAGACCATTTCCTTCAGAGTCAAGTTAAAGCCAGCTTTAAACCTGAATTTATTTTTCCTTACTGTTCAGTTAATGCCACAAAAACAACGCTGTTTCCTTCTCTCCTCTCTATCTTAATATCAGTGACCCCATGACCCCCAGCCTAATCCTCTATCTGAGTTAAATCTCCCAGAGCTGCCTGAGATTACTGAACAACTGATGACTTCAAAATAAACACACTTAGAGTGACTGCATATACACAGTCCCACCTAATAAACAGAGTAGACAGGATTTGTTCTGAGGAGCAATGGGAAGTTATGACTTTGGCTCCTGAGAAGTGCATTTTTATTCACACAATTTATGGTTCTCACCCTGGTGTGCTTTGAAGACATTTTTGCACATCTGTCTCTGGTCCCACTGTTTGTGACTGACCAACCTTTTAATCTGGGTGGTGTCATTCCCCCAGCTCAGAGATTTTATTTGGGTGTTTGGAGACACCAGTTCAGCGCTCAGGGCAGTCCTGTTTTACTGTCAGTGGGAGTGGGTCCCACTAGTCTTACACAGTGCCAGGGACCACTGGTCCAGACATTTTTGGAATTGTTTTGCACAGCCTTTGGACCTCTCAAGGAAAAGGGGCTGTACCAGTGAAGACCCTCACTAGCAGCTTTACTGCCTGCCTTGACACTCAAACAGTATTTTCCCTCTCCGTGCTTCTGGATTACAGAGCCAGGAGTCACACACAAACAGAAGGAATGGGTTACAAAAGCAAACCTCCCATATAAATCAATTTGAATGCTTACGGTGTTTAACTTCCACCTTCAAAAAGATAAAGCATTATAAAACTTCCAAACCACACACAAAGCAAGCAGACATAACTGCAGTGGGTGCTGAGGTCTCGAGGCTGGCACTGCCCAGAAGTGTCAGCATCAGCAGCTGTCTTTGGGACAATTTGAATTTTGTTTTGCAAACACATTGGTGAGGTTGGAGGTTTGATTTTATGTGATAATTTAATGTGAGTTTGTTGTTAGGGAAGTAAACCTAATCTACAGAAACAGATCTAGAGAACCACTGCCACCTTTTTAAAGAGGGAGGAGAAGTGAATAAATGTGTACTTGGACTGAGCTTAGGAACACTCCAGCCTTTCCACCAGAAATAATTTTCTTCATTGAACTTAGGTTTGGGAGTAAAGCTAGATAAAAATCCCATTTGTTCCAAGGTACTCTCACAACCAATCATATCGTGTTTTATTGTGCCTGGTCAGCAGCTTCAAACTGGACATTTGAAAGCTCCTGAAAGCCAGTACCATGTTAGTGCTGTATGTGATAGTTAAGGAGGAGAAATCACAGCCTCTGTGCCAGAGAGATCTCCCCTTATCTGAGTTCTGCACATTTGTCTCTATCTGAAGAGCATCAGAAGGCCCAGAAAACAAAAACCAAGCTAACCCTCACCAAATACATCATCATTCCTGGGTACGTCACTGGTGGACAGGTGGATCTGTCCACCTGTGGAATCAAGTGGGAAGGTTGCCAGGTCCACCTCTTCCATTTTGCCAAGGCCCTAAATAATGCCACAATGGAAAAAAAGCTTTGGGGGAAGATCTAACATGCAACTATAATATAAGACAAGGAAGCCTTATTCACAGATAAAATGCTTGAGTGGCACCAAACCTTCCTATGAACTATATTGCTAATAAAACAGGCAACAAATTCAGGAATTACAACAGAAGAAACACATTTTTTTGTTAAGCTTAAGACAAATTGGAGCTGTGTTCTGGTGTGTTTGCTATACAGGAGACTTGAAGATGAAAGGCAACCCTAGGAAAACTCTCAGGCCAAGCTGTGCATTCACAGGACTCCAGTAGCTGGAATTACACATGACCCCTGCACAGACCCATGATTAATAACAATACCACAAAAACAAGTACTTAAATTTCACACTATGATGTCAGCTCTTGAGCAGGCAACTTATTGTTTTCCTTTGCTCTCTCTTTTGGACACGTGCCACTACAATGCAAACACTAAATAAGCATTACTGGAAGTGTTTGAGTGACTATATCCTGTCAGTGCCCAGACTGCAATTTCAGAAAAGAAATATCCACCCTCCCACTTGGTTCAAAACAAACTGCAATATAAATATTGAGATATACAGTTCTACAGGGGTTCTCTTTTCGTAGTTATTCTAATCTGTAATCAAACAGAAAATCAAAAATACAGTTTCAGGTCAAAATAGTTACTTGGAAAAAAAAAATAGAAGAAAGAAAAATGCAAGTCCCTGATTTTCCAGATTAATGAAAAGCAATAAAAGTGCTTGCCCAAATCTGTTCAGTTCCATTGGTTTCCAGAAGACGGGTTTCCCCTTTCCTTGAATCTCTTGTGCTATTGCTAGGAATTAGTGAGCTGTGAAACTCACCTAATGAGGTCAGCATCAGGAAATAGCTCTGGAAAAACAGGTCCTGGGGGATCTACTAAAGGACTCCCCCGGTGTCCAAACGAAATCCTGGATGCATCGGCACATTGTACAGCCGGGGCTGTGGGAAGAACGTGCCCAGCTTTGTTGTTGTTTTTCCTATAAAGGGACAGCTAAGGAAAGTGAAACTATTAACTCATCCACTGGAATTTCTACTCACAAACCATGCCCCCTGTTAAAGCTGCTCATAAAAGCCTTTCGGCTAGTTAGTTCCATATGTTCCCCAAATCCGCAGTTATTGCTTCTGAAAGGCAGGAGTAGTTAACAGTCTGCGGCTTGGCACTGTCCAGGGAGACCTAGGGACCTCGCTTTCCCCCCTCCCTTTCAAACTGCCAATTAACCAGTTTAATAAACCAGTTTGAATCTGACTGAGGCGCTTGGAGAAAGCCCAAACCACCACCCATCCCATGGCTCAGCCATGACAGTGACATGGGGGTACGGCCCAGGGCAGAGCAGTCACGCCACCGATGTGCAGCCACGGAACTAAGATTGGTTTTCTTGATGCTGGGGAAGCTGCAGGGACATTGAAGCCCCAGTTTTCAGCCCTACATGCCCAAAGCTCCAGCTAAAGTTGACTCCAACAGTTTGACTTTAGCTTCCTGAATTTTCTCCTTGCGCAGAGATCTCATGATCAACTCGCACAGGCAAAACCAAATTTTTTATTTTATTTTTGCTGTGTTTTGACTGCTTCAAAAGCCAACAGAAAATTTCTAGACATCAAACACTGCAGAGTGCATGAGAACCCCATTCTCTCAGCCTCAAGTTCCCCAAGCCAGAAAAGGAGTCTCCTGGTTGATGGCAACTCACACATTCTTTGGGTTGACCCTACTACACTACTGCTCCAAGTTCCTGCTTTCAGTAGGGCTGGAGCAGACACAGGGTTCAGAGAGACCCCAGAGAGCAGCAGTTTTGGGGTTTGGCATGTTATTTGATAGAACAGGCAAGACAGTAACAGTTTGGGCTCTTAGATGCATGTTTTCTTTTGCGCAAGGTCATTGAGAAAACAAAGACATGGAATTAATTTCTGTCCTGAATTCACTTTTAAAACTTATACTATAATACACTATAAATACCACACCCAATCTAAATAGGTCAATAAAAACCAAAAAAAAAAGGTCTTAAATATGTAACCTGAAGTCAGCAGCAGCTGTAAGCAAGGCAGTATTGGAACAAGGGTAAAATCTGAAAACTTTTCTTCTAACAGCAGTGACCTCTTCTACTTGCTAAAGATACTTGGAGTCCAGATTAACATAGAAAAAAGGGTGGGGGGAAAAGAGCTTTGATATGGAATTTCCATCCTTTCCCCTTTTGTGAAGCACCACACTGATGGGAGGATGTTTTAGTTTCAATGCCCTCACCACACCATGAGCAGGGTCTCTTTTGCCAGTAACTCAGCTTGATGTCCAACCAGTCACAGTGTGAGCGAGCATTGACTCTGTAGGATAACTCTGCTTTGGTCAATGCCCACATTCAAGCTTAGGGAAATACATTAAGAAACAACAGGAAGACAGATTTACATTTTAATTGGAACAGAAACTCTGGAAGGGACAGAATTACTTCTGTTAAGTTTGTAATCTAAATGTAAGACTTGTGTGGATTTTGTACGCAGGATTTACATCCAGTACTTTTGCATCGGTCTTGTTTCTCAGCTGTGCTAAAATCACCAGATTAACTTTGATGAGTAAACCTATCTAGAAAGCTAAATATTTTCACCAAATGAGTTACACTTTGAGCAGTCTAATTCTGCAAATGTTTTTACAATGAAGTGCAACCAGTTCCAGTAACTAACACCCTGCCCAGCTGTGATGGCTTGCAGGTCCAAGTGTCACTTTTTAGACTTCTGCACTGGAGTCTTAGATCTTGTAAACAAAAAAGGAAACACTCAGTAAAATCAGTTCATACTTCTGGCACAAGAGAGCACTTGAGAAGGAAGGTTGAACTCAGAGTGGTTCTAAAGCAAATTCTTTCTCCCTAGAACTCACCTTAGCTATTCAGTTATGTAACTTAAAGAAAGGACATACTAGACAATGAAACACTGCATATGAAATGCTGACCAGCAACCTAAACATCCCATATTAGTTTTAATCAAGTCAGACATGATGGTGTAAATTGCTTCAGATTCTTACACCCTTCATGTTAATTTGTGTCAAAGCAGTAACAGATCTTCCAGGGGTGAGTAGCTGGCAACTGGGTTTGATTTTAAACAACCCATAAAAGATATTGGAAAGACCATTATGATGGCAAAAGGTTGGAGTTCTCAACTGGTGTGAATGGACCCAACTCCACGAAGAGAAAGGAGACAGATGGACTGTTTGACACTGGATGTCCAAAGCAGCAGCCCTGGATCACGTGAAACCCACAGGCACAGAGGAAGGCAGAGACATTTCTCACCCAGACAAAGCAGGCAGTGTTCCAGTGGGACAAACAGGACAGGGCTCTGATGCCTATCTGGTGCTGCCCTGGGCTGGCTGCCAGCCTGGCTCCTGCTCACCTCCGGGTCCCCACAATTCCCCCCTGTGCCACCACCCCAGCAAGCCTTGCTTGGCCTCCTGCTCCACTTCGTCATTCCTGTCCTGGGGGTGTCTCACCACTTACTAGTCAAGAGCAAACCCCCTGTATTCAGAAACCCCAAATGCTGCCTCAGTGTCAGGGAAGCTCCCCCACACACACCCCCCACATAACACAGGAGCTCTGTGGGCACTGGAAGTTTGTGAGGAGGTTTGTGGAGAAGAGCAGTGTTCCAGGAGAGGTGCTGCAGCGTCTGCAGCACGTTGCTCAAAGGTGTCATTGAAACAAGAACAGTCATCCCAGATAAGCCCAACATCCCCAAAAGTGTCTGGTAGCAGACACTTTGGGAAAGCATGTAAGAAATGAGGTGAGCAGAGCATGAACTTTTCTCAGACAACACTTCCCATCTTCTGGAAATCTGCCAGTTGGGGACCTTGCGGATGAAAATACCTCTTCTCCTGTCACTCCTTCCCACCCACCTCCCTGCTCCCCATGCCTTCACCTCCACATTATCCCTGTGCTTGGTTGCACCACTCTTCTGAAGAGCAGCCATCTGCCTGCTCTACGCAGAGAGGAGCTCCCAGCCTGCTGCTTTGCTCAGCAGTTTCACTCCCAAATGGAAGCCTGGCAGGACGCCCGAAGGGCAGCGCCCACGATCACTTTTCTCCACCTTAAATGGGCACATTGTCCCTTCACCTTCAGAGGGGGCACATGAAATCTTTCCCAAGAACCTGAAACCACGTCTGCGCTCAGCTCACGAGTAAAACTGTTACCGGGCCCTTCTGGGGTTTTGATTTTTCTTTTTTTGTCTTCACTGTAACAGAAGGAATGTGGGAACATGCCCTGAGTGGAGCGGCCCAGTTGGCCCCGGTGACGAGTGAGCTGCAATGAAAGGGGCACCCTCACGGAATAAAGCAAAGCTCTGGGGCTGTTTGGGGAACTCCCAGCTTTAGACACCCAGCCTGAGACTTTTTTTTTTAAAAAAAGTCTAGTTTCATGATATGCTAAGCATCCACCCGCTGAAAAATGCAACCTGTCCTGGGTATATTTAATTTGAGGTTTATTCATATTACTGCTTAATTTTGAACTGTTGCTTTTTAATTACCAGCTGAAGCTACATAGTAAAATGGACTAGCCCCACAGGCATGTTTTTCTTTCTATTATATTACAGTGAGGCAGCTGATTAACTCCTTCAGCCATCCCAGCTTAACACCTCACGATGCCAGCATGGCCCCTTTCCAGACTGCTGCTCCTGCAGCAGGAATGGCTGGAGGGGACACAGATCTTTATGTCCTGAATTTCCAACTCCAAGCCCAGGGTATCAGCACAAGCAGGTGCCAATTTCAATATGTGTCTATCCTGGGGAGTAAATCACAGCCCATCAGGAAGGGGAGCACTTTCCAGCTGGAGCTGCAACCTCTGGCCAAGGACAAACACTTTGGGGCAACAACTGTCTCAGCTTTCCAGTCTCCACCTGAGCACCACTGAGTTGACAGCTGTAGAAAAGGGAACCTTTCCTAAGCCTGAAGGGGGCTGAATCCTCATGAGTCCAGCAGGGAAAGAGGAAAAAAAAAAATAGAAATTACAATTTAGAACAGCATAAGAAAAGGAAAAATTCAAGAGGAAGCAGGGAGCTGAACTCATCAGGGATAAGCACTTGTTTTGAACTGTTGTTTTTTCCTTTAGCTTAGCATTATCTCAAGATGAAATAATTTTATTATGCAAGACGTTCCTGCCATTGGTTGCTGTGTAGTGACCAGGCATAGAGTACCCCATGTCTGGCAAGAAACACAGGGCTTGGTCTGGCAGCTGCACTCTTTGGTCTTCCCCACCTGTAGAAAACCCCAGCCCTTACCTAGGACAGATGATGGGACCCCATCTCTGCCAGCTGTTACAGGGCACTGAGGTCCCTGGATGGCCTTACCAGGACAGCCCCTCTTTCCTCCTGGGAACTCAGTTGTATCCTCAGGGTCAGGGTGCCAATGCAGACCTTGTAAAGCACTGGTGATGGGCAGTGCACTGCTCACCCCTCGTGCTGCCTCCCTCTCCCAGAGCTGCTGCATCAAAGCATGAAAATGGCTGAAGCTGGTGCTCCCCTCCGGCGTTGCAGCCCTGGTGCAGTCTACATAAAAATTAGTCAAAATTCAGTTAGCCAGGGAAAGAAGGTGACCTACCCATCAAATCACAGCAGCTCAAATTTCTAATATCATCTACTTGCAGCCAAGCACTTGCCTTCAAATTAAGCAGAGGCCAAGAATAATTACTTACTATTCACTGAGATATTTACATCAATTATTCAGCAAATAAATTCAGCTAACAAATAGCTTCAAGGAAACTGCAGTCTATTCACAGTCAAGTTGCCAAGCCAGAAGAAAATTATAAAATTAATTATTTGCAACCAACTTCCCTGTTAGCTTTCAAAGTCAGAATGATAAATTCAGACACTTTATTTTCTACTATATATTGGCTCCCTCAAGCTAATGCTCCCGTTTATGAATTATGGGACCTCATAGCTGTCTCTTGAAAGATAACTATTAAATTTTTATTATCATTGGAACTAAAAAATCTTTTTGCTTGAATCCTTTTTAAGCCTAGCCTAAACAGTCTCCGCTCCAGTCAGAGAACACCTATGAAATCAGCTACCAGTGAGGATATGCTGCTAAAGAACCTAGAAGAGTGTTTCAGATTTTTGCTCTCCTGGCTAGAGCCAGGAACCAGATGGTGCTGCAAAACATTTATTTAAATTGGCAAATTCCAAAGAAAGCACTTCATTCAAGTAACACTTTCATTTTCTTTTTTCTTCCGACTAAGAAAGGATGTAGAAGAATATTCTTTGCACAGCTTCATAAATGACTGAAGGTGGGATATTTCCTCACATAAACAAATAATAAAAAGAGTAATTAATACTGTATTCAGGCACCATTCAGGTCTATGCACATAAACAGCAGAGAGAATACCTGATAGAGATCTGCCTCAGGTTCACCTTCTGCCCCTTTAGCTGTATCTCCTCACTCCTTACGTGCACGCACAGAAGCTGAGCCAAACAAACTCCTTCTTTCCCTCCCTCCTCTTTTTCCTTGCCTGTTTAATACTGATGCTCTGTAAATACATCCACAAGCAAGCACACGCTGCCATCCCCTGAAACACTCCATAAATGTCCAGGTTTTTCCCTCTCCAGCTGTGCCTCACCAGGAAGATTCCCAGAAATCCTACAGCCACTGAAGGCATTGAACATGAGAACAGCTCAGACAAGTCCTAAAGACCCCAAAGGGAGAAAAAGCAACTCCCAAAAGCAAATGGTTTTGCTCTTGCCCTGGAATAAAATGGATGGATAATAGCCTTTTGCACAATCATGACAGTGGGGGTGGAGCTCAGAGGCTTCAGTCCACTATTCTGCTTCAGGACAGGAAGGCAGATGTCCAAGGAGAAATCCCAAAGCAGTGGTGTGGGTACTGAGCAGAGCACAGAGGACTGCTTCCAGGTTTGACTTCACTTCCTAAGGCTGACTCCAACAAGTACAAAGAGGCTCATCCAGTGTAATTTAGCATTGTTCTGATGATTGACACCCATTGAAATCCTGCTCACACACCCCGGAGGAGGAGATGGGGATGGTGCAGGGGATAGGAAATAACATCCTCCAAAACCTGTGGGGGATCAGCTCATTTTGAAGATAATATCTGATCTGCATTTCTTCCCTGCTCCTGGTCTTTTTACCTTCCATAAACCAGGTAGGATAGGGAATAGGTTCAGGTGGCTTTATAGGCCAATTTCTTTGCAGATGGGAGTTGATCAGATTAACTTGCCCCAACCATCCTTTACTAATTCACCTGGCAGGGAACTTTGCTCTGTGTTTATATTCTGTGCAAGGTCAGGTATGCTTTCTATTTAATTGTTCCTCAAATTTGAAATATAACTATAAAATTCTAAGAAACTTAGCTTGAATTTTGAGTAGCAAATGTTCTGGACCACGCAGAGATGAGGTGAACCTCTGGAATTATTCAGAGAAGGCACAAACAATGAACACATCTGAGAAAAATGTCAGAGAGTTTATATAGAGAGGCAAAAATTGAATAGATTGCAAAAGAAGTTGCTCAGGAAACATGGCGTTGCTGAGCTCTGGTAACTAGAACCTACTGGATTCAAAGCATTAGGATACAAGCATTACTAAGACAAAGACTTTGTGGAGTCTTGTTTAAATTGCAAATTCTGACTCTTCTTTTCTGGTGGGGTGACCTCTCCTCTTTGCTTTTAGGAAGCTAAATTACACTTTAGTTTGCCTGTTTTCATCACATTTTGCTTTGGGCACAAATGACCGCGAGCTCTGCTCTTTCTATGCTGACAGAAACTGAAAAGGGATTAACCAAAAAGCAATAAACTATTCCCTCCGAATTGTTAGCCCTACATTTTCTTATTAGTGTCTACCCACACTAACTTGAAAGTCAGCAATGCTGGTTTTCTCCAGAGCTGTCAGCTGAAATAAGCTGGTTCTGTTCCTTGCAGGCCGCAGTTGCCAACGATCTTTCTGCTTTCAAACACACCCCGTCCACCAAACACAGCCAGACTGTTGCCCTTTTCAGAATTTCCCACAGGTACACGGCCATGTTAAAGAGGGAACAAAACCAGCATGGCATTTTTCAAGCTATTATCATGGGAATGGTTTGTGCACAAGAATGTCAGAGTGAAGCCAAGCCTCGTGCAGAGCTCTGAAGGTAGATGGATGAGTGTACAAGCCAGTGACTTGCAAAGATTACAGACCAGAGCCATTAAAGTCTTGAGAGGAGGGGAAGGATTCCTGATGCAAGAAGACAGTAGGATCTGAAAAGACCCACAAAATCCCTTTCAATTACAATGGTAGTTGCTCAAGAAAAGCAATCCCATTGTCTTTTCTTTGGACTTTTCATAAGAGCATTGGGAATGGCAGAGCACGGAATGAAGGCTCCAGCCCAGTCCTAGACATCTTAAGGCACTTTTCCCAGCCTCTTCTCTAATAAATTTAGAAGCTCTGGCACCTAAAAGTTTCCAGATGATACTGCAAGCCACCTACTGAGGACTGACTCAAGTGCCCTTGCCTCTGTTATACTGCCTGACCAAGAGACCAACTCCTGGTTGGCACTGGCAATCTTCAGGACTGGGCCTGCTGCCTACTCTGCACTCTTGGGCAGAGTTTGACCCTTTGTATTCACATCTAAATGCTACCAGATGGATGCATCAGTTCAAAGGCTGGTGGAAACAACTAAGATTACAGGAAGCCACGTTTATCCTTCCACCTATAGCACTGAATTAATCATGGCTGATAGGGATCTAAGCAGAGCCCACTCAAGGCTCTGATTTATATCATTACCTGTCAAGAGATGGCAGAAGATTGCCCAGTAGCTGCTGAATGCTTTTCTCCCACCCTCTCCCTCTCCTGGGGAGACAAATATAAGCCAGGACATTCCTGCTTTGCTCAGGATGCCATGAAACCTAACCTCGTGTTGACACAAGCATTAGGCCCCAGGAGTGTGTAACAGGTCACTGACAGAAAGATATAAGATAGAGCTTCCAAATTTGGCTGGCCACACACAGGCAGGCACTGGGATATGCATGTTCCTGGCTCCCATACCTGTGAGGGAGACTCAGAGGCTGATGGACATCACGGGGCCCTCACCAAACCATTTTTCAGTTGTGTCTTTTGCCAAGTCCAGTGGCTGATGCTGCCTGAGATTTCTATGAATCCTGTTTCCTTACTAGGTAGCAAAGGTTGGATTTAGTTCTAAACACAGGAAAGATCCAGGGAGCACTGGACAGCTGGGTCCCTACAGTTGTTATTAAAAGAATGACAAAGGAGGAGTCCATAATCCATCCGTACTGGCTGGGAACTGGAAGTCTGAGTGCCCATATGTGAATCTGAATATTTGTGCTCAAATAAATTAAACCCTCAGTGCTCATCCATCTGTCAGAAGTGTCAAGGACTGAGGGGACTCTCAGTAACTGTGAGCTCAGTGCTTTCTTTGGAAGCAAATCTCCTGAAGTCTGGATGCTCCCTTTTCCCAGGGACTCACTGATGAGCACATTTCATGTCAAACATGAAATGGGAATGGATGTTACCGTATGCTAAGCTTTTCTCCATCCGTGGGAGGCAAAACAAAGACAAACAAGAAGGCTTGAGTCAACACAAGGGTTAATTTAAGAACTGAGCTTGCTTAAAATAAAAGTTGTCACCAACCAAAAAGAACAAGTAGCCATTGAAGAGAAAACTGTTGAGATTTATTGGTCCCATTCTGGAGACATAAAAGGGGAGTCAATCATCATTTGAAGTTTATTTTTTTAATAAGAGCTCCTCAAATATTCCCCCCACTTCTCATTGCCAGAAATGTAAGCTTGTGACTGTGAAAAAGTTAAAAATTAGGGGTTTCCTAAGTGGGAGCAAAATGCATGGTCGCTCTGTATGACCCCAGCTACTCTAACAGCTACTGCTAATTCCCAGTGGAAGCATCAATAGGTTGTGAAATAGACTGCTTTCTTTTCTTGTACAAATTATTCCTTTATATTTTTGAACTTCTGAACCTCCTGGCTTAATAACAACTCCACAAGAAAGAAGGAAAATAATTGAGTGTTTATAACATCACGCATCTTTTTTTATTATCATCCCAGGCTGTGGCACTTTCAGTTCAGCAAAGCTTTAGTCGAAGCTGCTCTGCAAAACTATTTGGAAATGGGAGGAGGAGAGGGATGGGAAGGACATCTCCTCCTACATAGGAACTGTGGTCAGTGGATATTTTTTAAATTTCTCAAACATACAGTTTCACTATCTTCCACCTACTCCCTAAATTATAACCTACCCACTTACTACCTGTTTGAGTTACAAGCACAAATGAAAACATTGGTCCAGCCTCACAGCCTGTGAGCTGCAGCACACATCAGAATGTGGGCCATAAAAAATTGCAAAACAAAGCAAGACAAAATCCTTAACCCACCCACACATGCCAGGAGAGAAAGAAACAAATCAAGGGAGAATAACAGGAATAAACTGTCTTTAGCCTCTTTCTTTTTCCAGTTTTAAATAGAAAGCAATGTGACAGTGCTGCAACAGATGACAGTCTATTTATTTTCTCTAACAGATGTACAGTTGGTGGATTCCCCTCTACCTCCCCAAGGACTTACATGGCTTGAATTAAAAAAGGCTAACAGTAGAAAGTGTGTTTACTCAATAGGAAATGGCCATGCCAGGCTCAGGAAGTGCTCATCCTCCTCCAGCAGTGGGTTTAACAAGCACTAAATCACTGAGTATTACATTCTAGATAATTTTCTGCCCAGTATCATCACTTTGTTGATTAATATGCCAACTCATAATAATGACAGATTCACAATAGTACACTCGGCAATTCACATTCTGAACTAGACATTCAGCCAGGGAACAATCCTGTGCCCTCCCAGGTCAGCGGTGCAGCACAACCCAACCCTTTTAAAGGAAGATATGACAAGGTCAGATGAGCATTGTAAGGACTTGGCATATAAAACCCAGCAGCATTTCCTTGAAGATGCTCAAGAAATGCCACCACGCACACTTTAGCAGAGGCCACTGCTCAGAGACACATCTTCACTTTGCTGTCAGCAAGGAAAATTGAAACCTGCTTCACTGGAGCAGCTTCCTGTCAATAAAACTCACCTCAGACCAATACTGTCTCGGCTGAAATTGAGCTGTGTAAATCAGAGCTCAGCATCCTTGAGGTTTTCAAACATTTGCCTTTCCAGCAGATATTTACAGGTGATATTCTTTCGGGTTTTCACTGGTATAATCCAGTAGTAACTCCCTCAAGCTGATGGATTTGCACCAAGTTCCACCACTCAATTGATTACACCACGGAATAAGGGGCTCCTACCTCCTTTGCCTATATACTACAAAGATCAACTGAAGGGACAAAATGAGAACTAATTTTAACAGTTTTTTAATGGTCATTGGAGGTATTTCCTTCAATCATGTTTACCTAAACATCTTTCCTTCCTCCTTAATGAGAGTTCTTAAATGTAGCTTCTGAGGCCAGCTAAACCCTCACTAAATCTTCTCCAGAAAAGGAGGTCTCCTGCAGCTGGAACATGTGGATGGTGTAGGATTCAAGTGGCAGCCACCGCCTGCCGCTCTCCCAACCACTGGCATTTCAACTGAAGTCCATTTATCACAGGCTTACGGTCAGATCTAACCATAAATGAGCCTCTCCATGACTGTGATCTAAAATATTTATTACTTCTGAGTTAGTATGTTAAGATGGAAAATCAAAATCCAAACCCTAAACCCAAACCAAGAAACAACACTGGCATCTCAGTAAAAGGCTGAGCAGGAGACTCTGTGGCTACTGTTCACATTTGTACAGGATATGTAAAGGATCCCTCTCACTTCCATCACTGAGCATTTATCCCACAGGTAGTAAGTGGATGATTTCTGTCATATTTCTTTAACCTTGAAAATAAACTATATGAGGCAGTGGAAGCCTGAAAGGATGAGACTGTATTTGTCCCCATGTTAGTTTTGCAGCCTCCTTGTTCCATATATTTATTGCCTGTTCTTACAACAGGTGATGGACAGGGTACAGCTCTGCAAACAACTATGTTTCTACAAGTTTTATGAAAAAAGCTGACAGGGCAGAGATAATGTGAAGGGAAGACTCAAGGAATCCATACAGGACTTCATCCTTGAGATGCAAACACTGCATCACAACACAAGTGGATTTTTCCTCATGATATAAATTATTCTTTTAAATTGAGTGGGTTAAAATCCACATAAATGGGACAGAGCAATAGGAAACTTCTGCATTTTGGTCCCATTTCTGTGTAAGTATATGGCAATCCTAAGACTGGTTTCTATGTATCTTGGATCAAGCCCCACATGGAATTCAGCACTCTCCAGGTAAGAATAGAAGCTCTACAAAAATACCTTCCCATAGTTCATACCAGATTTAGGTTTCAGAAGTGTGACTGAGAAGGTTTCAAGCAATGCTGAAACTCCCATCCTGAAGTCCAAAGGGGAAAACTGAACAATTCCAAGTGAAAAAGCTAACAAAGGTGCTGAGTCAGTTCTCTATAGAACTCTCCTATGCTCCAGCCTAGATCTGTATGAGAGTTGTGTCCATAAAACCAAACTCTACTTCCAACAGCACACAGCAGAAATTGAGATCCTTCATTTATTTTCAGTATTGCCTTCTCTCCTGTGTTTATTCCTCTTAGACACTGTCTTTCTGACTCTTTTTTTCCAGCTCCCTTTGGGCAACTAAATAAAATCCTCATTTTATTGATGCAAGGATGCCTCCTGGCTCCTGAGATTTTGTTCTTGGAGAGCTCTCGTTCTTTCTGAGCTCATTTCTGTGCAAGTTTTTATTCCTCTTCTGTGCTGATTTTGGGGCTATGACTGAACATGTCAAGAGAGTGACCCACAGGCTGTTAGACATTTCTGTCTCTTTGGGCGGGATTTGGAGGAGCACTCACAGCTGGCCTCACAGAGAGCTGAAATCATCCAGATTGAGATGGTTGAGAAGAAGCTGTTCAGATAAAACCCCAGAGACATCTTTGGGACACTCTACTCACCCTATGTCTCAATTGTGACATGCTTGTATAAAAGACACTACAAAACCCGTGACCCACATAAACCCCACAACCAGCTGCGATTACCACAACCACCACTCCCAAACAGGATAAAGATGAAACTTTGAAGGCAACTTCCAAAAAACTCGTCAAAGATGAAACTTTGACGTCAACTTTCAAAAAACTTGTCAGCTTTGTGCTGCTCTTTTCCTGCTTTCAAACTCAACCCCAGAGAAGTCCCCATCCCCAGGCTTTCAAACCCCAGGAAACACCTTGAACTCCTTGAGTTTCAATCTGCATCACTGGTTAACTCTGGCTGTCACCAGAGCCACGGTGTCTGGCCATGAGCAGGGCAGAATTAATCCATCCTTGGCTGCTTGCAAAACCCTCCTTTGCTCCCTTCACCTCCTGCTCTTTCCAAGCACCACTTTTCCTTGACCTCATCCCAGGCAAGTCCAGCGGACCAAGGGCACAAAGCTTGTCGCGCAGCACAGGGAGAGCAGCTCCAGCCAGCCCTACACACCAGGCTTTTCCTGACTCCCTGACACTTCTGATCTGATGGATTTTGTAGTGGTCTTGTAAATGGGAATTAGTCATGCTTGGAGGGTCAAGGTTGTCAGACCTCATGCTGAAGTGCACATGTATTCCTCAAAGGAAAACTAACAAAAGCAGGTTCTGTGCCAGGCTAGGAGGGAAAGAAGATATCAACAAATTGACAGAAAACAGCTTCTGTGACTTTTCAGCCCAGCAAGGACCAGGCAGCAGGGCTGGGGGGGAAAGAAAGAAAAGGGAAGAAAGCGCAAGTAATGAAGGGGTAAGTAAAAAAAGGAAAGGGAGGAAAGGGAAAGCAAAGGGCAAGGAGAAGGGAAAGGGAAAAAAGGGAAAGGGAAAGGGAAAGGGAAAGGGAAAGGGAAAGGGAAAGGGAAAGGGAAAGGGAAGAAAAAAGATAAAGGAAAAAGCTCTATCACCACTCATTGTACCAAATAATGTCGGAAAAAGAACTCTTACTTTAGCCATGGCAAACACATTCTAGCTAATTACTCAGGATCCTTTACTAATGAGGAAGGAATTAAAGGCATTTCAAGACATGATGCATTCAGACAGCCTGGATAATATAATCCCTTGGCCTTACAATAATGCGGTTAGGACAAAACATACGGATAGACAAATAGGAGTGAACACAAAAATACAGCTAATGAAATTACAATAGACTTAGCTGGTACAAGTCAGCCTAGGTCAGCTAAAAACAGTCAAAAGAGTCAACAATGACAATTTTCCATAGCTCGTAGTCCAACTTCCCAGCTTCTAACCAAGAGAGTAAATCCCATCCCTGTGAGTTGCACCAATTCACGTGGACCACAGTGAAACTGAGTGAAAAGGGTTTCTTGTAAGGAATGAGATGGAGGAGGGGTTGGGGGAAACTGCTTAAAAAATCAAAGTCTGAATTGGCTAAATTGGCAAGTAGTGTGGCCCAACAGGAATGGATCAGGGAAGAGGTAGGGCCTGACATAAACATTACATACATTTCAGGAGGTTTATTTTGGCTTAGTACTGCACTGGTCTCATGGACTGAATGTCTGTTGAATCCACAATAAGCACCAAGGTGCAACCGGGGTAACACTGGGGGATATATTTCAAAAGCAAGCTCATAATCCAAACTAAATGCTGATGTGGACAACTCCAAATTTATTTTCATGTGGGGACTGCATTAAATCTTGCTATCATTTATAGGCATTTTGGGGAAGAATGGGTTAGAAGTCTCGTGCTAAACATGCAAACTGCAGTTGAAATTACTGTGATGCAGCAAGTTAGATGTCAGATAAAGTGTAAATAGCTGTCCACATGGCAAGCCTTGGCCTGCCACAATGGTACAGGGAGGTTACTTGACTTAATCATCATTTAAGACCATTTGTGCAGCCTGTTAGGGAGCTCTGCAGGCAGGCAGGAATTCAGTGAGCTCCCAAAGGCCCCATATACCTGAACTCCTAGATGTTACTTTTGGGTGGGTTGCCAATGCTGAAGGAAAGATTAATACAAGAGATCCTGACCCTGCAATAAACACTCAACAATACTTCTTCCTACTAGGACTTAAACTTCTGCTGGTTCATCTGCTGAACCACCTCATTTGGTGGCTTTTCTCTGAGAAGATCAAGTCTGATCATGACTGAAGAGACAAGAAGGTTTTCCAGATGGATGCAAGTTATTAACTTACAGATAGCAAATTGGAGAAACTGCTAACACTGGAGAACTGTCTCACCAGGAGATCTCCTTCAGCCTTTGAGAGGCTGCAAAGCCCACCCTGTACAGATGGTGCATAATCTCAGGGCTGACACACAGCACCAAGGACACAGTAACAGGGCACAAGCTCTTATCTAGTGAAGATACAGAACAAAACCAACACTGCAGAAGCTCAGGCTGTCAGCTTTGTTTGTCTACAGTGCTTACATGACCTTTACTATCAGAGTTTCTCTCAGTGCCTGGCTGATACTGCCCTGAGGGGCTTCACTGGCTCTGCCCAGTGCACTCATTATGATCTGCAAGAACCAGCCCATTGCCACTTCAGCTGTCCCATACACCCTTCTGGTGACAACATGAGGCTGAAAACATGATCTGGGGGTCCTTTCTCACAGGAGAGGGACATCCTGCAACCCACTCACCCAGAACCAAACAGGAAGTCCATGACAAGCCATAAATCCTTCAGGACAGAACTGGAAAATCTTTATTTTCACAGTATTCAAACTAGAGTCTCAATGGTTCTGATTATTCATTTACTCTTGGTTTTCCTTGTGCAGGAGGATCTATCAGCTTCATCCTTGGAGAGGCTGCCACTTCAATGGGAGAGATGCTGCATTTTATCTACAGATTGGGAGAATGGGGCCAGTTCTGGCCCAGAGTTTTCAAGGAGGAGGCAAAGCTATGCAGGAGCTTGATGCTTCTCTGATAAGAGCAGGATACTCATCTGAGTTTGCTTTGAATGTCCTCCTAGTCATGAACCACCCAAAGAGCTGTCAGAAAAAAGGTGTTGCATCCTGAGAGAAATCCCAGTCCTCTGACACTTGCTTTCATGTTGATATGAGCCCAAAAAGTTGAAAGAGCAGAATTTTCAGCTCTCAAGTGTGACAAAACAGAGAACATCACTTTCTTTGATGCCAACAAAAGGGAAAAATTCAAGCCAGTCGCCTGACAGCTCTCACAGATTTTCCCTGGACAAGCAGCATCACTGGGTTTCCTGGATTATTACTTTTAGTCTGGAAAATCTGAGCCTAACCTAAACCCAGCCCCAACAAGAAGACACAACAGACTGAAAGAGTGAGATGGAGGCACACATGGAACCCCCTCAATCTGAACCAGCTGTGATCCACTACCCTGCCCTGCTGAGCTGCCACCATCCCCTTTGCTCACAACCAGACAGAAAGGACTCCAGGATCTGAGCAACAATCCCAGGCAGAGACATTAAATGAAAGGGTCCACCTGTGCCTGTAAAGTACATTGAGGCAAAGTCACTCGTGCTTATCAGTGGTGATAGTCACAAGTGTGAGAGTTGTACCTGAATGGCACAAGTGTTCCTGCTTCAGTCACAAAGACATCATTTCCCTGCCATTTTTTTTTTAATAGGTATGCTTTTATTTAAACAGCCTTTTTTTTAAGACTGTAGGCTAAGATGGCCTTGCTTCCCCAGGGGTCTCACTAAAAGCCAAACTGCACCCGACTCACCAGTGTAACTTAAAAAGTTAAGCAGTGGTTAGGGACAAACCACCTCATTCTTTCCAGCCCTGGAATCTTAGTGCATATGAATTTTGGATACTGCTGCAAAAGTGGCACATTACAAATTAGCAACAGTTTAGTTTATTAGTCCCCAAGTGGATTTATTTATGGCACAGAATATATTGCTGTAGGTTCCCTGAGACCGAGACTGTGACGTTACTGAAATTAAAGGGGATTTCATGTGGAAGACTGTGCCAAAACGGACTTACTCCTATTGTGATTTCAACATGTGGTATTGTTTTACCATATACTTCTTGAGCTTGATGCCTTCACACCTTACAAAGCTCTCCTGTTGCAGCAGCTGATGGTCCATTCTGCTGAGCTCACTGCCACAGGCATGGAGGGAGACAAACAGGACAGGAACCTGGATCCTTCAGCCCTTGGTCCACTTCTTCAGGGAACAGCAGCACCATCTGCTACTGACAGAAGGAATTCAGGACTTCTTGTGCCCTTGGCTGCTCCAACTAAAGGGACACATAGGTTTGTGGTGGGGACATGGAGGGAAAGAGGTTTCTCTCTAGAGGCGTAGCTCAGGCAATGTCTAAGCCACAGTAATTCATCCCTTCTCATTAGAGCAATGAAAAAAATACCTTCACTTTTACACCTGGGGAAACTGAGACACAGAACTCAGCATATGCAGCCCTTCTCATCACCTCAAGGAAACCATGATATCTCTGATTTAAGCAGGATGCTCAGAGGCTCAACAAAGTTTAGTTTCCCTGAATTTTCTGAGTGAGGGAGCAGCCAGATTCTGATAACATTTTCCCCAGCACTACAATGTGCAGCTCCAACATCCAAGGGTCCTTCACCATCACGATGCACACCCCCAGTACCAGAACCAGCTCTGGACAGAGTTAGGAGCCCTTCAAGCAGGTTAACCTCTGAGCACAGCTCTGAGCATTGCAGAGACAGGGAGGGGAAGCCAAGGAGCTTCATCCCCTTTCTCACACTGTATTAATGTAACTCTTTTCTATCAGTTGGATCAGTCCTATGCCTGCCCTGAAAAAAATGTGCCAATATATGAACTTCCAGTGGCTGGTGCAATTTGATGGTACACTTTCTTTTCAAAGAACTGGCAAAGAACAACTCCATCTTTGTGTCTCGGACAGAAAGTAACTGCTGCAGGATTCACATTATTATTCACTTTATTTTAGTGTCCTCCCTCTTAGCTGCTAGTGTAAGAGGTTCTACTCCTTAGCAGGATGCTACTGTTTATCCCAGCTGCGGCTTGGCAGGTGTCACTTCCCCATCCAACAGAAGGAAAAAGTGCTGTGCTGCAGAGCTAAGTGAGTCTTCCAAGGCCACACACCAAGCAAAGAGCAGCTCCAGGACTAGAAATCAGGAATCCCAAGTGCCTCACCACAAACACAATCCGCTGAGACCACAGTTGCCTGACAGCCAATGCCCACTCTCCTGTGGAACACAGTAAGTGAAAAAGCAGAGTTTGGTTTTAGTGCTGGCTGGCCTCGCTGGAGCAGCTCTCGGCTTCTGGGGAGGGAGTGGGGAGGACATCAGTGCCTACAGGGGGTGGAGGGACAGTGCCACCCCTGGGTGACAGCAGTTTTCCCAACAGCCATCAATGCCTGTGCAGACTGAGCCCATGCTGTGACCCTCTGCATGAATCCAGCAGCAGGAGAAATACAGGGAGACCATCAAATTTGGGTCCCCTTTGTAGGTTCCAGCAGTGATATATGTATGAGGGTGGCTAGTGTGAATTCCTGTTGCTGACAATGGGGCTGTCCCTGTCTTCTCTTCATGAAAGAAGATGTTAAACAGGATGGGAAGATGGGGCTTGTACTTCTTCCTGCCCTCTCTCTCCTCAGTGAGGTGGAGCTAATGACAATCAGACTTTCTCCCAAGGAAACAAAATCTCCTCAGCTCTTCCTCACCCACTGCTGACCTGCAGAAGAGTTAAATGAAAGGTGACCTGACCAGCAGAAGGTGGCTTGCACTGTGTGAGGCTTGGTGGCTTGGTTCATCTCCATGGACAGATTGCAGGGACACAGGCTTGATCAGAAGATGTTACTCATATGATTCCAGGCCAAGTCGTGACAAAGTTCAGGCAACCTGTTACCTTCTACCAGGGACAAGTGACAAGAACTGACTGAAGTGTCTGGCTTCTTCCCCTCCCACATGAGTGAACTGGATGCACTGAATTGAGCAGAGTTACCTCAGCACAGCTCCTCACATCAGCCTCCTTTGGTTTGAAACAACTTTTGGCATTATTTAGTACATCTGTTTCTAGTGCCCAAGGCCAAGATACTGATTACCAGATTGCTAATTTTAATTACTACCTGGCATGCAGAAAACAAAACCAGCTACATGTGCCATTTACCCCAAGGAGGAAAAAAAAAAAAAAAAGTCAAAACTAACCAACAAAATACAGAACACTTCATTGGAAGAGAAATCCAACCTCCTTCTAACAAAACAGTTTCTGCGGCATTCCTCCCTTCCTGTGTTTGTGTTTCTCTTTTTCCTAAGGGCTATAAAATTTAGCATACTAGGAATTGTGGGTTGCTTTATAGACCAAGCGGTTGGGTTTGTTAGAAGTTGGCTTGAAAGGGATACTTCTTTCTGATGGCTACCTGGCTGCCCTAACAAGTTTGACACCTGCAAATTATTCATCTTTTTCTTCCCAGAACACATGCCAGTCAAAAGCAGCAAGCCTAATTCCTCTGAAAATTTTTGCCTGAACACACAGTTCTCTCTACTGAAAGCAACATGAAAATAAAGCTCTGCAACCTGCAGCACCTGCTAAAGAACATCAAATTGATCTTTTCTGAATTGTTTTGGACCAACACTTTTTTTCTCACCCACCTCTAGATCTTGACTTCTTTGTTGACCTGTGCTAATCCTTGGCATAAAGGGCAGTTTAATCTCTAGAGCTGGACTTTGACAACCCTGCAGTAACAACGTCCCATAGCACCCTATGTCACTATTCCATAGAGATTATGAATTACTTATTCCCCTTGAATGGGAAGACATAATTAGTTACATACAAAGTAGCTCCTCAGCAGTTCAAACCTTGCTGTTCTAACCAAGGTGCTGACTGAGGTTCATCACAGTGCAGTCAGTCAACACCACTGCTCATTATCCACAACACTGGGACTCATTCCACCTCCTTTCCCAGACATGAGTTTCACCAGAGAGAGACTGGGGATGTTAGTTAAGCAGTTGTATTGAGTTGAACGGGTCTACTTGGATGATGGAGAAATGACAGAATCAGTCATCAAACAGGCAAAATTCCCACTGGTGGCATAAAAATGTCAGGGCTATATCATACTGTAAATGTCACCAGTTTCTGCCGATGAATTTTTATTTGCATTGTTTCTATATAAATATTCTTTTCTAAAAATGTCAGCGAGAAATGCCAGTTAGTTTCTGACAATGATGACAAAGAGAAGATACATGGGAAGCTAAGAACCAGAGTTTCCCAGAAAATCCTAGGGGATTTTTCTAATGGAAAATATTGCACTTTTGTTGAAAAATCCCTAATCCTTTGGCCACCTGCCAAAGTCTCTTGGAATGAACAATATTAAGTTTGGCCAATGGGCATTCAATATGGATCCACAGCAAACAGACAGATTTGGCTAAAGAGAGAAAAACCCCAACAAGTTATACTGTCAAGCACTCAGCTGATCACCAGAAATGTTCTGATAGCATTTTTTAAACGAGCTGTAACGAGTATGTCACTGCTATTGACACCAAAGTCAATGAACCCACTTCACCATAAAGCATTTAGCACACAGAACACCAGGGATCTTTCCTGATCCATAATTCAGCCTGGCATTCTGCTGATGAGGATTTTCCAGAGAAATTTCCAGAGAATGCTGCAACCCATACTGCTTTGCTGTAATGTTACTGATTTCCATATACACATATAAACACACATATATACATATATACACATAAATACACATATATACATACATACACTTTTATATATGTCTTCATATATATTACATTTATTTATATACTTTGATGTGTTGGATTTCATTTATTATTTATACAGAAGTGTACTAGAAACTGTTTAATATGGTTATAAATTTTAATTGAGGATTTCCCTGCTTTTATAAGCAGCTATATATGAGATTAGCACTTTAGAGACTAAAAGACAGCTTTATGAAGCGCTGGATCATCCCTGGTCACTGCAAAGTCTGAATTATGAAGCTTCCAGTATTTCCTGCCTGTGGAAATTAAAGATGCAAACCTATATTTACAGAACTTTCAAAAATTCTTGAAGATGTAACTTTTTCTTTTAGAAAAGATATACACAAAAACTGTGTAGAAATGAAAAAAAAAAAAAAGCTTTAATTGCATTTATATAGTACTTTGAGATCTTTTTTTTTGCCCTTTTACATCAGGCTGGGGGCAGCTGACAGTAATACAGCCTAAAGATCAGGTGGGCAGAAACAGAGTCAGAAGAAGCCCTTCATGGCCACAAAAACCCCACTCAATTCACCACTGCAAGTCTTGGCATCATGAAAGAAGCTGTTCTGGAAACAAGGTATAAACCAACGTGTCAACGTGTCTCAGCCCCTGTGAGAAAAACAATGCTCCTAGATTTTACCCAAGCATGGATCTAAAAGCCAACAGACAGGGATTATACTTGAAAACCCGCTCAGCTCATCCAGAGCTCCAGTATCATCTTTGAAAATCCTTCCATTTCTTTGGAAGAAGGCCCACAGTTCTGTTCAGCTCAGTCTCAGTAGCACCTCCTAAAGTACCCTAGCTCCTAGGAAAAGCATGCTTCACTTTTCTACTTTATTTCAGGCTCTGAATGTGGCAAAAGAAAGATGCCTACACTTCCAATGGCAATGGGGAGGCACCGCTGCACTGCAGGGCATGGGGAAACCTCCCCACACTGAGGTTCCTCTGGAGCTGACCCCAAGTGAAAACGACACAGAGCTGAATTTCCCACTGGGGAAAGGTAACTCTGACAAGGTGAGAGCTGAAATTCCCCCTCCTGGTGAAGCCATGCTGTCCACACCTGCCGATTAGGCTGGGAGCCTGTTGCGGTGCCATATTCCCCCAACGTGCATGCCTGCCAGGCTTTGACACAACCGTGCTCCTAAACCAGCTCTTCATCAAAGATGTCTTACATTCAGCTGCAATCAAAGAGCCTGAACAGATGTCTCTAAATATATTTCCTCCTTGTAATGATGGCAAATAAAAGCACTGTCCTCTAACATGTTCTGCACAGCATCTGTAACGCAAGTGCCGCACAGGGAAATCAAAAGGAACAGGGTAGGATGTTATGTATGCTGTGTGCTCCGAGAGTATTTTAAACTCCCTTAGCCCTCTGTAATGAAAACCACACTGTCTGAAAGTGAAACACTGCTGATTGTTAACTGTAGGTCTGTTGGAAATAAAGTGAGGGACACAGGGAAAGGGAATTTCACGTAAATCTAATTTCTTCTGTGTCAAACAGCGCTACTGTATTTCCTCCCATCTGCAAGGATACCCTGTGAAATGTGGATGAATGTTATTACAGTCTGCAATAAGCAGAGTTCAAAGCGGAGAAAATTTGGTTCAGATTTGGATTCGGCAGTTCAGAAGTTTCTTCACACTTTCTTCAAACGACCCAGAAAAAAAGGTCTCGAGCTCTGACTTGCCAATCTTATATAAAAACTTTTACATGAATCAGGTTGCTATGCAAAGTAGGTAGATTTAAGCAAATATTTATATATTTTGCTTTTTCAGCAGAACTAAACTAGATTATTTTGCGGGTAGGATGCTGACTGGGATGAAAGAGTGAGCTACATCACAGTTCCCAGTTCTGTCTGTGGCTCCCTGCATGACTTTGGGCAAGTTATTGCTTCTCTTTGTGCTTCATCCCCTTTCTGTAAAACAAAGAGCCTGCTTTGACTCCACTCTTCCTTAACTAGATGGAAGCAGCCTGTGCTATGTGAGCAGTCAGCAGAAACCAGATGGGGATGGTGGGCTGGGGGGCTCTGATGGCAGGGAGACCTCTTGGTGCCACTGTGATGGACATTAATAACAGAGGCTGTGTAAGAAGATCTCTTTGAAACAATTTCCACCCAATTCTGACTCTCTGAGGAGCCAGACAACATGTTCACTGTGCCTAACTGAACATCCAAGTTAAAGGTTGGGCTGTTAATTCCTGAAATATGGGCTTTTCTGTCCACCTCTAACAGACTGTGCTGCAATTCAGATGCTGTCGGATGCTCCAGACAGCAAGGCTGCACCCACACCCCACAGCTCTGGGCTCCTTGTCCTCCTTGGCTCATCTCTTCCTTGGATGCCCAGTGGCAAAGTCCATATAAACACCCCAAAAAGTGCATTAGCAGAACTCAGCACCAAACCCTGATGTACCTCCTGGAGTTCCCTCCTCTCAATGTCCCTATCAGCATTCCAGACTCCTTCCCACAACACAGCTCTGGCACAGACAGTAAAACTTAAGCTGGTAGAGGTCTCACCACCAAGGAGACACTGCTGACACCTCTGTCTTCCTGAGCAAGCTTGGTTGATAGAAGAGAGGGTTTTGGAACCAGCCTCCTGTCCTTGCTCCCAGACTCACAGCCCTGTTGGCTGTGGCTCCCCACAGATCTCTTCTCCCCTACATCCCAAAGCCATCTCACCTTGGATGTTGGACCTACTCACCTCCCAAGTTCCCTCCAGGGACCATTAACCTTTCTTTCCATTATTACTTTCTTTGTCAGCTGGGTGGAATAAAGACCCCTAACACATACACAGATCTGTTCAGTCCTGAAGGGATTTGGAGCTCCCTGCTCAGTCTTGAAGGGACCAACATATCCCATTACAAAGTCCCAGACTAAATTCACTACCAACAAAAAGTCATCTCCCTTTGGACGGGTAAAGTCTACCTTTTGAAATGTCCACATGTTGTCTCAGCAGCTCTCCTTTATGGCTGTTTACATTGGATAAGAAGTGCAACACAAAGCAACATTCAGACGAAGAAAGTGCTCAGAAATAGTAAAATACGGTGTTATCTATTTTTTTAGCTGAATAAATTGAGCTTGCTTTGCATTATTGCTGGCTGTCTTAGCCCAGCTCTGAAAGTGAGACAGAGAAAGGGAATCTTGAAAGGCAGCTCCCAAGAGGACACTAATATTTTTAATAGTTTGTGGGTTATGAAACAAATCTGTGTTAGCAGTATTATATATCTCAGCCTGAACCACTGGGGTGTTTCCAGGCTCTTTAATGAAACTAAAGCACTCACACAGCATTGCCAAGAAAGTAGATTTATTCACAAAGAAATGTTTGCTAGCAGAAATGAAAGCGTAGGCATGAGTGGGGCTGTAGCATACTAATGCATGGTCTTGTCACTCACCTTGCCCCTTATCTCACCAGCTGAACTCTGCTGTTGCTGCTGGATCACAGGTCAAACTTTTTCTCCCTTTTTCTGCCATCCAGCCTTGCCTCTTCCCTGATTTTTGAGGCCCACAGCAAAGCAACACATCAACATAGGCCGAAACCTGTGCTAAGAGCAAAATTTGATCTATAGCCGAGGAGAGTTGAACATAAAGAGAAAAAAACATACACAAACACTAGGGACTTTTTTTTTTTTTTTCATTTTACAGTGTGAAATAGGACCCAAACTAATCAATGGAGCTCAGTGGGAGTGCATAATTATTAATAGGCCCTACATGGGGCCTCAGAAAATATGCAGTTCTCTTGGAAGTTTAAAAGGTCATTGTGAATAACTAAAACATACTTTTCTTGGTAGTTATTTTGCAGTAAAAAAATAATTCATAAGGAAATCAGTTTAGGAAAAAAAATCCTCATGTTCTAGCAGGGTGGTTTAGGAGTCATTTCTATGTCTTCCATGTATCTTTTCTGGCAGGTTAATGGGGCATGTTTTATTCT
Source organism: Hylia prasina (assembly GCA_013397195.1). NCBI lineage: Eukaryota > Metazoa > Chordata > Aves > Passeriformes > Sylviidae > Hylia > Hylia prasina. The sequence continues at coordinate 383,622 of VYXD01016284.1, forward strand.
CTGCCTTACTTCCTAAAATTCACAAAGCCCAGTCCTCTTTCACCATTTGTTATTCCAGAACTTGCCTGCATGCTGCCCAGCCGAGAGAAGGAATGAAAAATGGAGTGCCCCTGGAACAACCCACACTGGTGGGGAGCAAGGCCAGGTGAACACCCCTGTGTGGAGCTACTGCTCAGCCTCATTTAGTAATTACACAGCAGCCTGAGGGGCCTGGGCATGCACGTGCTGCTCGCCAGGCTGAGTCCTGGTGGGCTCAGACCTCTGAAGGAGCTCTGCATCACGTCTGGGCATCAGCAGACATTTCAGTGAGGAACACTGAACAAACCTCCCAAGTCCTCCTCCTAACAGTGGGTGTTTAGTGCTGGCACCAAAGAAGTTGTGCTCCTTCAAGAAACCCTGGGAGGCTGTAATGAAGCAGGAGAAAAGCCTGGCAGTGTTCCTGGGACACACTTCAGGTACACAAGTGACCGGTATGAGAATTCCCAGCTTCAAAATTCCTCCTGGCATGATGGATGATGACACACGAGCCAAGATCCCACCCTGAATGGTTTAAACATGCAGCAAGGTAGTGACTATGGCAAAGATCCTGACAGAAGCAAGAGCTGCTAGCATGAGGCAGAGCCCAGGCAAGAAACACCTTTAGGCATCCTCCCACCATTTTCTGCATTCAATTCCAACATCTACTTGAGTGATATTGGAACACAATATACTGAGTTCAGCATGAATGAATTCTGAATTTGTATTTATTTCAGACAATGCAACTGAGGATGTGTGAGATGGACAAACCAAGTTTGCCCTTACCTCATACCAGGGAATGACACTGAACTAATTGTGTGATGTGCCAGAGGGCTGCCACCACTCATGGACATGGAACACAGGGAGAGCTGAACAAACACCACAATGCAGTAGAACAGGACAGTGCCAGCATGGGCTGGGAGGCTGAGCAGATATCTTAACTCTCAGATCTCAGGAAAAAAGCCATCCAACCTTAATACAAGCATGGCCTTCATCTGAGGTAGCTGCACACCATCACAGGGTGGGTGGGAATGTGGACAGTGCCAGTGTATCTGCCTATATATGTGCTTCAGGCCACTGGGAGCTGAATCAGCCAGGTTCGTGCCCAGATCTGGTTTGATAAGTTTTATCTTGTATTTATACTGTCACCTGCTCTGCCTAACAGCACCCAGAGGTGCACACAGCAAATGCTGTGACTTGGGGCAGAAATACCCACAAACTGGCAGGTTCCAGTATGAGCACTGTTCTCAGCAGTGAAGTCATTTTATTACTGTGTTCTACCCAGGCATGTGCAGCATCTGGTTAATATATTTCTGGGTAGTTCCTAGCTCTCCAAACACTCCATCCCTGCCATACTGCAACACACACAAAAGGCAAACTTTCCAACAGTTCGCTTGGGTACCTGTTCCAGGCACTTACAGACCTGGTTAGGAAAATTTTCCAAGGAGCTAGCCTGCATTTTCCCGTGCTTAATTTAGTTATTGGAATGTCTGCCATTTATATCTGTTCTCCTTGGCTCCTGCACAGGTCAGCTACTATAAATCAGCCCAGTATCACTGACTGTAATGGAGCTACAGTAACTTACAACAGCTGAATCTCTGGTTTATGAATGCAGTTCCCAGAGCATCACATTATATACAGCCCAAGGCTGGGGCATTGAAAGAAAATGAAGAGGTTATGAAAGGTACATATGCCAGTTCCAGTTCAAAATCATTTGTCCTAGATACTTACTAGGTGATGAAGGGATAAATAAACAGACCCCAGGCACAGTGATGTCAGACACTGCTTATGCCAGTGATATTTTCTCTGCAAAAGAAGTGCACGTGAAACAAATGAAGAAGCAGGTGAGAGCAAATGCTTGGCTGCCAAACTTGGCCACAGATAAAACATGATGAAGATATTAAGCCTGTGGACTGGAATGTGACTGGAAGAATACCTGGGGAAGGAAAGGAAATCACCATGGCCATTGAAAGCCCTGCCTAAGTACCTGATGGCAGTTAATGAGGAGGTGTGCAAAGAAATTCACTTCTGAAGCCACATCATGCATGGTCCTCAAACTCTGATCCCATCTGGTGAGGCAAAGAATTTACTTCACAAATTCAGTTTACTCTGCTCTTCCCTGATCCTGCTCATCTGAGTCATGTTGCACATTATGGGAGCTCCATATTCTTCATTTAAACCCTTTTTCTGCCAGCAGTAACAAAAAGTAAAAAAGAACTGATTACTTCCACTGAAACATGGAAAGCATCTCCATCTGACAGAGCTTTGGTAGTGTTTGGTTTTGCTTTTGGGCAAAGGTGTGGTTTTAAAACACTGGGAACAATTCTGGATTTCTTGAAATGGAATAATTCTGCTCAAACTAAAACCCCTTTCTGGTTTGGGCCAAGGACTGGTGCAAGGCTCCACTGCACATTTGGGAGCCAGCACCAGGACCTCCTCCACCTGCCAGAGACCTTCACAACCAAGCCTGACCCAACACCACCATTCCAGGGAGCTTTCCCTGAAAAACAGGATAAAAGGATAAATCCCACGAGCTGTGCCAGCAGGCTCTGCGATCAGCCGCAGGATTCGACACAGCTAACCTGAGCCAGGAGAGACCCCAGCTGGCAGCTCTGCCCATCCTCTCACTGCAGCAGGGAGATTTCTGCTCCCTCTCCCTGGCCATTCATCAGGGAGGGGAATGAAATGAGCAGCACAGCCGAGATGTCTCTGCAGCGAGCAGGGCAGCTCCCATGGGAAATGGAAATTCTGTGTGAGCTTGCATCAAACACACCGAGGAATCGTTTCTTCCCGCAGAATTTACTATGTATTAATTAGAGTGCTGCTTGACATATCTCTGGCTAGCACACATTAAAACAACTCCTTGAGTATTTATCAGCTGAGGTCTATGAAGACAGGGGCCAGAAAGAAACACTGAAGATTAAAAAGAAATCCAGCTAAGTGAGGCCATGGTAAATTGCTCAGCTGAGCTCTCTGAGAAGAAGCTCCTTCTCTCTTCTACCCATGCACAGTTCTTCACCTCTCACAAAGGTGCAGAGGGCAACCTCTGCCAGGCTAGAATGGCAGAATAGACCCTTACACCTGAGATCAAGAAAGAAAATACATGTGGCTAAAACACTCTGGTACCTGACATTTTTGGAATAAAAGAAGGCAGCTGAGCAGAATTTCTCAGTGGAATCGAACATAAATAAAATAAGCTGTTTCTTCCCTATTAAAGTAATATCCCCAGTGATTTCACTTCCTAACTACTTCTGTCACTGTCATAATATATGGACAGCATTCACCAGTTCAGAAGTTTTTCAGAAAAGAAAATGCCAAAGCCACTTTGGCAAATGTAACCACAAAGATTCGCATATGTTTTCATATGGATAAGAATAAAAGGGTCTTCTAAAGTTGATGGTTTTTCTTCAAAAGACAAGTGAGAGTCTAATTAAAGCTATTTTCTGGCAGCAAGCAAAACTCTAACAGTAATCTTATTATTTATATTACATCATTTACATTACATTGCAGGATATTATTTGCACTCTTCTCTGTCCCCTGTCTTGATTCCAGAAAGGGCTTTAATGATGGTGAAAAAGTTGAAGTATTTACTGACAGATGGAGTATAGGCACGACAGGCATAGAAGATGCTGTCTCTGAGTTTAAGTTCTTGGCAAAGGAGCTGAGATTTTGCATGGTTTGGGCCCACTACCTAGGCATGCATTTTCTCTTGGGTTTCCCAGCTGTCCTGGAGTCACCAGTCTGATTTATAGCACATCCCTAGGGTGGGCAGGACAGGTGAGATGGGAACAGTGTTCCCATGGCATATGTGGAGAGGGCAGAGATGCCAGCAGCAAGAGCATGGTCACAGCCTGGCCTCCTCCACTGCCATTCCCAGGGTATTTAAAAGCTTTGTCCCTTGATACATTAGAACAGTTACTCATTATTTTTGCAAAGAGGGTGATAAATTACAAAGGTTGATTGATTTACTGCATCAAGGTAGCAGCAAGTGATTTCCCCCAGAGCAGCTGCTCTGCTGAAACGCCAGCAGAGCCCCAGAAAGGCACATGCCTTTGGAAGGCAGAGCACCAGAGGCTCCTTTTCCAGAGCTATTTCAGTCTCCTGATGACTGTATAATAGAGGGAGAACCAAAGTCATCTGCTTTCCTATTTTATGCAAGGTGACTAAGAAAGTCTTATTTGGTTTGAATAGATTTCAAAAGTGTGCACATATTTCTTTTATATATATATGTTATATATATATATATACACACAGAGACATGAATAAGCCTCTTTCATAAGGAGGGCTTCATGAATATTTAATGGCTTGCCCCTCGGGTTTGTAGGTATCTGGTTTGCAGGCTTCGCTAAGTACAGTCTATGCCACCTGGGTTCAGGAGCACAAGATCTCCCCTGGATTCTTCCATGCTCATCACTGGCCATAATGTCAGGGGTACCTCAATTCCAACAAGCCCCAGCATGCTCTCCAGTCAGAGCCACCCTCAGTTGTTATTGAAGCAATCAGATGACAAAATAACCTCCTGAAGTTTTGCAGCCCAGTTAGCTACAAGCCAGTGTTGCCCAGTGGGTCTTTCTTTCCCTGCCCTGCTTTTAAAATAATGTTTTCTTTAACCCTGGTGCTTGCAAGATGCTGTTCAAAGGGAAAGAAAAGTACAGGGTCACCCATGGAATTCATCTCTCATCACATCCCACCACTTTCCACATATTTTTTTAAAATATAAGCTTGGACAGCCAAGCCAGTTTGCTGTCATGTCTCCCCCTTGCAACTGCTGACAGTCAGATGTTCTTGCTTACTTTAGGGTTTGATTTATTGTCTGCAATTAGGCTAAAAATGGATATTTTAAAAAATACAAAGGAAATCTATGATTAGTTGCAAATTGGAAGCAAAAATAGAGACAGAAAGAATGATTTCTTTATCCAACTTGCCAGGCATGAACTCATTTGTGTTTTCATCTCTGTAAACCTGTCAGAGGGCTCTCTCCACTCACGTAAGAGGTACTCCTCTTACTGAGCATCTCATCAAGATGAATGAATTTCAGTTCAAACCATCATGAACTGAGCTTTCTGCTGACCACTGCCCTCCCTGCAAACACCCTCAACTCTAAGCACCACATTCAAAATGCTGGCACAAGTTTGGTGGCTTTGACAGGGCTTGGAATCTGCAGAAATGCAGGTCTCTAGTGTGATGCTGGCAAGATCAGCCCAAAGAGCGTGGCATGGACCACTGTGAAAGTGAAAATTCATCATCACAGAGCCATCTGCTAAGAAATGCCATGACTGAGCAATGCAGCCCAGGAACACGAGTCCAAACCTAAAGCTGGAATGAGATTACTCCAGCTTCCCCCAGCTCAACTCTATCTGAATCAACACCTGAGCTATTCAGTCCATTCCACTCTTTCCCACAAGTACAGGACATCTTACATTAGCCAAAGGGTGGTTTAGTGCAAGCAGTGTCTGTTTTATGTTGAGGGAGCAGATGAATCTAACACAGCCACCTTCTTTGGGCTTCCTCTGAGCACATTCCAGCAGAGCAAAAATGAGGACAGGCACTGTCTGGTGTAAGGCAGCCTGTGGCCTTCACGTGCTCCACCTGCCCAAATGTTTGGCAAAGGCTGAGGCTCAAATGCCAAAGGGTTTCAGTGCATAAAGGCCTTCTAAATTTGAGGCTGGGTTTAAGTAGCCAGGCAAAACCTTTGCATATAATAAGGGGCATGAGAAAGGTTATGCCTACTTCACAGAGCAGATTCCAGCAAAAAGATCCCTTTTCTTGGCCACCAAAGATGCAGAACTCTCTGCAATTTGGTGTTTATTTATATGAAAATAGCCTTCATTTTTGTTCCATGCCTTGAGGCTATGAAAACCACGATAGGAAAGGCATGTTTCCAGCAGTGATAAGCAGCAGTATTCTCTCCAGCAACTGTTATCACTCCCCTCCCAACCTGAACAGAGCAAATTAAAATTAGCAAGATATTAAAGAATTAACACTATAGGCATTTATGACCAGTGTCAATCATTCACTCTCTCCTGGACCATGCAGCAGAGGGTGACCAAGCAATGCTGTGCTCCAGGGATTAATGGTACATGACTGAAGCCCTGATTGCTGTGGGCTGTTTAGTGGTGAAGCACATTTGCCCTCAGCCAGGCAAAAGGAAGTAATGAGCTGAAATAAAGAAATGGGAAATTTGAGTTGGGTAGGAGAAGAAAACATCCTGACAAGCTGCCAGGGGAAGTGCTGGTTCACCGCTTGGGTCAGTTCAAATTGGACTGGATAATGCACTGGAAAGCATCCTGGATTCTGGGAGGCTTGCACTGAATGGGAAGGATGAAGGGGTACAGCACATTTCTGCCTCTTTGACTGGGTATCTTCCATGACCTGCTCTCCAAATTGCTCATGGTTCAAATCAAGCCCAGGCTTATCTTCCACCTGCAGAACAGGGTAATTACTGGAGAAAACAAATTTGCTCACCATCCATACCTGCATTAACCTTCCACACCTCCCTGGGTAGCCTTCACCTCCTTCCTTTGGCTGCAGCATTTCGCAGCTCCCCACAGCAGTTCCTTCTGACCCATTTTAATCCCCACTTTCCACAGACTGGCAGAGACTGTCACTGGTCAGTGACTCTGTCACTGGTGTCCACCACAGATAACCATGAGACAACACAAAACACCTACTCAGAGCCTCTTCACAGGCTCAGCTGCCTCTGAGCCTCTGTACAGGATTTTCTTGTCCACATGGCTCAATCTATTCTTTAGGGTCAGCAATACCCAAACTAAAGCTCAGACCCCATGGGGGGCAAGCACAGTTATTAATCGCCTTGTGAGCCCCCCAGAAATTTAATTACTCGGACATGTATTCAGGGATCACACATATGTTCTACATGGAGGTCGTCTGGCAATCAGATAAAAAAAAAAGGGGGGTGTCTGCTATTTTATAACCCTTATTTTCCCCACAGAGAACAAGGAGGTAATATGCAGCAAGGTATGGCCCCCCCAGCCTCCACAGGCAATAAGAACTCATTTATTTCTATGCTGATAGAGGGAATGGTGGCGATTTGGGAATGAAACTCAGCCAGCTTGTTACATTACATGCCCTTTTCAAACAGGAGCGATACTGCTTTCACGTCTGACATGCATCATTAAAAAGCAATCACTTCGAGCAGGGCTCTTTCTATTTATCACAAAAAGAAATGGAATGGGAAAAAGAGAGAGATAATCATCACTCAACCCTTTCCCTGCTGAAAAGCAAAAGCCTGTGTCCAACAAGGCAAGACCACCCATCTTGAAAGGGTTTGGTGAGATTTACGTTTGGCCGGTGTTTTAAGAAGCAGTGATTCCTACGCCTTGCACACACATCCAGGGTGATAGCCCTGGGAGCTTCATGTACTAACCCAGAGACTAATAAAAATCAGATGCTTCTGCATAATAGATATTGATGGAACAGTGAGTCTGCTGAGAGTGCTCTGTCCTACCTGCAGACAGTTTTGATTTGGCTCATGTCCTGGACAAAGAGTGTTTATACCCCTTACAAACGTTTACTCAATGTCATGGAAGCGAGCAGAGCCGTGTAAATGTCCAACTTCCCTCACATCTTCCTGTGCTCTCAGAGTGCACTTTTGATGTTATCTTGTGGACGTAGCCCGGAAATGCCAAGGCCATTAGCAATATTCACCTTTCTGGCAATGTTTGGCAGCTTTGGCAGAAGAGGGAAGTTTGGAGGTTGGCAGTTCTGGGGGGAAAAAGTCTTGAAAATTATCTTTATGTTAATTTGAGATGTAAATTATATTTCTGCTCCTGTGAAAGGGACAAATTAATGCTGTATCAGGGAAAAAATTCCTAACGTAAGAATCTGATAATAATTTTTCCATGATCAGTTAGAAGTTTAGATCTAATCTGCCTTTGCAGACAGAGCAAGTAGTTGACAGCACCAATGCAGTGCAAGTGTTGCAAATCTGGGTGCAGGGAATGAAAAGATACACCTCCTCATTCATTTCCATGGCTTCTCTTTCCTTTTTAATGCCTGAAGCCTGGGACCTGAGTCCCATGAGTCCTAAGCCATCTAGGCCACATGATAAGGGAAAGCAGGACAGCAATGCCTGGAGGTGATCCCTCAGCTTCCCAAGGACTTCAGCAATTGATTTCCATTTGTTTCCAGGCATGAAACTGGAGAGTCAAAAATGGGAAATGATTTTCTAGGTGCTGTGTGAATGAATTTCACGAGTCATTTGAACTTCTTCTAAACAGAGAGACAACGAATTGGAAATATTGGCAAAAGGGCTGATCTTGACTAGCAGACTGAAAACATCCTCCCTGGTGTTGCTCTCATAAGAACTTCAGTCCTACCTTGCACACTGAATTAGCTCAGAATTAAATCCACCTCTTCTAGAGAGATTCCTGGTCTGAAGGTGAAAGCAAACACTGGAGCAGGAGGGTGACACACCCAGGTCTGGTACTGCTCTCACCAGGAACAGTAGCAAGGTCCTAAATTCAGTGGTTTAGTCTGACCTATTCAAACAGCATTTTCTCTGCCCAAATAACTGATCCTTAATGAAGCTATTTATGTAAGGAAATTAAATTAAAAAGGAATGTTAGTCACCTGGGTGTTGCCACATGGCTGTAATGTGTGTCTGGGAGACCTGAGACTCATAAATTGTATACAACACACTGAATGGAGGTCTTTAGCCTGTATAATTAAGTGGCAACTAGTTTTATATTAAAGATATTACACATACACAGAGGCACAAACAAAATGTCATATTCTCCACTTCCTGTGTATAAATCTCTGCTCACAGAAAAGTCAAAGAGCATGGGGTAGGAGCAAGGGGGTTATGATATTAAAGAAAAAGGTTTCAGACTAAAAAGAGACCTACAACTCTGCACCCACAGCTTTTGGGGCTGGAGGTAAGAGGCACACACCAATCCAGAGGCTGCTGTGGTCACAGTTACAGCTTGAGTCTTCAGGTACTTGAGATGATGCAGTGTACAGGATCTCTGAAAAATGAATCATCAATTGCCCAATGCTAAACAGTACAGGCCATCACATCACATTAACAGAGAAGGCAGAGTTTGAGGCCAGGTTAGGCCATCACATCACATTAACAGAGAAGGCAGAGTTTGAGGCCAGGTTATGCCCTTTTTCAAATACCTGTGACAAAGATGCAGGATGAGAGCCGGCCAAGAGCTACTGACTGTCAAGCCATGTTTGACACTGAACTGGCTGCTATAGCCAGGGCTCAAGGTGTGCACAGCTTACCTGGGACCCTAAAATACAGAAGGTAAATCTCCACATCAGAGCAGCTCAGGTAGCTCAATAAGCCTGTCTGTGTCCTACAGACCTTCACGGTATCTGTGCAAATGCATCTTGACTCAGGACTGGGACAGCTATGAAATACATAAACCCACACAGTCAGCTCCTGAGCACTCCTACAATGCCAGGCTCGAGAGCTTCTGAATTTCTGAATCACAGGCACATGACCCCAGTGTGGCTCTGCACAAACACAACCTGCACACACAGGATTAGCTGTCCAGACCTCACCTGTGTTCGGCAGAGAGCAACTGTACCCCCAAGCCCCAGCTACAGCAAGGCTTCCAGGCACCTCTGTGACCAGCAAACCTTGAGCCCAGGGCTTTCCCTCCTTCGGCACACTGAGTAATGCTTGCTCTTCATCCTGCAAACAGCCACAGCTATTTCTAATCCCCAGGGGATACATCCTCACTCAGCAGCCAGTCCTGAGCTTGCACAGGGTCCCAGTTCAGCCCCAGCAAACACAGCAGTGCCGGGCTCCAAGCGCCCCAGGAAAGGTGGTTCTGGTGTGAAAGGGTTTGTAAGACACAGGACTGCAGCAACCCATTTGCCTTCCCAGCACTCTGCTGGCACGTGGAGCTAATGCTTAATTATCCTGAGTGATTTATTAACATATAAAGTCAGATTAAATGGGTATTTGGAGCTGAGTGGCTGAGAGGCTTTGAAAGGGAAAAGTGATTCACGCTATTTATCCAGCTGAGACAGAAGCCACGTGGCGTGAACCCGCAATACTGATTTCTCCAGATAAAAAGAACTACATTACTAGGAAAAGAACCTCATTAGCATCCAGCAGATGTGTCAATTAGGAGGAATTCCTGATTTAAACAGGCACACTGTTCACGCCTCTAAACAGAGCAGAGAACATTACTCAGGACCCTGTATTTTCTCTAAGGCACTTGTGCTTTTACTCACCCATCGCACAGTCTGCTGGGGCTCCAGATCTGCTCAGGCACAACTGGAGCTCCACTGGCTTCCACAGCACATCACCATCACAGTGTGACCACATCCATGCACAAAAGGTGGCTCTTAGCAACATGTAATTTCTCCTTTACTGAATATACAACCCTATAGTTAGAACCTGGATTAAAGGCTTCCCTCTTCCAAAGGAAACTTTAGAAACAAAAAATGGAGACAGCAACAGGAAGCAATATTTATGTGTAATTGTCTCCCACAATCTTGTTTTCTGTAATACTTGTTGGTGTGGGCAAAACTTGAATCATCTGATGTGTTAGAAGGACAGTTTCTTAACTTCTACCTGTGACATGATCAGATTGCAGTCCTTGGCAGGGTACACTTTTGATATACAGTCACTAGGACTGGGAGAGTTGTACAGACTTCAAATACCTTATACAGAAAAAGAACTTCAAACTGTTTTTTCCAGCCCAACTGTGTGTAGAGATGCTTGTCAAGTAAAGAGAGAAGAAAAGTAAATTCTCAAGCTGACCTTGGTGGAAGATATGCAGAGATATGAAGGACAGAAATCAAAGAACGTAATGTCAGAGTTCTATAAAACTGGTGTTTCTTAGGCCAGGTGTTCCCTATTCCCTTCTGCCTCTATCCTCTTCCACTTAATTCCTCAGCATCCTCCTGCACAAGGCTGGAGAGATCAGGCAAATAACCTGCATCAGCTAATGAAGCAGCTGCAAAGGAATTAAGACATAAGGAAAATTTTCACTGGGGTCAAATTACACTTTTTGTTCAAGCCTAAAATCAAGTACTTCAGTGTTGAATGTTTTCCTTTCTAAAATTTGAATAAATTAAAACTCCACCTAAACTGGAAACAAAAACTGGAAGGATTTTTTCTTGAAACAGCTGAGATAAAAATTTTGAGGTTTACTCCTTTTCTTTTCCTGTATTTTTCTCTCCACAGATAAAAGGACACCCTCTGACAAGCAGGTCAGCTTTTACAGCTAAATTGTCTCACCTGTCCAAAACTGGTGGGTCTGTACCCACCAACCCCAAGACGCTCACAAAGTGATGTCGAACAGAGACCAGGAGCAGGTACTCTCACCTCCCACCCACCCCTGCCACTTGTGTAGCACAAAAAAGACAATGTGGCTCTTGTATTAACAGCACCCTGCAAAGCTGCAGAGCAAACAGCATCTTCAACCCCCTTTTAAGACTCAGCTGCTTTTACAGCTTATTTTTATCTCTGACAGGAGATGGAGTCCAGCTGAAGAGCGGGGCACGTACTCTCACTTCTGGCTCCACACTGAGCTTTCCCAGCCACTTCATCAACACAGCCTCAGATTGGCTTAAAGCAGGAGTAAATTTCTATTCCTCCCTGTTGGCCAGTGAATGAGCAGAGGTAGCCAAGATCCCCCTTTCCTGCAGGCCCAGCAGTCCCCACTTGCCCGTGTCCCACCCGCAATCAGCCCGGTGTGAAAGGCTGGCGGTGTGAAGGCGGTTGGGAATGCAGGTTGCTGGTTCCTGGCACGGCCCAAACTCCAAGGCACAATCAAACCCACAGAGAGCCACTAGCAAATCACTTGAGCTACTTTTTTATGAGACACTTTAGCCAGCCCTCTTTTCATATCCTTTACGAGGCTGCCTTCAGCCGTACTTGTAGTAAAAACTCCCGAGTTATGGAAATCATAAGAAAGAAATTATGTATGGAAAAATCATTACATTATAAATTGGTTCCACTGTTCAGAACATGTAGGAAATGGGGCATATAAAACTCAGATGGTGTTGCAGGCTTTGATACAAGGTTCATTATTACACCATGACACAAGTGAAATACGTGCTAACACACTGCCAGCTAATTTGCCTTTACTCACAATGCAGACCCATCGCTGGGCAGCTTCACAGATTTCAGCAACCTGGGTGATTTCTCTGATGGGATGTGGCAGCCCCCACGGGAAAGAGCAGATCTTGTCTCTTCAGGGCTGGGAATGTGTTCCCCCACCTCATTCAAAAATAACAGCCATCTCCCTGTTTTCTCCTAATCTTTTTCAGATTTCATCCATGTACTAGACCATTGAAATGCTGTTATCCAGTTATACAGGTGTTGTGTCTCTGGTTTTTAATGATCTAATCGAGGTAGGAGGCAGGAAAACCGGACAGGAACGGCTTTGACAAAATGTTCTTTGTCAGAAAATAGCAATTGGTTAAAACTGGAAAATTTCCATGAAAATGCATCAGTTTTCATTAAACTTTCATCACAAAATATTCTGAAGCCAACCAGGGAACTTCAACAGTCACAGGCTGATGCTTGAAGCTGTCCTCAGAAAAAGGGAAAACTAAGGATATATTCATAACTGTGGTGGATGCAAGATGCTTCCCTGAGGGGAATAAAAAAAATAGGGAAACCACGGATTGCACTTAGCCATGGTTGTTAATTGAATAAGAAAGGGAACAGCCTAAGAAGTCAAGAAATCCACAGAGCTTACACCAGGTATCCACTGGATTTCTAGTTTTCTTTAGAAAAGCTCTTGTTTTAATAAAGCAGTTTAAAAATAAAATCATAGTCATTATGAAAATATTTCTTTACTGGAAAAAATCAGGGAAATATTTTTTTTAAGATTCAAATGGTCTGTTTCCATACATCCACGGAGAAGTTTGGTTTCTTCCTGCAAAATCACTTTCTCTAAAATAGACTCTACTTTCTATTACATTATAAGGGGTTGAAATCTGAATGAAGTGCTTTCAATATATTGAATATGTTTCAAATGACCCCAAAACAATTTTGCCTTTTTTTCTTTTTTTTTTGTTCCAACACGGAACAAAATTTCTTTTGCTTGCTTCCCAAAACCTCAACAAATTGGAAAATCCATTTGCCATGTAGCTCTACTCAGAGCAAGAATGTCAAGAGGTCCAATCTTTAATGCCTAGATGGTGTCTGAGTTGAAGAAGTGCCGTCAGAATGTGCAGCATTATGAAACTCTTCAAATTTCCAGCTGTTTTTGCAGAAGGAGGGAGCCTGATCCAAGTTGGGGCCAAGACCTCAATGCTGCCATCGTCAGGGAGTGTGCCTGTTAATAAAGCCTTGGATCACCATCCAAGCCCCTCTCTGCCTACCAAAGCTAACCCCTGATGTTGAAGATGCTGAATTCGCCGCCGACTCTCGGGTTACAACACTCCTGCCCGTGGGGGGTTGGTTTTTTTTCCCTGAGGCACGCTGACAGACTGGAGGGGTTTACATCTTGCTGTGTGTATCTCCTTTCACATCTTTCACCATCATTTTAAATGAAACCACATAGGGAGTGAGAGGGAGGGGGAGAGGCAGCACAGGGCAGCCGAGGAAACCCATCCAGGCCCAGGAGATGCTTGGGGTGTTCAATGGGCCTGTTTGTGAAATGTTTTTTTTCACTGAGGTCCCACAGCCAAGGACTTACAAAACCATTACTTACAGCCTGAAAATTGGTGTGGAAAGTCTTTAAGACCCACAGGCTCACGAGGACTAATGACCTTCCATATGAGATTAAAATTACAAAAAGGCCACTTGAGGTGGGTGGAATGAGAGTTTTGGGGCTTTTGCTCACCACAGGGACTTGAAGCCCCACTCCTACTTCAAGAAGCCCAGATGCCTGGCTACTACAGAGGTAAAAATAAAGCATCCTTCATTGCTAACAAAACATCAGGGATTGGCTAAAGGAAAGGTGCTTCTGGCCACCTCTGCTCATCCACTTACATGGATGGCCACTTGTCATGGCCAGAGGCTCAAGGCAGCTCACTCAGCTGTCAGTGAGCAGTGCCTGCCTTCCATGTGGGGACTGAGAGCTGGTGGTTGGTATTTACAGAGGAAAACTGGCCAGGCACAACAGCTCCTTTGCCATTAGTGCTCAGCACAGCCCCACTGGTAATCCCTCCTCTCCCAAAACCATCCTGGTACCTGTCTACTGCTGCCAGGAATAATATCTGAGGTATTTTTCATGGCATTTTTCCCATTTTACCAAATGGGCAGTTCTCTGGGGAGACGTGATCAATTCACTGCAATTCAGGTAATGGTGAAGGCTAGATGCAAAATGACAGCTCTGGAGCTGCTCAAGTCCAGTAATTCTTGCACTGAGCACATACCTTGAATTCATGCGATTCCCCTTTATTTTTACCTTAGATTTTACAGCACCATTTAAGTGACAACTTTTTTTTTTTTAATAAGGAAATTGCATATTTAACGGAAATTAATCTCCCAGTCCCTCTCAATAAAACTTTTGAAGGTCTGCATGACTATGACAGGGGTAGGAATTTTTAGAAGGACTGTGCAGTAATTTTCTGTGCAGCATTCAATAATTTACAATATCATAGCCGAAGGTAAAGATTTCCCCTAAGTACAATTTGGCATTATCTGGGCCTTCACTGCAAACAGGGCACCAGCCTAGAACACAACTTTACCCTAAGGATGCTGGGGAACTTCCAAGCTGAATAACCCAGCCTAATGCAAATTCACAGCCAGGTAAAGGCTGGACAAAAGCCCCACCTCAGACACAGTGATCTGTCACCACTGGCCAGCACCTCTCTCCAGGTGTGCCCAGGCAGCACAGGGAGATGTGTGCAAGGAAGAGGCACACCCTCACCCAGGCTGGCATTATCACCAGAAGCATCCTTCCTGGGAGAGGAAGGCACAGGGAGAGCTGGCCCACACCACAGCAAATGCAGCTGATGGATAGTGAGCCCAAATGGTCCACAATGCACAGATTTATGAGGTTCTTCATGAAGGCTCTGGGTGCCTTCCCTTCCTTTCCCATATTACCATGGATGATGTTTTGCAGCAAGACTGGGAGGGCTTAAACATAAGCACTGCAAGGCTGTGTACTGAGTTGTGGCAAGAGCAAAATGCTATATAGGGTATGAAAGAAATGCAAGGCAGAAGATGTCTGATTTACAGACTGCTCCTAAAATGTGTGTGCTGTGCACTATTGCATGTGCTTCTTCACCAGAAAGGCTCTGTCTCAGGCTCCTCAGTGCTTTAAGGAAAAGCCATCTGACAACACTACACCCACAAGGGAGTAACTATTTTATTACCTGGGCACTAGGTCATGGCAGATTTTTTAAAAACAAAGCTGAATTCAATATAGATGTACGCAAGCAATGTATGGATTAAGTTTGTTTTCTCTATGCCTTCCCCTGGCTACAGCATCTGGAGTTTCTCATTTGAATTTTAAAGAAATAAATTTTTTTACAAGTTAAAGAATAACTTGCTAAAGAATAGCACCAGAAAGTCTGACTAAGGGACAAAAATCCAAGAAACTTCCTTATTTAATGAACCACTGAACACCACTGTGAAGAGAGGAGGTCGAAGCTGGCTCTTGCCACCCTATCACCTATTCCCAAGTACCCCGTTAGCAGATCTGCACGCAGTGGTGGCTATCACTAGAATTGCCAGAACAGCAAATTGTGTGGGAAATGTCAACATCTTGGGGCCTGCATTCCCAGGAACCAAAATTTCTCAAGAACAGCAGTTCTGGAACTTTTTTTGCTACAAATGTGTATAGAATTACGGGCTGTTAAAACACACAATAAAATATTACTAGTAGAGATGTATAGAAACAAATCTAGGCAAAAAAAAAAAAAAGAAATAAATTTAAAAAGGAATA
Source organism: Hylia prasina (assembly GCA_013397195.1). NCBI lineage: Eukaryota > Metazoa > Chordata > Aves > Passeriformes > Sylviidae > Hylia > Hylia prasina. The sequence continues at coordinate 399,473 of VYXD01016284.1, forward strand.
ATTTGTTAAACCTGATATTTTCCAATGAACTTTTCTTCTTCAGTAACAATTGCTCTGCAATGAAAATTTCCCAACTAGCTTATTTCGTTCTGACAAATCCTGTCAAAATGAGCATGGCGTGGAGGAAAAAAACTTGGGTTTATAACAAGAAATAAAACCAGATAAACATTAAATAATACTTAGTGTTTGGCTCCACTCAAGCTGCTGTTTATTATGGACGCACACGGATCTGCAGAGCTGGGATCCCACGTTCCCCCCGTGCACTCAGCCCTTTTCCAACCACAGACAGCATCTTAAACCAGCCAATATCCTCCTGCTTTCATTTTACATATGTATAACTTAAAACCTGATTACATCGGCGTTTAAACTAATGACTTGTGGACCCACAGGAGCTTGGATGGTGGCTGGCAAGCATCCAGGCAGAAAACATGGAAACAGAGGGCTCCTAAACCTGTGAGGGTGGGTGCCTGTGTGGTGGAAACACTCCCAGCTCTCCTGCCCCCATCTGCTCAGGATCTCATCACAAAGACTGTCGTTATAATAACTTTATTATGGGCCTTCTGGGGAAAGCAAGCTCCCAGCAAGGGGTTTGCTGCAGCAGACAGGAAACTCGTTTGCTCCCCGCCAGAGTAAAGCCCTTTATAATTAATGCTGGGTAAATAAAGCGCTCATCTGTAAACACTTTTAATTAGAAATTGGTTAAAGCTAAACCCGTGTGACCACACTGGCCAGGGGGATTAGACACACGTCAAGCTTTGCCTGATCAGCAAATAAGAGGCCCTTTAGTATCCTCAATTCCTGTGCTGTGGGACCTCTTTCAGCTCTGATCACACATCACTGAGCTGCTCTCCAGGCTCAATAGAGGATCAATATTTGTCTGTGCTTTCTGAGAAAAAGCCTCCTTGACACAGGCAGCATCTGTGTTTGAACAGTCACTTGCTAACACACAGCAGACTTTAACCAAAGACATCTTGAGCCACAGGGTCAAGCACAGCCAGGGTCACCCAGCAGTGCTGGTGGTTTCTGGGTTTGCTCAGGGCACTGCTGGCAGCACAGCCATCAGGAAGGGCTGCTGTGGACACCTCTCAGAGCTCCCAGGGCAGAACAGGCATTGCAGAAAAACAGTACATGGATAGAGAAGAATGAAGAAAACCCCCAAACCACCTGTATTTTCATTTTTTAATCCCTGTATAGATGACCTGTGCCTGATGTGTCTACTCTTATGGTAATATTGAAGGTTTTCCATCAGTGGGGCTGGTAATATGTTATCAGATTTCAGGGAGAAGGGACTTTCTCTCCTGATTGCTGCCACCCCTCCTAGTTCCAGGTGTCACCTGTACATAAGGTGGACAACAAAAGCATTCAGGGATGAGGGAAGCGCTTCCAGCAGAAGCTTCCAGATGCTTCTTGCTTTGGCCAGACCGTGCCAGCCTGGCAAAATGTGTGCATTGCAATGGTTTGTCTCCATTATGGAAAAGCAACAAGCTGGCTCTGCTGGAAATGGCACCAATGTGCCCTCCCCAAGACAGCCAGCACAGCACTGACCACCAGACGTGTCCTCTCCTCTCCTCTCCTCCTGCAGGAATGCTGATCACTTGTGGTGCACCCTCTCCTCTCCATGCTCTGTCTCCTAGCCCAAAGTCATTCCTCACAGAGGAAAACTCCCAAAAAACTCATCTTCATTCACCTGTGTTGCTGCCAATGTCTATCTGACAACTGAACAAATGAGTTAAGTCAATACCAACACCAAGATTTATAAGATTCCACTCTGCCTCTGCTGCCCAGGGCCAACAGGGGCACTGCAGGGGAGCTGAGGGGTCCTGAATGCCATAAAATGTGAGGCCCTGGCATAGTGTGAGTGAACATACACACACCTGGGTGGTACTTTCAGAGACAGAGAAACTGAGGCACGGGAGGTCAAGGCAATGTGCCCATGCCTGGCCAGAGTCAGAACCAGTTCTGCTGAGCCCTGCCAGCACTGCTCCAGATCATGCTCGCCCATGCCTCCCACCTTCTTTGTTCAATCTTCTCAGCCTCTTCCTAAAGAAAAGGAAGAATCTTCTAGAGCACAAGATGGCATTTCTCCAGCAGAAGTGCCTCCCTTTTCCCTGGAAGCCCACTGACTGACACTGTGTGTTGAAATGCAGCTGGGCATGGGCAGACTGATCATGCAGAACACCACGGCCAGAACATGCCACACTGCAGAAACAGCCTTGCCAACTGGATAATTCCTGGCCCATAACTCCAAAACCCTGGTTTCTTTTCTATTCCCAGCTTTCTTGTGGATTTTCTGCATGTTAACTTGACTTCTTTTTTCCCCTTGCACATTTTCTGTCTGTGTTGGAGTCCCTGGAGGGCACTGTGCTCACTCACTCCCTTCCAGCTGCAGCTGCTCCAGTGCAGTGACCTCCTTGCAGATGCACAGCCATGCTGCTGGACAGTGCTGGGCCTGGCCAGCCCTGCCACGCCACGGAGCACTCCCAAAGCCTTTGCTCTCCAAACACATGGAGCCAGCACACATCCACAGCTCACTTGGCCCGCCAGGAACTCAGACACTCCTGGGAGTACGTAGAGGGGCTGGAACTTCAAAGCTGTCCCGTTCTCACTGGCAGACTGGACTACAGACCTCTGGAAATGCCTTCCAAGCTGAACGGAGCTGGGATGCCAGCGGGGATTTCCACCTTTGTCTTACAGATGGATCATCTCCAGCCAGCCTGGCTGCAGCCTGAGCAAGACTTCCAGCCCAAGCCTCTGCTTAAACAGTAGCTGACAATCAGCTCTTCTCCCCTGACACATTTCAGGGAGACAAGTTGCTCCAAGACAAGTCTGTCCTGAAGTAACTTCAGTCTTGCCACCATCGTCACCTGTGTTTTTCCTTTCTCCCACGTCCAGCTGGAGGCAAGGTCCAGCTCTAGCACCAGGCAGACCTTTTGTTAATGATGCCTTAGAAAAGAAAGCCAAAACTACTCTATAGATCCCCAGCTGGCTCCTGATCAGAAGGCACTTGGTGGCAGCACATCAAATACACCCACGTGCAGCATAGCTGTCTGGACAGACATCCCAACCACCCAGGGACCCATCAGGAGTCAGGAAGTGGTGTTGGCTAAGGGCACCTTGTGGGATGGAAAGATTTTTGGAGTCGTGGAATATGCCAGTCTTCCATCAGACACTCCATCACAGTTCCCAAGAAATTTCTGGAAGACAAGAAGCCTGTCTACCAGTGCAAAGGAGCCTGAAATGTCAATCTCACCCCACTCCCCATCCACTCTGAGGTGCGGTTTCTTCCAGTGTCTAAGCCTTGTCTTTGAAACAACTGAGTTTCCTGAAACATTAATTTCAGACATTTCCAAATTCAGCTTAACATCATCTGTCTTCCCCAAGTGGCCTGAATGTAAATGGGCACATGTGATGTGTGGCTGCTGGACTGACCTTCATCCGGGAGCTGAAGCCCATCACCATGTGCAGGAATAACAAACAATCCAAGAACAACACCCCAGCTTCTTATGGAGCTCCAGTAATGCAGGATTTGGGTCTTCATTCAGAAATGCCCTCAAGCAACCTCCTAAGTGGGGGTGGTAGCATGGATGTGTCCTTCTCCAGGGATGTCTTTAAGTCCTCCTCCCAGCCCTAAGTGAGATCTGAGGTTTTAAGAGACGACCACCCATTGCTGCAGTGAAAGGAAGGATGAGTCGCTGGGATTCTTGTGGTTTCTGCACTCCTCTTTCCTAGCAGGAAGCATTTTAATTTTTATTTCAAATGCATAAACTATCCTTCAATAACAGAAAGACAACATGAGAAATTTTCACATGGCCAAGAGCCCCACTCAAAAGGCATTCAGTCCCTTAAATCATGGCATAGTGTCCAGATGTGTTATTAGTGTATCTATTATTAGTTCTTTTTAAACCCTAAATTCCACTAAAATAATTGAGCTTTGGCCTCCTCTGGCCTGTTGGTGAACAAAAGGGAATGGTGCCCATTTGGATTACCTACACCTGGAGAGAAAGCTTTGATTCCACAGCCCAGGCCTGAAGCTCCCAGCTGCCACTCCGCTGCCCTGGGATACGGTGTCACCACTGCTCCCTGTGAGAGGGATCAGAGGCTTAATGGGATTTAGGGTGGAAAATCCAAGCTCAGCCAGAGGTGTCTGCAACACAGGATTCTGCAGAGAAAGGGGAAGAGAGCCAGGTCTGTTCTTTTCCTCCTCTCTCATCCAGGACCTGCCTCATTTCTCTCAACCAGGCGTGGAAGGGGAGATGGCAGTGTTATAGTGTCTGTTATTAATGTCATCACTATACTAATGGCATAATTATATATCACACATGCTTAAATGATAATAATAACTTCAATAGCTATTATGAAAAAAATAGTCTGCTGGCTGTAAGAAAGCTGGAGTCTGAATGCAGTGATGGAGCAAATCTCTGCCAGTCCTGGGGACATGGAACAGGAGGTAGAACTTCCTTCAGAAAGAGGCAGGGAGGGAGGGAGGGAGGATCGTTCATTCCCCATCCTTGGCTCATGAGCACAAGTGAAACCATTCCATATAAATGGGAGTAAAATTTGGAGGGGAGAAGCTGTTCTTTTTACTCCTCATTATTCTGATGTCTCTTATCCAAGAAGCATATACTGATTGCACAGGGCACACCCCACATGTGCTGTCCTCAGCGTTCGCCCAAAGGCAAATGCTTTTGATCTGACCACATTTTTACAGATCTGCAAATACACAGGGGTGCTTGTGTTAAAATTAATTACCATGAAAGCCCCACAAATTCACAGGATTATTCCCAGGTGAACCTCCCTTATAAAACAGAGGCTAAGGATGTCAGGCATCCTTCCCGAAGACACAGAAGACAGATTTGGGTGGTAGAAAGCTGAAGCTTTAAGACCTCTGCTGACAACACTTCCAAAACTCAGTGATTGCCCCAGATTGCAAAATTCTGTTCCCATTTGTGTTATCCAAAGTAGAAACTCCACGTACATGACAGGCACAAAAGCCAGGCCAAATTCTTCACAGGGATTTTGGGTTATGCCAGTTAAAGGCAGGATGACTCATGGACTTACATAGACAAACACTTTGGGAGAAAATGTCTCAAGTCTACACTATTCATGAAACATGCAGCTAAGCTGAATGGTCAGGGAGTTACTGTCATGTGTATTTAAGATCAAAAAATAAATCTGGGAGCAGCTACCTTCTCAAGAAAGCACATGCTAAACCATCTCCAGTGCATGGGGCTGGATGATCATCATGGCCCCCCATGCAAATGAGTGTCCTGTTTTCCTTTTCACCTTTCATGGGGTGGAGGAGAATGGGGTTATTTGGATTTACTCTGACATACTCTGTCTTAATCCTGGCCCTGATTGCAGGGAATGGAAATAATAAACTTTTCTGTTTCAGGACTTCAGATGTGTTCAGGATGAGGAAGAAATTCCTCTGCTGTGCACATACACACAAAGGTCTAGAGGTTATTTTCACTCCAGACTTCCTGCAGTAACACTGAAATCTGTAACAGTGGCTGTAACAATGGTTTGATTAGCCTAGATCAGTCCTGCAGGCTGAGTATAGAAAATCTGTGTCTGATGGGTGTTCACAGTGCAAGTGCGTGGATACAGTGACCTCCCTCCACCCCGTCCCAGAGAAACCCTCCAGGATGGCAGAGAATGGTCCCCCAGGATTATTTAGGAGTGTATCACCTGAACAGTCTCCTGCTATTGTGGGAGCCATGCCCACGATGTGTACTGGCAGCTGAGTTTGGTCTCCTGGGCTCTGTAACGCAGGCGTATCTTTACCTCTAATATGGAAACACAGAAAGAAGCCAGCTTGTGACAGATGCCAGCCTAACCTCCCCTGAGGAATCTCTCACAGTGGAAGCACCACATCTTGCCCAATCTATTCCCACCCGAGTGCTAGAAAAGACCTTGCCAAGGTCAAACAGCTCTCCTTGGCTGTGCTTAAGGCATAGCACTTCAAATCCTGTACAGGGGACAATTTGCCTCCTGTCTTGGTTTTGTTTGGGGTTTTTGTTTGTTTATTTGGGGTTTTTGGAGAGATTTCCACATTTGAAAATGGATATGCCTAGAATGAGGTTTATTAAGAGATTTATCTGGGCAAAACACTCCATGAAGTGACTGCTGACTTCTCCGTGCTCTGTGCCTCTCTCTCCAGCTCAGGGCATGAATTGGAGGCTTGAAAGAACTCATCTGTACACCACACCTACATGTCTCCATCTTCCCTCATGGCATGCTCCTCCTGACCTGAAGCATTTTTTGGTTCTCCCCAATTCCCATCCCCTTTTGCGCTTTGCTCCCTGGCCAGACCTGTGCTGCAGTATTACAGGAACAGTGTGATGGGCTGCCAAGAGCAGTAACAAAGGAGTCATAAACTTTCCCTCTCAGCCAGGAATAATACCAGAGGACTAGGAGTCCATCTGAATTACAGACAGGAGGAGGGAAGGAGTGGGGAACCTATTCGCTTGTTTTGCTGTTTAAACAAAAACGTGCTCTCCAAGCTATATCCATGCACTGCTTGGCAAGCACAGGAATATTAACTGGCTTTGTTGGAAATGCTGACAGCACGACCCTGAAAGACATTCCTGAACATATGAAGCGTGCAAGACAGGGATCTGGAAATCTGCATGTGTGTTTTTGTGTCTGTAACTGAAGAGATGCCCTTTGGGAAATTTTGGGAAGACACAAGCGCAGCTTTGGATTCCCTCCCATTTCCTCCTGAGAACAGCTCAAGCTGAAAGGGGTGGCTTAGCAGCATCCAGAGAGCAAAAGAGGTTCATGCCTCTCTATGAGCCATATGAAATTTCCATCTTGCCCTCCCTGTTTGTGTTCACTTCCCTCCTTTGCCTGTCCCTCTCTCCAGGACGGAGCATTTTGGAGGCTCAGTTCCAGCTGGAACAACGTTCGTCTGAGCTCCGCGGTTTCTCAACCAGGCAGAAGCCAGGTCCAAGAGGACTTAGGGCTTTCCTCTAAGCCATTACCCAAGTGTTAATATTACCACCCAGAAGCTCTTAGATCTGTGTTCTGCTGCTGGATGCTCGTTAGGCCTGTAACCTTCTCTCTTGTGGGGAAGCAATGGCTTCACACCAGCACACCAGCTGGCTGCCCCATTAACTTCAGCTTCCCCAGAGGAGAAGATGGAGGGCACCAGCATCTTGCTCAGGCAGTTTAATGTATCAACATTCCGTGGTGGTCATGAGAGCAGGGAATCTGCCAGGATCATTACTATTCAGAGACATGTGGAAACAGAGAGCTATATAAATATATACAAACAAATATATACATGCTCAAACCCCAAATCTCAAGTGTCCTAGAATCTTGGCATTCCTTTAAAGAGATTTATTTCATCCATAAAATTCTCTGCAAGCTTGTGTTCTTGTAAATCTGTACTACAGACTGTCAAATCCCTTCTATATGATTAAGGGAAGGAAATCTGCCAATGTCATCTGAGGGCAGTCATTAGAGGCAGGCAGAACCTCACCAGTCCACCTGGCTTTCTCCAAGAGGAAAAGCCTCTGGTGTGGCTGAGGGAGCAATGATGCTCCTCCTGGCCATGGCACAACCTGTCAGGACACAAAGCTGGGAGAGGAAGAGGTATGTCTCCTTCCTTCCAGGAAACCACAATATGCCACCCTTAGGGGAAAGGCCCAATATAACCAACTTCAGAATGTTTCAGCTAGAGATCTCAATTTACTGAGTAACAGAAAGGAAAAACCACCAGGCTTTTTATTAGGTGGGGAAACTGAGGCAGAAATTTGCACAAAGCTTAGAACCATAAAGTCACAGAATGCTTGGGTTGGAAGGGACCTTCAAGATCATGTAGTTTCAACACCTCATTCCACAGGCAGGGACACCTTCCACTAGACCAGGTTGCTCAAAACCCCATCCAACCTGGGTTTGAACACTCCCAGGAATGGGGCCATCCACAGCTTGTCTTGGCAAATCACAAGCAATAGGAAATTCCCACTCCGGTTTCATGGTCTTGGGAATTTATGCACTGGAGCACACATTGCACCATTCATCTGCTACCCACGCAAACCCCTCTGGGATGCTCTCATTAAAACGACTTTGTGTGTGTGTGTGTGTGACAGAAAGCTGGTCTTGGATCCTCTGTCTATGACTGGGTAAGGCTGCTAGTTCTTAATTCTGGCTGTACCACACGTTTCCTGTGTGACCAACTCTTGTTACATCTGCCTGCACAGCCAAGAATGAAAATCATCAGTGACAGTCACGTAGGCTGAGTTTCACAAGGCAGAAACACAGAGTGGTAAGCACAACATTCAGGAGTGGAAAAGCCTCCTGTTCTTGATCATAGCAGGATTTGCTCCAGTAGGGTTATTGTCCTGCTTCCAGCAGCTGCTGCTTCCAGATGCTACAGGAGAAGGTGTCAAAGCATCCATCTGCTGTGAGTGGTGTGATTCCTTCCTGACCTCAGCTCTTGTGAACTTATGCCTGGAGCAGGGGAACTCATGGGCCATGTGATTTTATTTTCCCTGGCGTAACTGCAGATGGTCTTCGCCTTGCTAAAAAATAATTGACCACAATATGAGAGATGTGTTGAAAACCAAAGGTTAGCATGGCTAAAATGTGTCAAATTCAATTACTTGGGACAGAAAGAACTATTGCTACAGGAAGAAAAGGTGAGGTGCTTATGAAAGCTATGGATAGTGGTTTTCTGCTCTCTCTCCATTCTTTCCTTTTGGGTTTCATTGCTTTCAGGTGGTGTAATTTTGCTAGCAGCTGCTGGGAAAGCCGACCTGGGCTATTCAGAGACCCTTCAGGATGAAGTTGTCTAGTTTTTGTACTGTTGGGAGTGGCCTGACCTATCTGTTGCAGATGTAGCCTCCAACTCGGAAGTTCTCACAATGCCTGTCTGCCCCGGACCAGCCAGAAACACGTGGGAAAAGGTCACTGCACTTGCACTTGCTGAATATTCACCACCAACCCTGTCTGATGGCTGGAACCTGAACCAGTTCTTATGGTTCACCGAGACGGTGGCAACATCCCATTTCTGGGAGGCAGCTATGGGTTAATGAGGGATGTGGTTTGCCCAAGGGGAAGGGTAGGTGCAGGGTGGACCCATGGATAGAGAGGACTGAGGCTGAACAGGGAATGTGTGGGGCATAGTGCTTTGTGTTCTGTGGCAGGCTCACCTGCTTCTCTCCTAGAATGTCAGAAAGGTGCTCTGAGACAGGAACACAACGGGAAAACCATCACACTCCCTGGGACAGGCTGCCCTGTCATTCATGACCTACTTCTCAGCATGCAGAATGTTAAAAGAGGAAAATGGGAATATTTCAGGACCTCACCAAGGAAACAAAGGAATTTAAAAGTGGTAAAAAAGATCAAATAGAAAAACACAGTCCATGCAAACTTCAGATTCTATAATGCACTATCTAAGCCAAATTCAATCTGGTCTGGTTCACTGGCATTGAGGATTTGTATGGCCCAATATCAGCGCCTGTAATCAATCCATCTCACTGTAAAATTCATCCCAAATGCTGCAAAATACCTGGTGTCATTCCCTTTGAGCTCCTTTGTCTGTCACTTCATCATTTCCCTGCTCATAGAGGAGTAGGGTTCCCCTTCAAGCCCATTAGCTGTGTGGTAAGGGTGCCTGGCTGGGTCTGTGCTGCAGCATTTGTATGTATATTGGCTGATGTGGAGGGGCTGCATTTCTGTTTCTTCAGCTACATGAACCGTACCCAGAATCAAATGCTCCATCAAAATCTTAAATTCACTTCAAACCATTAGGAATTTCTTTCCTGGCCTTGTTAGTGGTGGCCTTGTTTCAACCCAAAAAGCAGATTTTTGATGGAAAGAAAGACGGCACTTATGCAACTTCAGCATTGTGGGGAGCATTCCTCAGCAAATACCAGCACTCTCTCTCTCTTTTTTCCCCCCCTATTTTGTTTTCATTTCTAACATGTCTTTCTCCTTCTTTCCCACCTCATACAGGAGAGTCTCACGAGATCTGCAGACATGTAGCACGCTGGAAACCACTGCAGCCCTCCTGGTTACAAAACAACAATAACAATAAAAATAAAACATAGTAAAATAAACCCTGGAATGGATGTGGGTAACCAGCTGTTGAAACCTGAGGTTGTGCTCGACTGAGGCATGATAGGAGAGAGAGCCCCAGCTACTGAGCACGCTAAACAGCTCCATATCCACCCTGCCTTTCCCCAGCATCTTTGTCCCACATCCCCATTCACAAAACAGGAGCAGCAGATCATTAGCCCGAGGGCTGTTTGTTTTCACTGGGGTTTTATTTTGCTTGTAAAGCCCAAGCCCACAGCGTTAAGAGGATCTCTGCAGTGCTGTGGTTACTCCCCTCACAGCCATCTGGGGATGATGGAGTGATGCTTCCCCAGCCTGCACACACACGCACACACAGATCATCAGCACACTCCCATCCTGGCTGTGGATGATGTTCATACACCCTGCCTCTCGATGATGTTCATATTCCACTGGTTTCAAGCTGAAAGAAAAGTGCTCCCTGAATGTCTGAAGGATGCAGTGGATATGGACACGCCTTGTGCACACCTCCAAAGGGCCACCCCCGTGAGTCTATACCTGGAGGGATAAATCCTCTACAAGCAGATATGTCCCCAGCATTTTGTCTTGTGAGTAGAGTAACAACTCCTTGACTCCAGTTAAACTGCATAATTAAAGAACAATTATGTGTGGCTGAAAACACCTCAGTGTCAGGGAGGAAAGGCCTTTGGATTTCCAGGCTAAAGTCTTGGCTTAGGGGGGTGCTGAACATCCTCACCTCCTTCAGACTCACTGCACCAGTGAACTCTAAGCACACAGAAAAGGTCCAGGGAAAGGTAACAAATCAGATGTTTCTTTGTTGGGTATGTCTGGCCAGGATCTCACAGGTATGGGATGGATTGGGACTTTATTATAGAGTCACTGGTGTGTGTGAGGAGAAAATCTGTCCCCAGCAGCAGCCGTACTGCCCTGGCATCACTTGACTGCCCATTTCACTTGGGTTTCATGACCTTTTGCACCATTTCTGTGGACTGTGAACATGTGCAGTTATCCTGGAGAGACTTCAGCACTCCAGACGTCCCTGGCTTTAACATTTATTACCAAGGACAGCAAAGCACTGACCCTGATAGTCATGAGATTGATCTTGAGATTCAGTGCAATTCCCATCAGCATGCAGTACCCCCTCAGCATCTCAGTCCTCCAGACAAGTTCACCTCTACCAAGTCTGTGTTTCCAGACCCTGCAGCTCCCATGGTGACCTGTTTCAGGACAGATCTCCAGCCATACCCACGCTTGCACATATCACTCTAACTGGGAAAAAGAGCACAGCAACAGCCTCTCCCTCTCTACCCAAGATGGATTTCATTAAAGCCCTTCTACTGGCCATGGGTCTTATAAGTCCCTCTGAATTACAGAAAAGAGATGTTTCAGCAGACAGTAAGTGAAAGTGAACCAGATTTGGAGAGGAAAATGCATTCTTTGAGAGTGTAATAAAACACATATTGACTGGGGATTTCATTTATAAGGGGAACCATTGTGCCTTGGGTTGGAAGCCTTGTGAACGCTCACTACGGCCTGCAGGGCATTGCTGACATGTCATAAACCTCAGCTCTCCTCAATAAACAGCACAAGCACACGTGTAGCCATGTAAATAACTGCACATGGAGCTGCACAGAGTGTGGGTCACACACTTCAACGTGGCCTTGGAAGCCCTGGAACAATAGGCTGAGCCAGATGGTGGAGCAGTCCCACAGGAGAACCTCATGCACTAATGCAGAACTTCTGGCAGAATCAGCACAGTTCTAAGAGAAGGATAAATTTCTTACATTTAGGCATGATGCCTAGGCATTAACTTTCCTTTCTTAAGTCAATAGCCTAAGTAATATTTATTTTCTGAGGTAATCTTCTTGTTTCCTCTCACAAACGTAGGACCAGGGCTGCTATTGTCATTACATTCTCCCAGACTGCCTTCTCCACTGTGCTGTCCTCCTTCATTCAGAGGCTCTGGACCTGGCAGTGCCCTGCTCAGCTCTGAAATCACCTGCAATATTTGCACTGCTTGACCTCACAGAGGCTGAATTGCCCCTTCCATAACATGGATTTGTCAGCTTCTTGCTAACTCCTGTTGAGAACGTGGGAGAAGAAACTCAGGACCCTTTCCAGCCAGCTTCAGATATCTCAGGAACAGTTCCTTTTGCAATCATAATTTCAGCTTGTTTATGCCTTTCCCTTGATTACCTGTATGAGGGGAAAGACCTCAGTGTGCTCCAACCACCTCAGCTGCAAAAAGGGTGCACATTATGTAGACTGTGTAGCTTGGCTTCCACTTCATAGTCTCTGGGCTTTCAGAGGTACATGGACTTTAATAAAGCCTCTTTTATGCCATGTCCTCCCCAGATCTACTCAATGATTTTTGTCATCCTTTTATTCATCCTTTTATACTGGGAGTTTCTAGTAAATAAGGAAAAATTTTGTGTTCCCTTGTCTGCTGACCAGAAGTTTAAGAAACCATGAACGTAGCGCATGTTGTATGGATCTACTTGTTTGACCTTTGTTTAAATTATTAACACCAAAAAGATGAATAAATTTAGAATATTTGCTGAAGTGTTTCAATGGAAAAAGTAAATTATTTAAAACATTTTAATACAAAGGTTTCAGAATAAATCATTATACATTTTCTTTCTCAAAATGACACAACTTAAGACCATGTTGAATAAAGATAATTTTTGTTAAATTAATTCACAATATAAAAAGCTTTCCCTTTGGAGTTCACCCCTAAATGACATAATTTTAAGGGCTGGTAGCAATACCAAAAGAAATTACTTGCTTTAATTCCAGCTAATTCAACCCTTGGGAAGGAGTACTAAAAAGATCAAATTCTAGTTCTAAGTTTGGGATTGATAATAACTTTCTCCAGAACTTCAGAGATCCTAAGGAAAAAATTATTATGCATTAAATATAAAGATTTCCCAAGACAGAGAAATAATCAAGCATTATATCTGCCATCAACCCCATTTGTGCAGCTAACCAGACTCAGAGATGCTTAGAGAATCTCAGCATCTGTTTAAGAGTCATAAAGCTGAAGTAAATGAAAATATCACTTTTTTTTAACCTCTCAAACATATCTGCAGCCAGGCTCTGGCCTTCAAGGCTTTTATGGCCAACACTATCCACACGGGATGCTGGTGGATCACAGACCAGTGAGAGACACAGTACAGTGAAGGTGTTGCACACATATTAAAATTGCTAAGCCTTTTCCCCAAAGCATTTCATGAAGCATATCCTATGACATAATTGGTGAGCTAATAATAAAACCTGTGGCAAGCTCTGGACAGTGTTTTACACAACAAGATGTGTTTTCTCGTGATGGCCCCACGGAGGGGAGCCCTGGGATGTGACAGCACTGCAGCCTCACCCAGCTCACTTTGTAAGGACCACAATGCTATTTTACTGGGGTTTAGTGATCCTTTGTGCAGATCTGGGATCACACTGAACTCCATAAACTTCCCTTCTGGTGCAGCTCAGTGCTACACCGTGCTATGCTCCGGAAAATTAATGCCTTACTCCTCGATATGCGGCTACTGGGAGGTATTTCAGCACTGGTAAGGTTTGGAAACACATGTGCCCTAATAGACTCTCTGCGGCCCTGTTCAGCAGCCACAAAGCTGCTGAATTTCACATCATGTTATTTGCAAACACGGAAAAAGGGGATCCTGCCAACCTTCCCAGTGTTCCCTGTAAAACATGTCTGATTTTCACTCACGGCATCGCAGCCTGCTGACAATAATCAACACCTCTGGCACAGTGCAAGGGAGCGCTTGTGGGAATGTGCATCAGGCCCCCAGGCTTTGCTAAACCCAACCAAGGGGCTGTTCTGTCCTTCCAGACGTGGTATTGTCATAACTTCCCTCCCAGAAGCAAACTGTGCCTGGACTTATTCCAGCCCTGCTGAACAGCACAAGGGCCTTAGCTCATTCTTTGCTGCTTAAAACATCTAAATCCATTGCAATTCCTTAACCAAAATTAATTGTAGGTTTACAGTTCTTAAAACCTTGAAACCTCCAGACTGTCCCACACCTTTTCCCAGTACTATACTGAAGTATGTAATAAACTAAACACATCTACACAGAAAGAAACTGGAGGGGGGAAAGAAAAGCTCACAATGCAGTTGAGCTCTGGGATTTTCACTGTTCAGACTGCTTTCCCAGTATTGGCTATACCAGTAACTCCTGATGACTCCTGGAAGTGATTCCCAACATGTGAGAAGAATAGGGACACGCCACCTCTCTGCACTTGCTCTTGGTACCACTTGTTTCCTCCTCCGTGGAACACCTCAGTCACTGATGGCACCTACTCTGGACCAAGCTTCCAGCCAGTGCCCTCAGGGCTAGGAGAAATAAGGCCGGGGAGTTATGCCAACCAACAGAGCATCTGACCCTTCTGTGTCTTTTATTTCAATTGTATTTGGGAAGTACAAAGTGATTTAAAAGAAAATCAAGGATTACAGGGTGAGCTTTGGAAGGGGCTGGTACATCCACCGTGCCAAATGCCACATAGTCACCTAAATTGGCATCTTTTCATAGACAAATTCAACAAGCTCTCTGTCCTCAGTCTGTCCTTGAAAGCAAGTGCAATTCATAATGCCCATGCACACTTCAGGCCTTGTTTAGGCCCTTGACATCTGCTTGCTCAAAAATAGTTTTGGCTCAGACTTACTCAACAGCAAATCTACTTACACTAGGAAAACATGTTGTTTGTTGTTATGGTGCATTACAAGTATAATTCAGAAATATTCACAGGGAAAAAAGAGAATGATTTAGGTCTGGTTTTCTGGCATCAGTCTCTCTGTCCTTTTTTTTTTTAAAAAAAAAACCACAACATTTTTCTAAGCAGGTTTTATCTTGATGGAAACCCATATATACACATACAGAGCCTGCTGACTGCAGACATGCAAAAGTAGTTAATAACTGCAGCATCTTTTTAAGTTTTCTTTTTCCTGTAACCCCTGCACAAAAAAGCATACATCAGCAAACAAGGAAAGTTAACATCAAGGAGTAAAACAAGAAAGGCCAGACAAACTCTGCAGTAATTTTCTTTTGACATTTATGCTTTAATAGATTCCAGAACCTCATAATTTCTAGGAAGTCTGAAATGGCCATTTGACAGATTTTCACCCTGATGAAAAAAATCATATACTTCAGAGTAAAAATGCAAAATAAAAACAAACAACCTTCCCCACAGACAACAGAGCGTCCCTGAAGCTTGCACAATAAAGACTGAATTCCCCAAATCCAATTCACCAGCACTTACAGCTGTTATGTGAAGAGGAGAACTTGGGCAATGGGCTGGATGTTCTGCTCTCAACAGCATGAATTCCTTGACTCCCTGTGGGTCTGTAGTGCTGCCCATGCACCACACCCATATCCATACAGGTGCAAAGACATCACTCTGGACATCCATCCATTTCTGTTTCATTGCATTGGTGACTTAAATGATTTCCTAATAAGCATAAGCCTCTCTGGTTTGGCCTTCTCTCCCTCTCCCTGCTCCCCGCTCCCCTCGGCAGGGTGGCTTGGCAGCGAGAGTGGCACAAAGAAATGCACACACACCACTGAGTTCTGAGCACTCCAGCTCTGGCCAGAACTTGTGCTCTCTGAAATCCCCTTTGATGAGGGCTGGGGCAGAGAGCCTGTCCCTGCCAAACTACTTGCAATGATTCCTTTGGATCTCAGGGAGGCATTCCGCATTAATCCCGACTGTGCCACATCTGCACACTGGATTAAGAGAGGCTTTCATTTTCCAGAGCTGTCAATCTGGTATTTTTCCATGCTCAATAAATTCACTTTTTCTATAAACAAAAAAATAACAAAGGAAGAAGATGAACTATAAGGCAATTTAATCCCAAAATTTCTGGCTGCTTTTCCTTTCCTAGTGAGGGATCAAGACATACTGCTACAGCTTCATTCAGAAAAGTCTTATGGAAATCTCATTTTGATACTAAAATGATGTTTCCAAATGTATGTTTTACTCATTGAAAAATCCACCTTTATTTATCTCTCCTATTGGACAGAAAAGGACCAATAAATTATTCTAGCTCAGAAAGCAAATAGCCAGTGACAAAAAAAAACGGAGAACTTAGGAGAACTTTGCCACTTGCTTTTCACTTATCTGCCTAAACATTTCAAAATATCTTTGTATTTTGTAAAATATGTCTGGGTCAGCTTTGGGTGGGGGTTTGCTGTGGCTGCATCTCCATGACAGAAGTAATTAGAGATGGCAGCCAGACCTGTACAGTCTCAAATCTTTCTTTTTTCTTGTGATTTCACTGGTCTTCTTGCCACAAGACTTGATAACAGTGGTATTAGGTAAACTGTTCTGGTTTTCAAGTGTTGGTTAAAGTGGAGTTGCCTTTCTCTTGGATGAAGCTGGTAACCAAGGATTCACGTGAAAATCCAGAACTACTTCAAGACTTCACTACAAGTAAAGTTGACACAAGCAATGCAACTGGGGGCTAAAAAAGCTTTTTCAGGCTATTGGCCAAAAAATGCACTTGCAGAAGGTGATGCAATCACCACAAGAAGCAAACCCACGCCTTTTGTTTTGCAAATATTTCTTTACCAAGATATTCTTCAGGTCAGTGCACCGGCTGACAAACCCTGCCAGGGGGTATGATGGGATTTGGCAGTGCAGATGAAAAAAGACACCAGCAGAAGGGAAATCAGGACAAGGGATTTGTAATGGAGACTGGCAAGTTCCAGGGACTCAGTTTTTAATGACATAATTTTAAGGAAATTCCACACTGGATATCATAAGATCACAGAAATGCTGGTTGGAAGCGATCTCCTCAAGCCTCCAGTCCAACCTTCCACTCATAGCAGGACCATTGCTGACAGCAGGTCAGGTCAGCCAAGGCTTTGTCTAGCCAAGCCTTGGAAACCTCCAAGGACAAAGATACCAAGACAGCCTGGGTAACCAGAAGTGCTTCCAGTGCTGCTCCACCTTCCTAGTGGAAAGTTTTTCCTCATGCCTAATTCAAACCTCCCAAGCTGCAATTTGTTATTGCTCATGGGTCACTGCTTTCCTATTCTGTGGCTTTCCTCAGATTCATGCTGACATCTTTGTGATGACCTTCAAACAGCCTTAGGCTCCAACACCCCTCCACCTCCTCCTCCCAGTCTGGAACAGCCTGCATCCCTCATCCCTCTCCAAAACTTGTGCTCAACACTCTTGAGTCCCCTGGCTGCAAATGCAGAGGGCTCTGAGCAGCTCTGCTGTGTGACAGCCCTTGGGTACAGCCTGGTGTGGCCATGCTGATCTCTGCAACCCCCCTGCCCACCCATGTCCCAGGTGCCCTCCTACAGCAATGGGCTCTGCTGCTTAATGATGACATTTTACATGCAAAGGCAACTCTCCATTATTTTTCATTCTAGTCTTGCTTTCTCTCAATATTCCTAGGGCTTAAAGAGAAGCGACTGAGCAGACCTTCACCAGCCCTCACCCCAGCATACATATTTCACTGTATTTCATCATGGTTTCCCTTGCTCATCTAAGGTACCTGTCAGTAAACCAAACATTTATTTAAGGCCGAGGTCTGCTTTTTGGGTTTGTTTTTTGCTTTGGTTTAAATTCACTACATCCTTTTGATATTAAGCAGAAACAGCAGATTACTCATGGCCGCAGAGGGAAATGTGCCACCCCCAAAACCAGGGCTGAGTCAGAGGGAGAAAACCCTCCTGGGGAACCTCACCATTCCAACCCCTGGCACCCTGTGTTCTCCCTGGCAATTCCCAGAGCAAGGGCTGATCCTGCCTGAGCCTGATCAGCTGGTGAGATAAGGTGAGCACACACCCTAGCAGCGATGGCTCTAGGCCAGGGAAAAGTCACACAAGCTGGCAAAATCAACTCAAGGGCTTTAAAGAGAAAATAAAGAGTGGCAAAATGTGTTACTCCTTACCAAAACCACAAATAATGTCCACTGCAAAAACAAGTCTAAGTCGCTCCTCAAAGCTGTGTAACTGTTTCAAGTAATTATTTTAGCTTGGGTTGAAATCTGTATTTCTGACTTGTCCTGTAAGTAGGAGAAGGGAGAAGCAACAAGGAGAACAGAGTTCAGGGTCCTGGTCTGGGCTCTCTCACTCTCCAACACAGCAAACTTCTGCGAGTCCCTAACTTAGGTTTCTCCTATTACTAGTTCTTTATTTATCAGTGTTCAAATCCCTCAGAAGACATCCCTCACTGTGTCCTCTGCAGTGAGTCCTGATCTCATTTCATACTTGATACTGCTGCTAATCAAAGTAATTCTCAGCATACCAGTACTTCCAGACTGTTTGTAAATGCTAAAGATTTGTCTGTGTCCTGTCCTCCTCCTTATGTGTGTGGGGCTAGTTGCTTTTTGGATAAATACAGGAAGTACTGCATTAATATTTTTTTCTATTATACTTGAAATTATTTAAACTGAAGTTATTGTTTTGATTCCCTATTATACTCTCAGTGCCCTTCAAGTGCCAACTAATTAATAAGTCTTTCATGCACTGAGAATACTGTAAATTAGCTGCACAGGGATCAAGAGAGGTAGGACTGATTTGATCTGAATTTAGCTGATAGTCAGCTGTCTCATCTCTCCAGTTCAGCTCCTTCCATCCTACTGAGCCAAAGGAGATGGGAGCTGCTCTCCAAAGGTGTCCCTGGTAGCCTCTGATAAAAAAGTGATCCTAGAGGATGAGATACCAACCCTGAGATTGTTAACATAGGATGAGTATCGCCACATCGGTCTGATTCAAAGCCTAGAGAAATAAATTAGGAAATTCCAGCTGAATGCCAGGAATCAGGCTCCACCCTGTAGTAGGATTATTAACTAGTACATGAAACTGTCTCTGGGTCTGCTCCAAAGCCCACTGGAATCAACAGTGTCTCACTAACCCATGTTAACAGGCACTGGATTAGGGCTTTTCTGGCAGATCAGATATTAGTGCAGTGTCTTCTACATTAGACATGTCTGGGTTTGTTTGTTCCAAGCTCAAGATACAGGGAACAAAATAACTTTACCCTTCAGAAAATGAATCCAAAAACTCAGAGCCTGAGCAGGTTTGGCTCTTTTTTTGTTGTTGTTGTTGTTGTTGTTGTTGTTGTTGTTCTCTTTTTACCAAATAGTCACTACCAGCACTGTGGAACGGAATTTATTTGGAGGACAACTGCTCAAAATCAAATTATTCTTTCTCTCTTTACTTAATGTAACAGCTTAAATGTAACTCCAAGCAGTTTGGATTTCAGTAGTGATGGAGAGCCACTGGAAAGTGAGGAGTCTTTTCTGGTATATTGTTACATATGAAATGTGATTGATTCCTTTGCCATCATATTTCAATATAATAGTGTTTTTCTTGGGGAAGCATCTTTTCATCAACAGATAATAAAGCATAAACCTCTATCTTTAATGTGGTGTAGAATTGTTTGACTTAAACAATAGACTCTTTTCCTGGTTCTACATTCAGGAAGTATCTATTGGGAAAATGACAGTAAGTTTGAGAGGCTATAGCTGAGTTGAAGATGAGCTGATAGCTTTTCTTAGTGGCTAAAACCAATGTCACTTTTGTCATCCTGTTTTCCCAGTCCCCACATTTATCTCACACACGATCCCACATTCAGAAAGGAATGGGCTTTCACCACTAAAGCAATGTGGGCTGTCAGCTGAGCTGCTATAGCTGACTGGTGCATGCTCTTAGCACATTGGGAAGTGGCCTGTGTTGGTTCAAAACCATTTCTGGTGCTCAGACCTCCCTGGTGGTAACAAGGGTACCACAGTTCAGAGTACTGGTGGCTCTTGCACCCTTTTCAGCTGCATCCAGGGGTTGGCTGGGCTTCTCCAGCAGAGCTCTGTAAGCCTGGAGGACAAGTCTTAGGAGAAGCAGTTGAAGGAACTGTTTATCCTGGAGAAAAGGAGGCTCGGGGGACCTTATAGTTTTCTACAATTACCTGAAAGGAGGTTGCGGTGAAGTGTGGGTTGGTCTCTTCACCCAGGTAACAAGCTATAGGACAAGAGGAAGTGGCCTCAAGGTGCACCAGGGAGGTTTAGATTAGATGTTAGGACAATTTTCTAAGCGTGGAACAGGCGGTGCAGGGAAGTGGCAGACCCACTGTTCCTGGAAGTGTCCAAAAAACTTGTAGATGTGGTATTTAGAGACATGGTTAAGTGGTGAGCCTGGCAGTATTAGGTTAACTGGTGGATTCAATGATCTTGGGGGTCTTTTCAGACCTTAATGATTCTCTAATTCCATAACCAGGCTTCAGTAGATATCCCAGTGACTCTCAATCCTTTGTGTAACGTGCCTACTCACATTCAAGCCTTCCACAGCTCTCAACTTCCCAGCAGTTAAAAGAACCTGTTGGGCCCAGCAACACAAACCTGCCCTGATCCTCCCAGGCAGCAGGAACCAGGGCAGTCTGCAGTGCAGGAGACCAACAAGCTGGAGTTCCTGCGGTGCCAGCCATCCACCCACACCCTTCCAAGTGCTCAGTGAAATCCGTCCCCTCTCCCACACAGAGGCATGGGGGAATTTAGTGGCTGTTACTGACTGATCAAAGGCCCTCAGTGAGACTGACTCAGTGCCCAAGGAAGTCAATGGAAAGCCCTCCCATAGACTTCAGTGGGCTGTGGATGAGACACTGTGTTCGTAGACTATTATGGCTGTAATTGATTTATATGAATGCCATGTGTGCTGAAACAATGCAAAAGAGCAGAGCATTCAGAAAATAAATAAATCTTAATTACGTCTCTCCCAAGTAACATGTCACAAATTTCTGTTAATCTGAAAAAATGATAGTCCAGATGTCTGTCCTCTTCCTCTCCCTTGTGTCAGTCTCATTCCATACAATATCTGGGGTGCAACTAGAGGGAAACTGCTGCATTATTCACTGTCCCTCTCCACAAATCTATCTCTCTCCTTTACTTCCCTTTTCTCTCAGTGCTATTTTTTTTTCCTGAATTGCTGGAATAATTTAAGCAAAGGAGCCAGATGTTTCTGTTGTAAAGACAAGCTCAGTACCTGTAAGTCATGGAGGGGGCTTAATAAACATGAAGTGCCTATTCTTTAAAACGTTCCAGAGTTTTGCATTCAATTTTCATTTCAAAATCCACCAGAGCTCTTCAAAGCTTTTGCTACTTTTCAACATCATGATGTTCCTATCAAAGAAGGAACTCATCAAATCTATTCAGTAACAAAGCTACTAATCCCAGTTTTTCTTCCAAGACTTTTTTTTTCCATGTAATTTCATCGCATCAGGATGTCCTGCCACAGTTTAAGAAAGCAAGCCAAAAATTCCATGTGATATAGCTTTTTCTAAGTGTGCTTTAGCCCAGCTTGCCAGTTACAGAAAGATCAATTGATTTCTAGCCATTGAAAAATAGAATAAAATTAAATTTAAAAAGAGAGGAGGACCAGAAACAACACATAATTCTAAAAACAGTCACCTTTTGAGGGATCTCTAAGAACTTTGCCAGACCAGCATAATCATAGGATAGCAAAAACACATGGAACTTTATAAAATAAAGATGAATAAATAGCAGTTTCATGACACATACTGTTGAATGGCTCAAACCTTCTCCTGCATTACTGGCCAACTAGCAGATACTGAGAATATTTTTCTGTCTGTGCTGCTTTGGACGTGCACTGCCCAACTAAAGAACCCAACTGTTCCTAAACAAGTTGAATTTCTTAGGATAAATATCTATATTTTCATTACAGGCACCACAAGGTCTATATCCACCCTGATCCCATATCCTTACACGCAAGATGAAGGAAAGGTGCAAAGTCAGAAACCTTCACATTTACCTCCACACCTGCACGTTATGCATGATAAGTCAGCCTCAAGCTGAGCAGTGCCTGGGAGGACATCACCAGCTTTTGTTTTCTGGAATTTGTAACAAAATTGACCCTGTACCACCACCCTCTGAATTCTCAGACAACAGCCTGAAGTCTCCCTTAATCATTGAGATACCTCTAAGTGATGTTATTCAACACTCTTTTTCTCTCCCTCCTTGCCCCTCCTCCTATTTCCTTCCACCTTTCTACCTCACATTTACTGTTCAATAAAACCTGTACTGTTGACTTCAGCATATGGTCTTGTTTGCACCCTAGTTCAGGCAGAATCATCTCCTACAATGGGATCGAACGGGTATCAAAGGGTTAATTTGCATTTCCAGCTGTCCCACCCTGCCTTCCACACCCCAGGCTACATTTTCAAAGTCACTCTTTCAGTCTCTCCTGTCCTCTCCTTCACCTCATTGCCTTTGGTGACTCTGTCTTAAACTCCTCTTCACCTAAAATAAAACTGACAGGACACCAAGGGCACTGCAGTGGTGGCAAAGTCCATTTTCCTTATCCTCTTCTGCATGGACTCATCACCTCAGCAGATGATCTGCTGGGAGGCCTTTGGGGCAAGGACTGCCCTTCTCACTTACAAATGCTTCTATGCACTTGTGGGGGATGCTACGGCACTATAAATCTGAATTTACAACTCATTATCCTTCTATTCATCACACTTCTGTTGTCCAGTCAAAAAAACCCCAGAGTCAACATCAGATGATTCAAGCAACGAATTGCAAATTAATCAATAATGAAAAGCATGTCCTAGCAGTTTATAAATTAACCTGTGGCACAGCCTACAGTGCCATAAATTGTCCACTGAAACAGGTATGAGGAGAATTAATATTATTACAAAACAGTATTTTTTGTAATGAATAATTTCACCAGCTTAAGTCAACAGTTATATCTGAGCATTTATTACATCAAATACACTCATTTAGAAAGCAGACATCCAAAATCACTTCATAATTTGCAATAAGGCAGAGAGGAGCTGGTGGTTATCTATCCAAACAAATCATTTTCTTTAACAAAGGAGGGAATTTCTTAGAAAGGAGAACTTGGAGACCTCTTATGCATTGATAACATATATTGGCTTCATATGTCCTAAATACATAAAGTGAAAAAATACGACCATATACCCAAAAAAATCCCCATCAGTCCTGTGCAATGTATTTCAGAAAATGAGGTATCTGGTTTTTAAAGACACATTCCGGATATTTGAGGATTTTGTTAACTTAGACTGTCAACTCCAATCCCTGATTATGGACAAGACAAGTTTTGCATGACCACTGCCTATCTGTAGATTTCAATATATACCTTAAATTCTTTTTTGATGTACATAAAAAAAATCTTCAAGCATATTACAATGATTTTAAGTTGATTTGAACAATAAAACAGGAATGTTTACTGCCTGTCTGCCAACCCCACCATTGTGCCTTCAAAAGAAAAGACTCAAAAAAGAAAAAAGCAGTAAGAAAATACTACCAGAGAGTGATAAACGCCTGGTATTTTAACTTGGTTGTCTGTGAAGGGGTGACTGAACACAGCATGATAAAAGCAAGAGGGTACCAGCTGGAAGGAAGTACTGAAGTGGCAGTAGAATGAAACTGAACGAGTTAGAACAGAAACAGCTTTTCTGGACTTGGTCTGAGAAACACCACATGGGTGATAAGATAAGTATGCAAAAAGGCTGCCAATTTTCTAAGAAGCAGAACTAGTAAAAATGTTTAAAATATTAACATCCTGCATGTTGTTGCATTTTTTAAAAACAGGTGTTATCAGTTCTAAGAAACCAGGGTAAATATTTCTGCTGCAAAAAATGTTTGTTTAATCACTTCTAGGAATTTTTTAAAAACAAAATCTTGAAGAAATCTGCTAGGGAGGAAGGAAAGAGGCCATTCAACAACTGTTCTGTCAGCTTTTCAGGAACCCATCCTTCTGCATTCCCAGATTGCTAGAAAATGTTATGAGAAATGAGTCCCGAATTTTTGGGTGGATCTAGAGAGTAATGTGAAGCTCCATCAGTGGGAATACCTACTTAGCATCCCAAGAGTGCTCATATTTTAATTACTAACCTGAATTTTCCCTGCAAGTGTTAACCACAAGGTGTTCCCAACCTCACAGTCACTTCAGTGAAACACCACAAAGGGTGAGACAGCACTCATGGGCAACAAGGGTAGACAAATCTTGCTCAGAGACTGATCCCAGCTAAAACCCCCAAAACAAGCCAGACAGGGCTTGTTTTTGGGGTTTTAGCTGGGATGGCATCTAAGCCATTTGGATCCTGGCCCATGATTGCCTCAGGAATTTGTTAACACAAATAAATGGCAGTAGTGAGGTAACACAGCCTTGACTTCAATCAGCACCCTGTGAGCTTGGTAGCTGAAACCTGGTCACCACTCCAGATTTTAGAAATGGTGATGCTATTTCCTATATGATTTAGCTTCCACAAGCACAGTAACCTGCCCTTTCCATTCTTTCAAAGCCACACCATCCTTCACCCTTGCGCAGGTCCAGGGGAGTTTTTTTCCCTTTGCCTTGCTTTGCCTGGATCAGGCCTCAACTTGGCAAGGGAAACACTCTAAGCACACACAAAAAATGTACATTTAGGAAGAATCCTGAGTTGTTTTCCTAAAGAAGAAAATTCTGCAGAGCACAGAACAGGAAATAATGTGCTCATGGGTGGTTTCCTCCTCCAGAGCAACTCATACACTGCAGCTGAGACAACACACGTGGCGGCACTGGAGTCAGATACCTCAAATGGGGTTTCACAGCACTATAAGAGAGCTACAGATGGAGGTAAAGATGGTTTTTCAACATGTGTCTACAGAAGGTGGAAGAATTCAGTCGTCTTCTTCATAAGCCGGAGCTGTTTTTCTCAATGGGATGTGCTAGTGCTTGCTCTCTGCTTTGAGCAGTGATAAGTCTGCCTTTCAGTAAACTCTTTGACACATTCCCATTCTCTGTGGTTTCCTCACAGAAACCATGATGGATAGCCCATGCCAGAAGGACATTTCAGCAGTGATGCCATCCAGAGAGGAAGATGCTCGGCCCATGAAGTCAAACACAGCGCTGAAGATTGATCTCTTCTGGAATTCCTGTCTGATGCACTGACCATTAAGTTATGCAAACATGCTAATTCACAACACAGAATAAAGCAACTGCCTCCTGCCTTCCGAGGAATGTTTCATTTGGGGCCCAGCAGGGAGAAGACATTCTGTTAAAATGAACATTTTGTTAGTTTTAGCAACAGGGAATGTAAACTACAATGGAGAAGTAATGAATGAGTATTGAGAAAGAAGCTCAAGGTTAAAATTTGTGTCCTCCAATAAATTAAAATGTGTCTGAGGGGTTAGAAATACATGCACAGAGGCTTTTAGAATTATTTTATTCTTTTGAAAAACTATGAAATGTGTCAAGAGTGTTATTTGTGGACCACTGTACACTAAGCCAAATCTCCGAAGTAAGCAGGAGCTCTTCCTGTACAGATATTTGGCACCAAAGTATCTTCTAAGATCAGAGCCTCAGCTCACAACTTGCTGAGGCATTGTACCTATTGGCAGGTACTCTACAAACTCATATAGAAAACAATGCCTGCTCAGAAGACTTCATCATTTAAATAAAGAGTGGATGAAAGGAAGGATTAGCACGTCTTTGGGGCTGCACTCAGACCACTGAAGGTGGGCCAAGATGATGAAGGGATTTCCAGAAGTCATATGGAGAGTCTGTGGCAGAGCTTGGAAAAACTCCTAGATGTTTAATTACCATTTTCCTTGCAATCATTCCTTTCCCTGACTCAGTCTGTAGTGCTCTGCCCATGTATAAAGGTCTTGTTCCTAAAACTCTTGGCCATATTGTATGACCACAGCTCTTATCCTGGAACCTAATCTGAGCTCCAAGAGAAACAGGCAGTGGGAACACAGAAAGAGAAGGTACACTGGTGTCCAGATAACACAGCTACAGGACATCCATCATGCCTTCAGGTTTCAGTGAGAACAACTCACTCCCCAGCCCCTGTGCTCTTTGAATCTACTCTGCCATAAACTCTCCAGCCACACAATGATTTGCCAACATGTCTCCAGTGCCCCTCAAATCCTTCCATTTCCCAGGACCAAACTGCAGCCTAGAGCTCATCCTTCACACTCCCTGGATTAGCAGCCCACCTTTTTCTCCATCTGCAGAGGCTGAATGCTGATCCATGCCTGAGAAGACGGACTCAGTCCTGTTCTTTACCTCCCTGCGCCCGCACCAGCAGCACGACGCCAGCACAGCCCATGGCACTCTGCTTACACAACACAGCTAGAGCTGAGAGGGGTTTCCCCGTCTTCCCTCTTCCAAAACTGTCATGTGCTTTCTGCTAGAACAAAGGAGAGGCAAATTAGTCAGCCACACCCCTAATGCAGCAGTGGCACATCAGCTTCCCAGAACAACCGTGTGCACGCTGCCAGCAAAGCGCAAGTGTAACCTTCTCCTACAAGCACAGCTATCCATCATCTCGAGCATAAAACACCAGGATTCAGCAAAGAGGCCCCTCTAGGCCAGCCCTGGAGTCTCCAAGCAAAAAAACTGCAGCAGAAGTGGCACCCCAAAGCTACATTTGTTGGCTTGGTCCTGTCTGGGACCTGAAGCACAGGGTGGAGCACACAACAGGTGTCCAGCACAGTTTGGATACCTTGTGCTGCAGAAACGGATAGAAAGCTCGGCAGCCCCACAGTGTGACGTTATCATGAAATACCTTGCCATCCCTGCCCC
This sequence comes from Hylia prasina, assembly GCA_013397195.1. Taxonomy (NCBI): domain Eukaryota; kingdom Metazoa; phylum Chordata; class Aves; order Passeriformes; family Sylviidae; genus Hylia; species Hylia prasina. The sequence goes on from VYXD01016284.1 coordinate 426,082, forward strand.
TTTCCCATCATATCTGGACTTCTGGCTTCACTGGGAGTGCTGGGAACCCTCTGGGGCAGCTGCTCTGGGAAGTGGTACAGCTGGTGAGTCCCGGCACTGCTGCTGCTGCCCAAGCCCCATGACCACATAATCAGCTGGGGCATGAATTCCACATGCCTGTGTACGCCTCTCCAGCCAAAAACACCTTCCTCCCTCTCCCCTCATCTCCCTCTAAAGCTTCACGGGCTTGATGGTTTGGTTTTGGTTAAACTTTATAAATAATTTTGTTATTTCTCTAGCATGTGTGTGAAATAACGTGATGTGAGGAGCAGGAAATTCTTTTGGTTTACATCTTCGGTGTTCAGCTGGATGTGCAAAGTGGGTGAAAAGGAACTTAATCATGGTGGTTTTGAGGTTTTGAGACTATGGGGAACAGAGTAAACTGCTTCCTGACCCTGATTTACATTAAGAGTTGAACCTAATGGAACAAGTACCTCTAAAATGATGAACCCCCTCTGAAGCTACACCAATGATCAGTTTGGCATCATCTCCTCTCCTTTCCCGGACTGCTTTTATAGCAAGGAATCAGTAACAAAACAGACATCTTTGTTTAATAAACAGCCCTTGTTACTACACGATAACCAGCCCCAGGATGTTAGCAAAACAGACAACACGTCCTGCTAGCAGCAGGCACACCAGCTCCAGCCCTGTGCTCTAGCACTACCAAACTCCCTTCTTTGGAGGTAGCAAAGAGCACAAAACCGCTCCTGACCAGCCCGTGTCCCCAGCTCACACTGGCAAGCCTAAAAATAAACAAGTTGCAGCCTGAGGAGTAATTATATCTCATTGGCACCCAGCACTGTTCTCACAGGGAGGGGAGGCAGCGAGCCAAGGTGAGGGGATCAGCTAGCAGATCATCTTCCTGCAGCTCCCCTGAGCAGAGATGGGAGCAGCAGTGAGGAGCAGAATCCATGTTCTGCCAATGTCAAACACAAATTCTTAACTGTCTGCTTGTTCAGGATGAGTTTAAACAACTCTTGGTCATCTTCAAGATGGAAGAGATCGCTGAGGCCAAATGAGTCCCTGAAATTGCACTCTGGTGCTTTAAACAGGTATGCAAGAAAATAAATCCCCCATGGCCCCTGGTTTCCTTACAAGCAGTTCAGGACACTGCTCTTGCATGGATGCTCAGGTGGTGGAGATTGTGCCTCTAGAGCACAGCAGAATAAAAAATGTGAAGTCTCCTACAAACAGGCCTGTGCTGCATGACACCAATTGCAGTTGGCCAAGAGTTACTGTGAGTGGAAAGCTCAAGTGAAGTTTGGTTCAGGCTTAATGAATTATGTTCATTTTCTAGCACATTGTTTTGGCTGATAAATCACAGCTTCATGCACCATTAGTATGTCATGATTGAAATATTTAATCAAAGGCCAGCTTTTTGCATCATTTACCTTTGAGAAAACCAGACTTGCTCGCTGGAACAGTTTTGAACCATTACGCATGCTTATCAGCCAAAATCTTTGCTTTATGGCAAATGTTGCAATATTTAAAGCCCTTGCAGGCAACCAAGGATTCTTGACAAGTGCAAATGGCTTTGTGATGTTATTTGAAAGAATTGCAGGAAAAGAAAAGAAAAATCAGGAGAGCAAACAATTCTGCATTTATAATCAATTATTATAAACACTCCTTTGTTTTGGGTTTGGATCTCCAAGCAAAATGAGGACCCTCTTGTTCTGGATGATGTAAGACATTGTCTGGAAGAGAGAGCATCATTGTTTTTGCTGTTTGTTTTTCTTTCTCAGAGGATGCCTCTCCACCCAAGAGTCACCCCTAAAGTCCACACAGCACTGCCCTTGATGCAAGTAAGAGCTCCCTAGAGAACATGTTTTGGTGCCAGATGAGAAATCCAGTCCTTGCCTGAGTGATCAGGATGGATCATCAGCAGGGCCCATCAGCAGGGACCCTAAACTCAGCCCTGCTGAGAGTGGCAGAGGACAGAGAGGATCCTTTCATGCCCTCTTTACCTCACCACGGAGCTGCCATGAAACAGATGGAGAGAAGGTTTTCTGCACTTCATCATACTTCCCTCCTCTATCCATATACACTTAAGAAGTGTATACAGATAGAGAATATGATATGTATGTATATATGTGTATAGATAGTGTACAGGAAAAGGAAGAGACAAAAACCTCACTTGTTTCTGAGGAAAACTGTTGGGAAATGGTTTGTCCACAAAACTTCAGAGCTATCAAATGCTAAAAATTAAAACTGCCTCCTACAGAAGGGTGAATCAAAGGTATGCAAAACTGAATACAAATCTGAGCTTAAACAGGGTTTCACAACTCCCTCCTGAGTACAATTTGTGCTCCTGGATAGGAATAGAGTCTTGTGTTTCCAGAGCAGTGGGTGCTTTTGTTTGTTTCTTGAAATGCTTGGTTGAACAGCAGTGCAGAGCTGTAAAAATAGGTTTATTTTTATGTGCTTTATGGGTCTGATTGTTAACAGAAAAGGCCCGAGGGCTGTGTGAGTCTGTGCTTGTGCCCTTCTGCACTAGACATTTATGTGTGTGATCTCCCACACTGTGTAAGTGGTGTCTGTGGCCACGTGAACCACTTGTTCTGCCCACACAAGCTTCTGTTCAGGCACAGCGACAGCAGCCACAGTGTTGGTGTGGTGGCCACCAGCTCCCACAGGCTAGTGGATCTCCATCTCCCAAATCCTAAGAACTAGGGATTAGGATCGCAGGGGAGGTTGTACATGTGTGGGATATACAAGTACAACTGGAACAACACTGCACAAAAGAGTGTGAATCTTTCTACCAGTCACTCTCCTTCTAAGTTGAATTTTCCTTGATCTTGTCTTCCCTCAGTTGCTAAGCAGGCCCTTCTCTTCAATTTTTCCATAGTTTCCAACCAATGCAGAGAACTCCAGATGTGAATTCACAAACTTTTGGGATTTCCAAATCTATGTGCAGATCCAGTCTGGATCCAATTAATTCAGATCTTCTGCTGTGAGTCAGAACAAGAATGACAGTACTCAGCTTTCTGATGACAGCAGTGCTGTTAATCTGGACCTGGACCTGATTTCTCTGCTTCAGTCCACTCTGCTTATAAATATTTGCCTTCCAAAGCAGATGCAAAGAGATTTCTTCCCAAATAAAGAAAAGGAGGTGAAGCCCACTTGAAACAGCAGAAATTGCCACACCACACCATAGACCTTCAGCCAACGGCTGCATGTTGCAAATGTTCCACTAAAGGGTCTTTGTCACCAGAGGGTCTGTAGGACTCCAAAGTGCCACATGTGGCTCCAGACACCAAGAGAATAGCCAAAAACCAGCATCTATCTCATGCTTTCTTAATCCTTTACATCAGCCAAACTGTGCTCAGAACAGTAAACAGATTTGTTTGAAATGAATGGTGCTTGGCACACAGAGAGAAATAAAAATATCATTAATTTCATTTTTTCCATGGTGACAGTTCTCCAGCTCACCCAAGCTGCATTTTCCAGAAAGCTCAGTACTTTCTACCATAACTGTTCTTGTTGGACTAAAAAATGGCAATGCCTTTCTTTTCTTATTCAAATAAAAAGGAATGGAATCAGTTTGCTAAAGCCTTGCAGTTCCAAAAGGGCAGGCATGCTGATATGCTTTCCAGACCTTGGTGCAGTTTCCTCATAATTTCCTTGGCAAATGTTTTCCCCCTGACAAAACCTTCTGGTTTTGCATCCCTGCAGCAAGGTTTGACCAGAACCCAGAAGCCACCTACGGACCAGAGACCTCAGTGACAGTGACCTGACCTGTGCTCCATACTCAAAGAGCCATGGAAATACACAAACATCCATGTCCTACATCCCAGGGTTTCTGATCACAGATCTAGGAGTCACTCTGCAAATTGTCCTCCCAGTCCTCTTGAGGGGCCAACCATAACCTTTGCCTATCTAATCAGTTTGTCCTTTCTTCCAAATCCCCTATCAAGGGCACCAGAGGCAGAAGCTTAGGCAGGAAGCCAGTGGCAACACAGCCTCACGTGTGAGATAGTCAGTGACAGGTAACAGGAGGGTCACATTTTACTGAGTCTGGCAATCTCTCTCTTTATTTGTTTTGACAACAGTTTTATTGAGAAGATTCCTCAGGGCCAGGACAAGCGTTTTCTTCACAGTCAGAGATAGGGGAGCTCGTTCTTCAGGATCACCAGCAAATCAGACACCTTAGTTTAAATCTGTGTGGCTCACAGGAGGTGTCAAAAGAGCCCTACAAGTTTTGTGTTCCCCCTGGACCTTGTGCAGGGTGGTCAAGTCTCTCCTTCCGACTCATCAAAAATTTTGTCCTGAACCAGAGTATTTTTTCCCAGAGTTTTATCAAAAACAACATATTTCTCCTAAAAGCTTCTCTCTCAAAGAATGAGCAATTTCCAAAACATCAATGAAAACATTTTTCAGTGAGCTCCCTCCCATCCCTCATGTTGAGTGCATTTCACTCCCATATTCCCATGAGAGAAGCGAAGAGGTTTGTGTCTCATTCTGTGGGATGACTGGTGAGCTCAGGCAGATTGCTCTGTGACCCACTTGGTGGCAGTGGCCAAGAACTTGTGTCCTCACCTCACATTACTCGCTCTGAGTCCTTAAATATACTCATTCCCTAGGGAATTTTAGCCCGAAATGTCTAACCACAGACCTGGAAATGATTTCAAATATACTATAACGACCATTGTTAATCACACCCACTCTCTTATAGCATGGCCTGTAAAATAAGAAGAGTGAGGAGGTCTTCCTGCTCCCCATACCCTGGCAGCAGATGCATTTCCTGTGTTCCAGAGCTATACATTTCACTGGGAAGGGATGCTCTCTAGTGGTTAGATTATGAGACAGGAAAATTAGATCCTAAAAGCTTCACTTCCTGTCTCTTCCCTTGGTTTCCTGTGTATGATGAGGCAACTCATCCTATCCCACTGTGCCCTGGTGTGTCCCTTCATGCCTGTGGGTGACAACAATCCCTCTGCTCTGTAGGAAGGCTTAAGTGACACATCCAAACGTTTGGATGGGAGCTTTGAGGGTAGAGACAAGCACTGTGGCCAAGTTGCACTAGGTTGGAGTGAAGATAGCAAAAAGTGAAAAGTGGTACAAAGAAAGGCAGAAGGGTCTGAAACGCCCCTGTGAGATCTTCTCCCCCTTTTTACTTTAAGTCACGGAAACTTCTCTTTAACTTGACTACTCCTTATCTTTACCTAAGGCATCACAGAATTTTATATAATTAAAATTTCCTTGACAATTGCCAAGGATTTACAAAGTGAAATGTTTCAATTTTTCTTACATTATGTCTTGGCATCAAAGAATCTGCACTCATTTCCTAAGTATGGGATAAAGATGATTTCTAGTGGGAGACAAATGAATCAAGACCTTGACACCCCCATTTTTTTTCTTTCTCTCTNACATCTGGTTATTATTGAACAGAGGCTTTCATGTTTTAATGATAAATTGTCTTCTCCCGCTGTAACAATGTCCCCAGACAGCTTGTCTTGGCTGAAATGTCTTCTAAGAGCATCTGCTTTTGATCTATAGGGGTTTTAAATCTTTGGATCTAATCTCTAGCCTGGCTGACTTGAAAGCTGATTTCCACAAAAGCAGAGTGTGAAACTTGTAGAAACCCTTTAGTGGAATCACTTGAAATTGTTTAAAAGATTGTATTGACAATACTCAGTATGTCCTCATGACTTTTTTTCTTCATATTTACATATATACAGATGGATATAAAAATACAAGAAAGAGACATAAGAAAGGAATTTCTTTTAACAAATGCTCCAGTGGTATTTCCATGTAATCTGCATGTGTTGTGGCTTAATACTCTAATAAAGAAGGACTGGAAGCTTTCCAGAGCACAGTATTTATGCCATGTATATCAATTAAGATAATTGCCAATTATAATGATATGTCAATTAAAGTCAAGTGACTTTTAAAAGAGTTATGCCTGCTATTAATTTAGTTCTACACACACACTGTAAGTGTATTTATGAGGGTTGATCTTAAAATTTCTCAGTGTTGTTCCCATCCAGTACATCCAGCGCATAATCCCTGTGTTCATTTTGCTCTTTCTGGTCCACTTCAGGCTGCAGGATAAATACAGAGAAGACAAAACCCAGCAGAGAGCTGTCTCCCTTGGTGGCACCGTGTTGGCACACTGTCTCCTGGCATTTGAAGCATGCCAAGTCGATTTTGATTTCACCCCAACACAAATGAAAATAGGAGCTGGCTTGTGAACTCATGGGATTTCTGTGGCTAAGGAGAAACCACTGTGGTCAAACTAAAGAGAACCTCGTGATGCTGCAATATATATATGGACATATACACATTTGTGTCTGTTTACGTGATAAATACCCCCTCAGAGTTCATTGTGTTTGTGTGATAAATACCCTCTCAGAGTTCATTTGTCTATCAAACCCCACACAGAACATTGTAACACATTAACAACAGTGACAGACAGACCCTAAAGGACTAAGAGTTTAGGTTTTGCAGTGATTAAACTGAATTTAGAACAAATTCAGGAGAATTTGAGCACAAAAGCTCTTCTGCATGAATTTTCTGGTTAGGATATAATGGAAGCCAGACCCCAACCTCCCTGGTTGGAGGTTTGCAAAACCAAATCATAACAACTGATGAGGTTTTGCTAAACCAAAGCACCCTCTGTTTTCTCATCACAAAGATGAGATAAAAGAGGAATCTTTTTTCAACCATTTACTCCTTGCACCTAAGCAGCAGTGCTGAAATATAACCTATAAGATAATTTGCCATCATCTCCCACTATCTCCAAAGCAATAATTTTGCTAGTCAGCTTTTAAAGCCTCAGAATGCAGCCTCTCCCAGGCCATCCATAGATTTCCCCCAAAGTTCATGGCTGAAGATTAATTTTCGAGGCTCCACCAAAACTTTAAACTATTTCTGTGGCTGACTGGGCCAGAGACATGACGGAAACAACCATTTCATAACCTTTCAGCACTGCTGCTTCTATCCAAACCCAAACTCCAAAGCTGGGATGGGATGTGAGAAGCAATCAAAAACAACACTGGAAAAGCACGAATCCATCCTAGTAGTAAGGCTCAGCTTGGCTTTGGGTTTGATCCCAGGCATGAGGAAATATTCAGGGAAAGTGGAGTTATTTCCTTAGATTCATTTGCCCATTTCTCATTAGCAAAGCATTTTGATACTCTGCAAGAAAGAAAATAGAGTGAATTATTCCTAGTTTGTTATAAAACTGGACTGATAGAATAAATATCTAGGCAAGAAGCCTCGAACTGAGCCAAGAGGCTCATTCAGCCCCAGAAATGAGCACTGTGCAGCACAGAATTCTTCTCTTGCAAGATGGTCAGCTAGTGATAAGATTCTCTCTGGATTTGAGTGTTAACTGAAGTATCTTGCCTGAAGTGAATGTTTTATGGGGAACTTACTACACTGAGCCACTATCTGCAAGTTCTGTTGTCACAATTGTTGTCGCTTTGACCTCAAAAATGTATGAGCTAACTGGGGAGCCAGGAGTTCAGTCCAGGCTCCCCTCCCCAGGCACACTTTCTATCAGTTTTGCTACAGCTACTGAAGGGTTTGGTTTGTGGGGTGATAAAGGAACCAGTATGAAGAAACCCCAGCTGCCAACCAGAAATGATGACACAGCCCAGCGTTCCCAGGCTGGTTTCTGGCAGAGGCATTAGGAACTGTTACTTGCTGTTGCTTTGCTTCAGCCAACCCTTTTCAAAGGGGAAATTCAACTGCACGTGGTCCTAAACTTCCTCTAAATTCAATTTGAGCCACTGTGCTGTCAGTTTAATTGCCCTGCTGTGGATGCCGCTATTTTATCTGAGTGTAAATCTCCCTGTCACTCAGGGTATCATGTAAAGCATTTTTGATGAGGCATGCAGAGTGTCTGCTCTTAAATGCTACAGCAGGGAAGAGGCCCAAGTGTCTCAGATTACCCCAGGGACAGACAGCTCACACAGAGATAAAGAAGGAGACAGGATGCAAAGGGGCTCCCTGGGATGCAGGGACAGCAGAGGATGAGACCCTTGGTGTTTCCCCATTGCAAGGAAATGCCTGGAAAGTCTGTCCGTGGTGACAGGAAAGAGCCCAGCGCTTTCCTGGCTCTGCCAGGTGAGTTTAGGACCCTCTTCCACCCTAAGGACAGGTCAGCTAGGGTGGGTGTCCAGAGCCAAGGGACCCAAGAGGAGTCTGGGTGCAGCCTCGGGTCAGCACAGAGCACCAATGGCTTGGGCAGGAGCAGGGAGCTGAACATCTGGCCACAGCTGGCAGCCGGCTTATCCCCTCTGCACTGCAGTATCACTCTGCAGATTTGCTAACTCTCCTGTTGAGTGCAGTTACGCATTAGAACTGCTAATATGCAGTGATTTTGCCTTAAGCTTGAAAGCACCAGAGGTTAAACAGATTTTGATATAAGAGCCTACAAGGAACACTCTATTTAAAAAGCCTATGCATCACTGGCTCCGACTGAAAGGATGATGAGTGGTAGGAGGAGATGAAAGGTGGTTCAGACATGGGTATGATGACAACAGTAAAGGGAAATTAAATACACTGCAGGGAAATAGAAGTCATAATCATCTTGGGTTTGCAGCTCATGAACAGTGAAAAGCTTGTGTGATGAAACAGCAGGTAGAAGTGCCTTGAGACTCAAGTTTTAAGGCCCCAAGAGTTTAAACTTGACATTCAAGCCTTTTAAAGTTTTATGAGGGCATCCAATAATTCCTCCTGCTCAGCCCCCACCCCCTGCCTGATGTGCTGGTTGTTTGATTTACACACCTTCCTGAATGTACAATGAATTCCAGGGAAAGCATGCAGAAACCATCACAGGTCTGTAATTAAATAGCCTTCATGCAGCTTAACCTCTCCAATAACAAATGTCCAAACCTATGCAAAAGGTCACCACACCTTTGGCTGGCTGGTGAAAACTGACACAGTCCCACCAAAGACTCCAGGATCCAGGACAGTTTTTACCCAGGGAAGAACAGCATGGCCATTCCCAAAATGTGCTCTCTGCTGGATGCAGGCGGAAAAATCTCGCTAATCCACACAGGACTAATTTATATGCTTGAGCATCCTCCCACGAAAATTATTAGCCTGACAACACACTCTCCTTCAGCAAAGAATTCCCAGCAGAGAACTCCAGCTGTATCAGTTCCACTGCCAAGCTCTAACAATTCCTCTGCCATGCAAGTGCATGAACCACCCACCAGAAATCACCTGAAATGCAGAGTGACAACAGCTGTACTCACCAGGACAGGTTCATGAACAGTACAACAGACTCCACACTTGAAATACCTTTGTGCTAATTTTATGCATGTTCTAATTATACTAATGTTGTTTCTAACTACAGCATGCTAATTATACTGAAATTAGACATGATTATGTTAATTATCTAGCTCTGCACTAATGCCACTTCTATTAGATACAAATCTCTTTTGTTAGTCTTAAGTAAAACTGGTGATTCCTTAAAAATTATTGAAAGCAATGAGTGCCCTTTTGTTCCAACTTTAACCATTGTTTCCTTTGCTGTAACTTCAGGAAATGTCAGTGCTTTCAGTCGTGGCCATTAATTTGAGATCATTAGTCTGACAGAGGACTCTGGAGAGCGTGTCCATGATCACAAAAGACAAAATCCATTCTCCAGAGAAGACACAAGAGAGCTGCTGAGTGCCTCAAATCATGGACACAGACCCAAGAGCCCATATTGTGCTGGAGGCATTATGGAAAAGAGAAACTGTCCACGTCAAGACCCCAATCATTGAGCAAAAAATCAAGGGGAGGTTTCTTTATTCCTGATATGCAAAAGGATAGTTCAGGGCTAACCATCCCTTGGAACATGCTTGACATTTGGATGGACACAAGGATGGGCAGCACATCTCATCCATTATGGGTTAGGAGCACATGGGGTTAGGGAGAGAAACCTGAGCTCCAGATGGACACAAAGAAGGAGCATTTTGTAACAGATCATTTTTGAAAAATGGGAACGTTTCAAACAGTACATATGGATTATTAGGTAGAAGGAGAGATGAAGTGCATGTTGGGCCTGAATTCCTAACACACTTCCACAGATGTTGCATCAGCCTGCAATCAACAGTCAACATTGTCAGACACGTCCCGGCATAAGACCTCAATCGTGTTTTGGCAACGCTCTGCCAGCTTTTAACAAATCATAATGCAATTTTTTTTGTGCAAGATTTTTTCTTCCCAGGCAACTTGAACTTCTCATTCAATTTCCTTTGCTCTATCGAACTGTGCTTCCTCTGGATCTACCTGTCACAGTAGCTCTCCGTTACCTTTTAACTCCCTGGGCCCATTTCCATCAAAATGACGGGAGCATAAGGCCACTACTTCCTACATCTTTCATGAAGAGAAATAACCAAACACAGGACAAAAAAATCTGCTAAAAATCACTAAAGAAACAGCATGGCTGCAGCACAAAACCAATCCTTACTAGCATTGAGAATCCAGCCAAAAATAACTTCCAGTAGAAATTTGGTTCCAGTGGGTCAAACCTTCAAAGAATAACAACTTGATACAGAACAAAAATGGTGATAAGGATTCTGTTCAGCATCTACAAACATAGTCCTGGATGGCTGTGTGTAGATACACCATGCCCAGGGGAGAAACCTTAACTTGTAATAGCCACATGGCTTTGAGTATCAGCTCTGATTCTGTACAATCCATTGAAAATACACTTTCCTGGGGTTTTTTTTAGTGTTTGTTTTTTTTGTGGTTTTTTTTTGTTTGTTTTTTTTTTTCTTTTCTTTTCTTTTTTTTAAAGATGTATCCTTGTCAAGGCTCCAGGACCTCAGGATGTCCCAATAAACCTATTTCTGACATCTCAGCTGCCTACCAGGCTCATTGCACCCATGAGACACGGGTTGTGCCTCACAGTGTCAACACACCCTTAAGCTGCCCATGAACTTGCAAGCACACAGACTGGGAGAAAATCAACAAATAATCCCAGCCACGCTTGTGCTCTTCAAAGTGTGAGCCTTTGATGCTACACACAAAGCTTCCTTGTTCTTGTTTCCTTAATTCCTGCACATCTGATTGCAACATATGGCCAGTTCCAGCCACTGACAAAATATTTCCTTTCTACTCTGCTTGCATCACAGCTTTCTGGAGCCACAGATTGCTGTGACTTAGCAAATGACAACTGAGAAACAGTGGCATGCCCTCTGTGTTTGAAAACAAACCACAACAGCAGCAGCAGCTACTCAGCTTCTCTCACCCACAGACTCCCATCCCTTCATGCTGGATGGCTGCTGTGTTGTTTTATTCCAATTTTGATGATCCCCTTTTCACTCGTGATCTGTCCAAGATTTAGACAGATACTGAGAGTATCTGAGACAGAACACATCGTCTGCTGCTCTACAAGGGGCTCCAGATAACTGACTGACAGGCCAAGGAAAGGGGATGAAAAGATGCACCACTCATTAACAGCTTGAATATTCATGTGGTTGTATATTTAAACCACACAGTGTTAAAACTTGGCATTCACTCCCCAACTGACCTCTCCTAAAACTCCCCAATGAAAGGTCCAATGTAAACTCCTTCTGCAATTATTATCATCACTTCCTAACTCTCGTAATATATTTTCCTTGGTAGAACTCAGAAAAAAAGTTGGTTTTTTCCCTCCCTGTAGAGAGGAGGTGATTTGCCCAGGGCCACCAAGTGGCAGGACTGCAAACACATCCCAGAACTACTGGGGCAGTACTAAGGTGAGCTGGACATCTCACGTAAGAGTGAGCTTCACCAGCTGGTTGGTGACCATAAATAGATGTTTTGTACACACACACACATTACACATCAGTGGGATCACCAGCAGCATTCAGAGACTCCAGCAGGACAAACTGGAAACTTGAGGGACAATTTGCAAGCACAGGATTGAAGACTCTTCCTGTTAAAAAAATAACAAGTCCCCATTGACCCTAATTTCATGTCCCTTCAAACAGAAGGCCAAACACAGTTGTAGTGGCCTGTGGATGAATCAGAGGAACAGAATGTAAATTCCATATAGAATTAATTTGAAACAAAAAACTCTTCCTGCAAAATTAACAATGAAAAATTAAACAAAAAAAATCCTAGTGCAATGACTGCTTGGGTGTGTTCTGTTCCCTTTTTCTCCAGAGACTGAATTCCCTCCTTCAATCTTTTCCAAAGCACCAGGGTGATGGTTGTTTCCTGAGGCTCCCTGGCCACCGAGCCTGAGGAGAGAGCTGGGAGCTCAACCCACAGAGTTTAACCAAACTACAGCTCCAGAAGGAATATTATACAAATGTACCCAAATTGAAACACAACCTTTTTTCCCCCCTTCCTTTTTCCTGAAACATCTTCTTTTTCCGGATTTTGAAGACAAACAAACTTTTCCCCCCGCTTTCCAGAAGCAGACCCTTTCCCACACTAAAAAAGTCCAAAGAATACGTTTAGTTGTGCCATTTTCAGGGTCTCTTGCTGGTTCTGGGGAGAGGGGGCAGCCCCCTTGGCTGGGTCCTGGCTCACCCATCTCCAGAGGAGAGGGAAAGAAGAGCCCAGGCTGAGGAAGACAAAGCTGCTGTTCCTCTGAGCTTCCCTTCTTCTTCCCCTTTGCTTCCCTGCCCATCCAGGGCTCAGCGAGGAATGCAGCAGCTCTGGACTCAATGTGGGTTGCCAACATCAATTTGGCAGAGTATCTGGGCAGCGTACCTGCACATGAATCCTTTTTTTTTAAACTTTTTTTTCATTCAGGGAAAAATATAGAAAATTTTATTTGACAGAGCAGCAAGCCTTAGCACTGCAGAGGCTTTATTTTTCTTATTCCCGTAATTTTCCCCTGCTGTGGCAGTATGTGGGGATAAAGGAAGAAGAAAGTTACTTTTCAAAATTGCAGCAAGATCTGTCCAGATTCCATCACTCCATTTATTCCCTTGGCATCTTGAAAATGAGAGCCTGTGCAAAGGATTTGCATTGCAGGAAGGACTTCAATTGGATTTGCTAATGAAAGCCATGGAAGCTTCTTAAATGGGAGAAAAAGTGATTTTTCAATTGTCCTTGACTTTTTGTTTTTCTCTTCAGGCTGTAATACAAAAACTTACTCATTCTCAAGACATTCACTGGAACTTTCTGAGATATAAAAGACTATGACAACCACTAGGCTTCTGTTCATAAAGTAGAAAAAGAAATGAGTGGCAATTTGTTGGAGAAATGTACTGGAATAATCTCATTCCAAAATCTTGGGGACTCTTCTCCCCAAGCGACAGCACCTGTGGTTTTGTTTTCTGTTTGGAGAGCACCATGTCCAGGCATTTTCCAGATCCAGTTCCAGGGAAGCAGATTTCGTCAGGGAAGTCTAGAATTCAGTGGAGTTTTAGGAGCTGCCAATGACTTCTTGCCAGAATCTTTTAAATTTTTTGTGATTTTTTTTGCTTGCTTTTCTATCAGATGGAATTTCCTACTTTTTCCTCCCACTGTTTTTTCCTTTCCACTTAAAACACAGATGTATTTTTTCACAGCATCTTATTTGAAATGCATTTCTCTCTTCCAAAGAAACACTAATAGTCTGTTTTTTCCTACCAGATGTAATAAGGACAGACCACATCAAACATTCAGAGTTCAAATATCAGCTGACATTGTTGAAATCCAAAGCCATTTTTCAACTGGATAAATCCCCCTGATTTTTGATATGAAGCCATATCACGAAAGTTGCTGCCTTTAAGGTCCTGTTGCTCAAACTAGTAGTTCTGCATCACAAAAAATTAAAGAAACTACTTGATCTGTGTTTTGGGGTGCTTTTTTTTATTTTTTCATGGTCAGGTCATAACACAGTATTACACAAACTTATTATTCTCTTCACCTTGGATGACTTTATGTTTTGGCTGAGGCTCATTCCAGGTAACCATTGCTGTGAGTACTTGGGTATTAAATCTGGGGGGGACATGTGTGTCCTTCCCAGGTTCAGTGGAGAGAGACAGACTTTGCCAGAAATAACTCAGACCAAGGGTGGTCTCAGCCTCTCATCTTTGAATGAAAGGAACTCCACCAGGACTTGTATTTTTCTCCTTTGGTTACAGGAGGAAGAAAAAATTTCTGTGACTGGAGAGACTCCACCTTTCTGCAACTCCAAATGGGTGCTCTACATGTGTCAATCTCACTGAAGCTGCTGGAAATTCCCCATGGAGGAACGGACAGAGCTGTGGCCAAGTTCCTGCCCCTGGAGATTTTCAGAGCTGAACTGGGCAAGTTCCTTGCACAATCTGACTGACTTTGAAGCCAGCCTTGCCTGGAGCAGGGTGTTGGACTGAGATCTGCAGAGCACCCTGCCAACCTAAATCATTCCATGCATTTATGAAAGAAGCTTTACAGGAGCTGGCATTACAGAGAGAAGTGCCCCAGCAGAACATTTTCCAAACCACATAAAACACGTATCATTACAGAATTCACAGAAGAGCACACAAGCTCCCAAATCAGGCCCTTCCAGGTCGTCAATCAAATTCATCATCCTCTTCCTGCAATGGCCAGTGGCAGAGGCTTCAGGGAGAAGTGTGTGGAGCCCACAATAAATGGATTTAGAACAACACAAAGGAGAAATTCCTCCCTAATCCCATGTAGCCAGTAATGGGTTGGTGCCCTGGAGCACATGGGTTATTATCCTCATTAGATTTGCACCTATGCAGCGTCACCAGGGATGTTCTCATTGCTCATGCCAAGAACATGTTTTCTTGGCACACATCTGAGGTGATACAGAGCTTGCTCAGGCCTTTGCTACTCAAGCTAAGCTAGTGCATGCCAATAAAATCTTTACACCACACCATCTTGCATTAGGCAATATATATTTACACAGTCTGTGTGGTAACAGTAAGGGTTGTTGGTTTTTTTTAAAGGCAGAAGTATGTAATAAATGACATCCCTTCAAACACACACAGACTTTACATTTCAGCACCTTCTGCCTTGCAGTCCTCCTACAACCTCAGCTCCTATATTTTGTTATGAAATTTATAGGTTTATGCATACCAAAATTGTGTGTGTGTGTGGACTGTTACTGCCAGGGTGGTCTTTGAGAAAAGAAGCAAGTAAGATGCTCAAATTCGATTACAGGATATAATAAAAGTCAAAGACTTCTTCCTGCTCATTCTCATATAGACCCCTGAAAGAAGTAGAAGAAAAAAAAGCCTTTCCTTTTTTCCCTTTTTCTACAAAGGAACTTTTTTCTCCCCACCCAACAGAGCCGGCAGTGATAGCCAATTTTTCTGTGTTTGAACCTCTGAGTATGCACTTCAGAACCTCACGTGGTGAAAACTAACCCCAGAATACCCAGGAGACAGCTGAAAAACCCATTTCAAGGGCAATGCTTTGATTTCTTCACATACACAAAATTGGACCTTTTTTTTTCTTTTTAGTCAGGAAAAATCTCCAGTCTCTGAGTGAAGGGAAAACTGCAGTGATTACTCCTGCCTTTAGATGGCTGGATAAATATTTACCCTATAAGACCGTATATTAAGGAATGAGGTTTTTTTCTTTTTTTTTTTTTTCCTCCCCAAAATACTGTTTCACTGTCTCAGCAAGTATGAATGGTGCTGGTGTCTCTCCCAGTGTGGGCAGCCATTTTGCTGATGCATCATCTCACCTTTGCTGGAAAAGGATTAGAGACCAACACCATTAGCATCAGTGGCAGAATTCCCAGGTGTTGCTTCACTGTGCCCCACATCTTGTGTTGTTGCTCATGTCGGGGCAAAATAAACACACAGTGGGCTGAATGCACCACTAGAACAAAATCAGATCTTTCTGCAGCCACCTTGCACTTACTTTTCACAGTAATAAATGACTAACCAAGGGGCCAGGCTGTGATGGCTGAGAACTGTCCGATTTTGGTTGTGCAGGACCACCGCTCTCCCTCCTGCATCAGCCTTGGAGTTAGTCCAGGAAACTCCACTCCCCATTCAGAACAACCACAGTTATATAGGGAAAAAAGCATTTTAAAGTTGTTATTTAGCAGATTCTCTAATTTTCTTAGTCCCCAGAGGAGTGGGCTTTTAATATCTCTTAGCACAGGGAGAGCCAGATAGATTGTAATAACTTGCATTTTACCCCACAAAAAGTCCCACTGGAAGGAGTGAGTAAGAAATCCAGCTGGTATAGGGAGAACAAAAGCAAGAAGAATGGAGCTGCCAAATCACACTGGCTGGCTTGCCCCAAAATTTTTCCCAAACCCCCAGAAAAGTCCTCCATAATGACAAAATTCCTTTACAATAGTATCATCTGGCTGTTGCTGAAATAAATAATGTGATAAATACAAGCAAAATGTGTAAGAAAAATGCAAAGCAGTGGATTAAGCATTGTTGTCTTCGGGAAGATTGCTGCATGGAACAAAAAAAAATCCAATATGCTTATGTATTGACGACAGCTTGAACTAATTTAGATCAAAATAAAAAGTTTTGAAAATAAAAGAGGAAATAAAAATTTGCAAGAGAAAATACACAGTAGATGTTGCCGTTTGTGCAAGCTTTTGGAAAAAACCCCTAAACAACAAACTGAAGTTTAATTGAAATGTTGTACAACAAGTTTTGCAGTATTTGCTTCTTCCATAAGAAATTCCCTGGCACTAGTGCATACAGCATCACACAGCAATGATCTGAGAGGTCATTTCCACAGCAGTCTTTACTGGTAAGAACCATGGCTGGAGCATAATATATGATCAATCACAGAAATAATGAAAAACTGAAATAAACAACGTATTGTTTCATCATAGAACTATCACTCCAATGCTAAAGTAGTGCCAACAACGTAATTTACTGATGATGAAATTATTATTTGTATTACAAGAGAAGTTATATATTGTGCATGAAAAACCAAATTCTTCAATTTCTGGGGGTTTTATCCTGAGATTTAAATTAAGTTTTCCTGTATTATGAGCCTTATTTAGAAAGCAGTATGGATTTCAGCAGTGTCCTCTTTTTGGATCCATTCAAGCAGCACTGATGCCATGTGACAGAATGGCATTATCCAGGTTACTGGAATAACAGAGAAGGAATTTTACCTAAGCTTGCTTTCAGTTTTCTCCAATCGACTTTGCATTGAGCAGAAAGGCACTGTGAGACAGACAGAGCATTCTTCCTTCTTTCAGCCAACAAAGTCCCTGCAATTTGTGTTGTTCCCAGCATAACATCTTTCACTCATTAAGGAAACCTGCGTTTTCTCAAGGTGAATTTTCCTCCTCTCTTTACTTCCACTCCCGCTGCCCACCTCAACCCCAGCTTCATTCATCAAGTGAGGGAAAAACGAAGCAACTTTGGTTCACCATTAAGTGCCACAGGTCTCCAGTAAGAACATAGTATAGCTACTATGTGCAGCAGGAGGGAGTGCGAGAGAGAGAGACGACAGAGCGATCCAGTTCCTTCCAAGCACAACAAACACGACGTTGAGAAATGCGGTCGGAATAACTCTGGATAAGCCTCACCTCAGCCTGGCAGCCAGCTCTCCAGAATTTCTGGATAACAAATACAGCACTGGATGAATAGATAAGGCAGGAGGTTTTCATCCTTTCGTTTGAACTCTTCCCTCCAGCAGCTAAGCCAGCATTTTGGCCTCTAGACCTTGCATCAGATATAGTCGTCCATTAGCCCAAAACAACATCCAAAAAGAATTAAAATCAAACACACAGACTGTGACCATCTTGAATATGGGCTGCCGCCCACAACATGCTGGGAGCACGTCTTCAAACCAAGGGAATTTAAATCTAATTTTTTTTTTGGCTATCAATCATCTTGGAGTCCTACGTGTTTGGGGCTGATGGTAAGACAAAACTGCTGAGTGAAACAAGAATTGCAGACCATTAATCTGCACTCTCCTATGCCAACAGAGATGCAATTCCCATAAACTGGCCATGTGTAAGCTGGTTTTGAACCACTCACACCTTGCCTGATGCCAGTTCCCAGCATGTTCACTACAACTGAACACAGAAGGTTATGTCTGTACTTCAGGACCCTTCCCCATTTGCTATTAGCACCCTTCCACATAATACCATGCTTCTCACTGCACCCTATGGCATTTAAAAGTAATATAAAATTATTAGGTGGCTACAGTTACACCACAGAATTGGTTTTCAGGGAAGACATCTAAAGCCCCATGCAGCATAATGCAGGAAACACAGAACAGCTTTATAGGCCTTCCCCTGCCCCCACAGGGGCTGAGGATCTTGAAGCGTCCCTGCATCTGTCAAGTGTGATGTTTATTTCCTCCGTGGAACAAGCTATCTTTATGGTATGAAATGACTGCCCTTCATATATTAAAATAACACCTCCTTAGGAGAGGCTTCCATGGGCACTGGCTATAGCCCACTTCATAAAGGGAACATTTACACTGCAGAAAACTTAAAAGTAGCTCAGGATTGGAGCAAGACCAATTGGGAAGCACTGGGACGCGGACATTTCATCTTTGCTATGAAATTACGGACCAAGCAAAGGCTGAGGTTTGGTTGTTTATTGTTGGGGATTTTTTAACTGACTTTTCCATCTTTCAAAGCCTCATTACTAGAAACAAAGGAAGCTTAAATGTGGACTTTTAATAGTATTGTTAAATTTAATAGACATTTTGTGCAGCTTTGCACTGAAATTGTTTAATGGTTTATATACATGGCTGGCTTCATACCCTGGTGCTTTTACTTCATGCTAAGCTATGTAAACCTTCTGCTGGGAACACAACTACTTTTGTGTCCAGGAAGCAGGGCTTTGAAGCATAATATGTAAAAATGAGTGGGATTTCAACACACGACACTTAAATGCCATTCCTCACCCCATACGGACAATGTATTTCTTGTGAGTGCAACAAGGTTTGCAGAGAAAACAAGCAGACGATGTCTTTAGATATCAGTCAGCTAGTAAAACCTGACATTTTGGAGCTCTGCATTAGGTAATCAGCTGTAAAACAAAAGCATTTGGGTGCATTTCTTAAACCTTCAGTTGTGCATCACAAACTTTTTCCTGAAAGCAATCTGAGTGAAATGCCCATTTTTCCATACAACCTTTCCAGCACTTGGCCTTTAAACTTTGGTTTCCTACCACGGAATGCTCCCTTTATCCATGTACAGATGATGTTACCCACACATAAACTACATTAGATTGGCCTGTTTTTCAAACTTTTTTTTTTTTAACTACCTACAAAACATGGGTTAGAGATGTAACTGAATCCTAGTTCCCCACTATGATACAAGAAATTGTTTTAGTTCTTGGTTTTGCCAAAATAACTCCTTGGTAACCTGAGCAACATTAGCTTCAGTGTTGAACTTGACTTTGAAGCTGTAATTTGAGTGGCAATCTGGAGCAGAGAACCTCCAGAGATGGTTCCAATCTAAATCATTCTATCATTTTATTATTAGATGGTGCCTATTGGTCTATAATGATGATTACACCTCCCTGCTGCGATGAACATTGCTGAGGAGAAATCATAATGTGACTGAGAAGAGGATGTGCTTCATGATGACGGAAGCCATAGAAACAGATGTTCAAATTTCTCACTCTTCTCGTCTTGATTTTCACTATGCATTTAACTGAAATTACAAACACCACACAGCTTTTGCTGAAGTATTTTTTTACCTCAATAAAGCAACAAAATCTGAGCAATATATGCTGAAAGCAAGTAGTACCTTCTGAGTATCTGGACTTTTTAAGACAGTCTCAAAATATTTCCTAAAAGCACTGATCAATTCTGACAATGCTTGACTGACAAACATTCCTCAAAATTCTGCCATTGTCTTTGGCAGATTCCATGAGCTTTGATATAACAGGGCTGATTTCTGGTCCCACAGATGTTCCTGTTTGCAGCTTGTGAGTATTTGCTAGGACAGAGTTGTGAAGCACATCAGGAATACAAGAACACAGGAGAGAATCTGGAATTTCTGCAGTTCAGCACTAGTTATGAATGTATCAGTACAAGAGCACTTTCTCACGGTAATGATCCATTGAAGAGCTATTACCCAAAGCATGACACATAATCTCTTCTAAAATCTTCGTCTTTAGTGGAAAACTGGAGATTGGTAGATCCCTCCACAGCTACCAGAATATATAAAGTTGGGTTAAGGAGTCATAAGCCCCCTTAATTGAAGTTGCTTACTCAAAGGTTACTTACACCTACAGACACAACAAAGAACAATGCAATAAGATGAAGAGTACACAGGGGTGGTAAATATCCTTTTTTCTCACACCAACCACCCACACTTGATGTGAGCTTTGTGCCCAAAACACACTGCTGAGACTATCCACACCATTTCTAAAATGCCTGTTATTAAGTCACCCTTAATACTCTCAGTACCATGACAGCACCTCAGAAATCTTCCTCCACTTCCCCTAAGTGACAAGACAAACATTTAGCCCTGATAAACTCATTCTTTTCTTACTGAATGGGCCAGTCATTTGAGAATTTTGTTTTCCTTTCTCATCTGTGGAGATACTAACAAATACACATTAATCAAGTGAATATATGATCTTCTTAAATATTCCTTGAGAGACTGAGATATTAAAATCTCTATGGAAGAGCAAGTTACCATGTTTGGGCTCCTCCACACAGAAGGGAAATGCAGGCAAAAAGTTCTGCTTTCCAACCATTCCACTAAAATCATATAGATGTGCCTACCTACCTATGTACACTATATTCTTTCCCTTACAACCATGGGATCACTTCCACACTATCAATATAAGCCAAGGGCTAGGACTTGTAAAATAATTCTTCATTTCCTAGTATGAAACATGGTGAAAACCACATTATAATGCTATAGTTTATAGAGAACACTGTATCTAAGAGGTTCAGACAGCATGGAAGTCGCACACCCATAGATCAGGACTTTTTAGCTCATGAATTCCTAGACATTCCAAAAGCAAGCATAAAATAAAAAGTATATATCCAAGAAGGGGCTTTCAGGAAAATTTACTTTGTCAGNTCATAGATCAGGACTTTTTAACTCATGAATTCCTAGACATTCCGAAAGCAAGCATAAAATAAAAAAAATTTCAGGAAAATTTACTTTGTCAGAATGTAAACATCTCTTAGGAAACAGAGATGCAGAACAAGTCCACATCCTTCTTCTCAGGTGTCCCATTCAGGATTCTCACCCTCCATCTCACCTGGCCCATGATGCCAGCATGCTCTCCCTTTATATTTTACTTAATGTGTAAATTTAAGCCGAGTCTCCTTTTCACTGAATACTGTGAAACCTGTGTCTTGCCTAGAAACTTCTGCATACCCATGCCCAAAAGAATAAACCTTGTGATTCCTATCTTACATTCCTATCATAT
This sequence comes from Hylia prasina, assembly GCA_013397195.1. Classification (NCBI taxonomy): domain Eukaryota; kingdom Metazoa; phylum Chordata; class Aves; order Passeriformes; family Sylviidae; genus Hylia; species Hylia prasina. The sequence goes on from VYXD01016284.1 coordinate 447,342, forward strand.
ACCTAGATGTCTGCCTGTTTCCATCCATTGCACAGAATACACCATTATTCTAAATCACTGCTGGAAATCTGATTTCTTTCTGAAATCCATTACAGCCACTTTGGCAAGGAGAACCGAAGCTGGATTTCACAGACTGACCATGTGCATTCAAGGGTTTCAAAGTTTCAGTTTCCTGCTCACAGCAGAAACATTTTCTTTTTAACTCCCTCTCAAGAATGCTGGAGAAAGCCAGGGGTATCTGACATATTTTGGCTTGCTGTAACTAATACTTCATGGTCTGATGATGAACATAATAGGCCATAAGTTGGGTATGGTGCCGAAATTGTGTGTCAGGCATTAATTGTTGGGAGCCAGAATCTAAATCAGATGGCCCATTTTGGCCTGACATAATGCAAAGGGTTGTTCTTCACACCTGAGTGACAAATAAATCATTGTTGGCCTGAGAGCACGTGACATTGCACTGTTTACTACAGCACCGATGGGTGCTGGATTTGGAATGATTGGGAAATGGATTGGGAAAGAAAGACACACACATGTGAGCACGCACATCCATAAATACATGCAAATTATTCAGGCTCCGTGTTGCTGTAGCAAATACATGGAAATTATTCAGGCTCTGTGTTGCTGCAGCTGCTAAGCTTTTACATTAGGGACTATTTTAAAGCTCTTTAAAAAGAAACATTTTGTCTCTGCTTTAATGTGACCAAGCAATTGCACTTTCCTTGTGTGCCAATTCTCTGCTCCTTTCTCAGGGATGTCTCCCCCCTGAGTCAAGAAGAGCATTTCCAAACCCTGTTGTACAACTCGGAAGCTTTACTAACACAACCAGAACAATATCACCCTGTCAAATGCTGCAGCTTTTATGTGAGCACTTCACCAGGACAGCCGAGGAAATTAGTCCTGGCTGGAGCCAACTGGTCTGTGCACAGCTTGGGGAGGAAGGGAGCAAAAGTTACAGGGCTCAAAGGGAGCAGGGGGAGAGAGAACTGTTGCTGGAAAATTGTTTTTTTGGTAGAAACAGCATTGCTACAACAGAGTTCCAGTGTTAGAAAAGGCATCATGAAGCGGAACACGCTTTTGAAAGCAAAGAAACTCGGCAATTAGGATGGTTGTATTAGTTCAAATGTTGTGTGGGAGGAGGTATTTGATTGACATTAATTGCTTCTATTAGGGCTGTGTGTACTACACTTCAGCCAGACACCAATACAAACATACAATCCATGGATTAAGCAGAGGACAGTGGCTCTTTTGTAGCTCCTGGAGTGCATTTGGAGCTGAATGACAGTCCCTGAAGCATGGAGTTGGACTGCCAAGAAATCCCAGTGGAGCTTAACATCACAGGTGGAAATAGTCTCCTGAAAGGTCTTGTCACCTGCTCTAATTGCTGAGTTTAAATGTTTCAAGGCTTTTGCATCTGTAAGCAACCTCTCTCCTCTGTGTGCCCATAGGGAAAGGCCCATCTGAGCCTCTCTGGCCTATTGGTCACCTCAGCAAATGCCTCCCACTGGCTTCCCTTCCAGCACTCATGGCTCCCCAGCCTCACCTACCACACATCCACTGAAAGCAGATGGCCAGAGGAGCAGCATTTCCCACAGCTGCAGCATGAAGCCCAAATTCACATCTCAGAAGTCACTTGGAGCACTACACTACCATACTAGAACCAAATCAATTCCTTTCTTTTCTTCCTCCCCTGATAATATGGCTCAGAAATCTCCTAAAGGCAGAAAAAGCCTCCCTGCCTACAGTGCACAGACCCGATGAGAAGATCTAACAGTGGGAGAAAATCAGCTACAACATGGCTTTAGACAAGCAGCTTAGCCAAGATGTTTCATTTTTAGATAACTAGAATTATATGAGATAAATCAGTCTCTCATCATTTTCCCATTGAAAAAATAGACCTATTAGCACTTCCCTGTGAGCACACTCTGATGAAAACATTGTGAAATGCTTAGATGCTTTGTCATAGTAAGACATAAAAGGATCTTCAGAGATGTTCTTTAGGGACCAGATCTGTAACTGTAGCTGAAGAAAGAGCTTGACAAAGGTACACAACATCTCATCCCAAGGTAGGCAAATACTGACTTTTTTTAATTCACTGTCAGCAGTAATGAGAAATATTGCTTCAGGTTGCCTTGAGCAGACTTTAATTTTCTCTTTTACTTTTCTTAGTCAAGTAAAAGTTTTTGCTTCAAAATTCTCAAACTCACGTCTCACTTCATCTCTCAGAGATTTTCCATCCCCTAAACAAAGCCTTTTTAAAGACAAGTATGTATACACAACTTCAAAAATTTCAAAATTAATTTTGTGTTGAAATAAGAAATCTAAATGTTTCTTTCAGAAATTATCAAAACAGACCTTTGCTCAGCAGTGGAGTATGCGAGGGGAGGGCAGGGATGTCACCACTCAGCACAGATTTCCAAACACTCATAATTAACTCAAAAATTACTTTTCCCAGGAAAGAATCCATTTGTTCCCGTACATCTGACCTCTGTCAGTGGGCAGGGGGAACCCAGGCCTGATCCTGCTCTTCTCTCAAAGAAGGGACAAGAGCCTCGTGCTGGACCCACCATCAAACCACCACAGTGATGGCTTTAACTGCCTCTTCTGTAATGCTTACAGTCATAAAAACGGAACTGTAATTCTTGCAATTACGTTTTAGGAGTAGTTTTAATGAATATTAAACAGCTTTAAACATCAAAGTATTGACTGAAGTGGAAAAATGGTATCTTTACTAGCAGCCCTTTCCCCTTGGTCAAAGTAGATGCAGGGAGGAAGGGAGAGCATGGGATTAATCAGGGATGTCAGGAACAATTTATAGGAGCTCAGTGACTTGCACTTTGAACTGGTCTCTTCACCTACAATCTGTATCATCCTATAAAAAGATAGGTTGTTATCTCCTTTGCTGCAGCCAGCCATCCCAACAGGAAGGGCAGGCTGCCTGCAATGCCTGAGGAAACACTCGACTATTAAAGGCAGACAAAGGTCCTCCTTTTTATTTTTTATTTTATGTGCACTGTTTGCTGCACAGGGTTTCTTTACAGTATCTCAAGAAGAGCAATTTCGGCCTTTTGAAAGTCAGCTCTGGCCATAAAAACTATCTAGGAGAAAATCTGAACAGGACTGTCAGCACTGATGCAGCTGTGATTTATTCTGAACTTTGTGGATGGGAGCAGAAAGAAGCCATGGTTAACCTCCAGAGCTGTACCCTGCCTGAGGCCAGGGGATGCCCAGAAAAATGCTGCCTCTCCTGCTGCTGAGCCAGCCCAGCAGCCACTCCTTCCCTCAGCTCTCTCAGATATGCAATCCATCCTGTGGCTTATGGAGAAAATGTAGAGATCCTGCAGGACTGACCACTGGTATCTCTAACCCTTTCTAAGCCATGTGCACACTGGCCATCAGTGACACGGTTGGCAGCACATCATCATCGTGGCTAAATTGTGACACACCCCTGTGAGATCAAGGCTCCTTCTGCACATGATTATTATTTATGTATAGCATGTGATAAAAATTTACAGTATCACAGGGAGGCTAAAGCTGAGACCAAGATAGGAACTGTAAAAAGATTTTATCACTGAGAATAGTCAATTTTGCACAAGTAACAGTTTTATATGAGAAAATACCAATACAAGAGTGCTTCTCAGAAGTATGCTGATATTGGCAAAATTTCCAGCAGGGAAAATTACCAAAATATTTGATTTCAGCAAAGCCAAAGTGGTTTATTTCAACTGTCTTATGGACAAGAAGAGTGTGGGACATGGCAAGAAGTGAGTCAGTCTTGAACAACTTGATGCCACAGAAACTGACCTGACAAGTTCACTTCTCAATTTCCCAAACACATTCTTCCTTTTTTATTTTTTTTTTCATTGAAAATTTAGCCATTTCAGTTTTCACTGTAAGTAGCAAGGAAAAGCCTGGCTCCATGGTGCTCCCAGTGGGAGAGTGGTCAGAGCCCTTGACAGGTTTCACCTACAATGCCTGTGCATGAGTGAGACTGACAGCAGTGAGCAGATCAAACCTTTCACCCACTCAAGTCCAGACTTTCCACCCACACCAGCCTCTCTCCAGGGCTTGATGGCAACCTCCAGACAAAGAAGATGTGCCAGGTGAGCTCAGCAACCAGGCTGCACCTCTCTGCATGGTGATGGCAGGAGGTGAAGCACTGGCCACAGGCTGGATGCCCTAAGCTGCACGTGTGCTCTCACCAGCATCTCCTTGCCGACAGTAAATGTATGTTTGGCTCAAGGATGAACTCATTCAGCATGTTTCATATGGTTTCTGCTGTTTAGTTCCCCAGTCCCACTATAAAATCCATGATAAAAGGACATAAATAACCAAGCTGGAAACAGCTTCTCTAGGAATCATCCAGAACATTTCTGAGCCATAAATACTCTGTCACTGCTGATTTAATTTCTAGTACTCAGAAAAATGTAATTACAAGAGACAAATGGTGATGAATGCTGAAACCAAGGGTATGTTTTTGACAATGGGTGACAGGAATGGCTCTCTGTGAGCTAGAGTCAGAGGAATGCCAATAGTCATCCATGTTTTAGCACTGCCAGCTTTTGAAATGCCTTGCACTGAATCCCCTACAAGACATAAATTTATGCAACTGTTTCACTCAGTCATTGCATTGCCCACTTGAAAGGGTGGATGTCAGAAGCCCAAATGCTGGGACAACATTTATAAAGAAACTTGTCAATTAAATTGGTAAGAATAAAAGTAGGCAGGGTAGCTCTGATTCACAAAAGCACCCAAGAGGGGTTTCCTTTGAATCAGCACACCCCAAATACCACATGGAATGAAGACAACCATCTCACATCTCCTGAACAGCTCACAGGACCCAGACTGTCATTTACTTGCCCCAGCTGAGAGAAATTGCTGACCATGAAGGACCCAACATTATCCTCCTCCCTGAAGCCCAGCTCCAGTGACAGGAATTCTGTCATCCTTCATGGTGAAGGATGTCGAGCAAGAGCTTGAGGGCTTTGCTGAATCCATAGCCATGGCACAGCACCCCCAATGCCCACCTTCTGCACCTTCTGCATGAACCATTCCATTTGCACGACACTATCTTTTGGTTTTTAGATCAGCAAAATGAGTCTTTAATGAAAATATGTAAGGGTGGGAAATAAATACTGACATTTCAAAGTGAGTGTTTAAGCTAAAAAGCTTTCTCTTAGCATTTCTCCCAGGGATGTATCTCACTGAGTATTTATCATGTCATTTCTTTGCTGTCAGGTAACTTCCACTGTGTATTTAGGCCATGCAAAACACCCTGCTAGGCTGAACATAATCCCAGGGCCCTGAGTTTGCCCAGACACTGTGTTCCTCACCTCACTTGTGTAGCTCACTGAGAGTTTCCTGCACAGTAAACACTCCTTCATGGTGCATGGAACAGATAAAATCCCTCTTTCCCACAACACCTGGCTGCTGTGTGGTAGCTGCAGGGTAACGTCAAGTACTTTGGTTAGAGACTCATCCCAGAACTGATCCATCTCCCCTCAGGGGCAACGCTGCTAATTATTGAGCAAATAACCAGACTCTGCTCTTTTATGTTCCTGTGTGCTGAAATACAATACAAATCCTTCACGGGGTCTGATCCAAAACCAATCTGATTTTGTGGGCTGTGAATCAGGCTCGCTGCAAGTAATTCCCCACACACCTCCAACAAGGCAACTGCATGAAAGGCAGGTAACCACAGGGAGAACCTTCCCCTTCCTGCACAACTTCAGAGAGCAGGGAGCATGGAAAGAAAACCTCCGTGTGCAGATTTCAAGTCTTGTGGGTGTCTTCTCTCCTGAGGCTGAGCAAGTGCCATGGCCTGCCTCCTAATGTACTGCCAGGAGGGACAAGGAGGGACAAGAGCTGCTCTTGGGGAATGTGACTTTTGACTGTCCTTTTCTGAGTGGCGACCACCCAGAGGATGATCCTTCATCTCGCCTCCTAATTCCTGTTTCTGGTGGGAAAGAGGCTGTGAAGTCAGGGCTGTGTGAGAGCCAAGGAGCTTGCGAGGGAGCTTGAGGTGGGAGAGTGCTGGGAAGCATCGTGATCATGTCCAGCTGTAGGCAGAGGAGCTGGCTGAGATCACAGCCCCAGGGCCACCCCAGGGGGATGGAGCCCACACTGTGCTCCCTCAGGAGGACTCACCCACACTGCAGATGTCCTCTATGTGCAGCAGACATTGGACCAGTTACCTTGAGCTAGTGCTGCAACGTCCTCCAGCAAGAACCCATAAACCTCTTTTCTTCAGCCTTCACTGACGACCCTCAGGCTGGTCCACAACAAAAACCCCAGGGAGGCCAAAGGATCCCAGGAAACTTGGGGGAAAAGTTCTGCCAGGACCCCACACACTCCGTTTTCCCCTAGATTAATTCAATCCGCCTCAGCTTCCAGCCAAATCAAGACATGGGCTCATCTTGCTAAATATAGCTCTCGAGTTAATTTCCTGCATATTGGGACCGAGTCACTTGGCAACTGCCAGGTCATGTGTAACACAAACATGGGGCAGGGGCAGACGCCTGTGGCTGCCCATAAACCATTAGCAGCAAGGTCAGCAGCCTCCGACCTGATTGTGTAACCCCGGGCATTACCACCCCTCCGTTTGTTTTCTCTTCCTCTCAGGAGGACGCTGGAAACTTTAGGAACAGGGAAAGGGCATCCAGCACTACTTGTCTACCATTTCCCAGCAATCTTCTTAATCCTACTCCACTCTATAACACCGCTGTTTTCCCAAGATCTTCCTCAAAAGAGAGGTGGAGGTGTCCCTTGAACTTAGAACATCTCGCCTTAAAGTATCATCGTAAAGTCTTAGTGTAATGTCTTTACATTGCTTGCTGTTCCCCAGTAACTTATTCCATATGCTTAAACACTCCTTGATTATAATATGTCTGCCTTATTCCCATCTAGATTCTCAGGGTTTTCAGACTATCCCCCAATTTCTGATCACCAATGTGATTCATCTGCCCTTCAGGAATTTCTAAGTCCTTTTAAGTAATAAAGATAAAACCGAAAAAAGAATCAGAGCCTACATCTAATTAAATATTGTGTTTTCCAAGTTGACTGAAAAGGGAAGAGTATAAAAGAAAAGGTCACATGGAAAATGGTGGCTTTTCATGGCACGTCCTCGTGGTGTCTGGAAATCATCACTTCAAGGACTGCCCAGAGGTCACACCAGGACCAGGAGCTACTCACGGACTTACCTTCCACAAATGTGTCTACTCCCTCTCAAATCCGTCTGTATTCTTGGCCTTCACAATATCCTGCAGCAATGAGCTATTTAATTACATGGTATGTGCCACAGTTCTGCAGTCCCTCCTCACTAGGTGAGATTAACATCCTTTAAGCATTTCTCATGGAGACTGTCTATCACCTCATCATCCCAGAAAACCGCTTCCAAAAGCAATAACGTTTGTCTGTGGTCCAGCAGCTCCCAGTCAGAACAATGTTCCTTATGAGGACAGGACAAGAGCCAGACACCTCAAAAGCATCACCCAGGGATACTGCAGCACCTCAGCAGTCAGCCATGTCCCCTGCTCTGTGCCTGGCTCCTGGTGATGCCAGCACTTCCAGAGAAACGCTGCGAGCAGTACGCAGTCCCAGTATCCTTCTCAGAGGAACAGAGTATTAACGTTAACCCTGACGAGTCAGAGATGAATTCATGCACTGAAGCAGAACTGTTGACAAAACTGCATATTCTTGTTATCCGTGGAAATATCTCAGGTTTGGAGTTTAGTGTTTGTTTACTTTTAATTTCTGCTAGATTCCTGATCTCAATGCATCTTGAAACAACGAGCTCCCCTTTTTAATTATGTACCCTGTGAAGAAGTACTCTTTTATCAGCATTTCTTTCATCACCTTTCTATTTTAATCAGATGTCCCCCTCTCCTTCCATTATGAGGCAGAGCAAATATAATTTTCTGGCCTCCAAACTATGGATTTTCTTCTATTTACTCATTCCAGCTCTTACAATTTACCCCAGGAGGTCAGCAAACATTTCTGTTCTGCAGCTTTGCCCTGGGCTGTTTCAACAATAATTTCCAGATTCATATCCTGAGGACTGTTGCTTTTAGTCCACATTCCCTATGCTGGCTCCACCACAGCCTTAGCCCTGCTACCATTACTCTGCATGTTTGCCACCTGCAGCTTCACTTAACTCAATGACCTGTGACACCTTGGTCACACTGACCATGGGCTCTGTCTTTGCTTGGAGATGCAGATGGGCTTTTGTTCCATTCACAGATAATCCCATGGATATGCACAGGGCCAGGAGGGATCCAGTGGTGCAACACAGCATAAATCTACAACTCTTTTCCACCATGGGCATGTCAGGTCTACCCACTCTCACCAGAATCCTGAGCTGGGGAACGCTACATGTGGGATCACCCATCCTTCTGATTTATCACTGCAACTTCCAAAGGAGTTTAACTGGTAAAATTCAGTCATATTAATCAAACTGACTTGTACTAGCTCAAGTTGTATCAAATGATATCGAACTCAACTTCTGTTCTTCAGTAAGGCAATTAATTTACACCATTAACAGTTGTTACACCTACACAGTGATGGATGAGCTTCAGGAAGCACTGGAAGGTGGTTTGGAGGAAACATTTGAATCTTCATGTGCTGATTTCAGATGCAACAATCCTGCTGGGATTAAGGTCTTACTAGAGACGTATGAAACCATCAGGCTTGGCATGATTTCCAGCTGGATACACTAACTCATTCCAGGCCAGCTGCAGGTCAAGCCCATTGCAGCATTCACACATCCAAATGGATGCAGGTTTGCTGAGAGGTTCACGGGACCCTGAGGAACCTCACCTGAGTTCATGGTAGCAAGAGAGGATTTCCCTGCTACAAGGCACCTGAAATACTCTATTAACTTGTGAAAGGAAAAATTATTGTCTCCTCATTTCCTGGCCAAGCAGATTTTTCTTTTCCTACAGTTGTCTCTTGTCTAATTTTGGATTGGAAAGCCCTCTTTGTGCAATGTCAGCACCTTTCCAGTAGAAGTAAATCAAGGCTACATCTCTCTCCCACCAAGTGTCAAAATAAAGTCCAGGGAAGCTGGTGTTTGCACTTCTCAAAGTCCACATTTTTCTCATTAATTTCACAGAACTTGAGTAACAAACTCCTCTAGTAGCTTGAAAAAAAATCACATCCCACTTATCTATCAAAAAAAATCTTGTGATCATTAAATTACATATTAAATTAAATGGAACAAGCATGGATGAGCCAAGAAGGAGCTAGGCAATGTATTTTTACTACAGTATTTCTGTGAAAAGGGGCAGTTTCTCACCAGAAATTCATACACTGTGAAAAGGTTACTGTGACAATTAAAATCAGCAATGAAAAATTTTCTAAAAATGAGGTTCATTTTTTCATCACTGTAAATCAAACTATTTTAAAAGAAAAGAAAGTAAAAGGTCCTTTTTAACTGAAAAGACAAACTGAAAACTAGAAGAATTTAAATGGCAACATTTTAGACTAAATAAAAATTATACAGTGTTTTCCATAATAAGTAAATGAGCGTGTTTTGGTCATCTGTACTCACACCAAAGATGGCATCAGCTTTGGCACTTCAAGATTAAGTAAAGAAGTTTTTGGTCATCTGTACTCACACCAAAGATGGCATCAGCTTTGGCACTTCAAGATTAAGTAAAGAAGTTCTCCCTTCTGCTTCCCCCCTAACTGCTTCTTGATGTGCACAAGACACATTTTCTCAAGTGCTGTATAATAATTTGGGCTTTTCCCACAATATGGGATAAAAATCTCACCCCTTCAACAGAATATAATGCTGCATTAAGGTACTTTGATATTTTTAATAGATAATAAATATCTAACTTGAAAATATCTCTACTCTCTTGGAAAAAATTACTTCCATGCTAAAGCAGCACACTCTGAAACACCCTAACCTAAGACCAGGCTGTTTGCCATCTTCCCCTATGAGATGATGAGTTCAGTTCTCTGAGCATCCCTGTCCAATCTCGGGGAGTTGCACTGCTCCAACAGCACACTGCTGTTTTTCTACTGCACCTAACTACAAGGTGTGAGTTACCACGGGTGAAAACACAGCCCATTATGCACTGAAAATGCTGTAAAAAAATACTGTCGTACTCCTTTTAGGGTGAGAAACTAGGAAGGGCCTGAGAAAACTGAGTTTGCAACCCCACCCTCAAACACTTGGAAAGCGTTCAGATACTACTAAGATGGGGCCAGACAGACTTTCCTTCGATATTTCAATAAACAAAATTCCCAAGCCAAATCCCTGGTCTTAAACAAATGAAAAGAGAATAAAGCTTCTCCTTCAGTGTTTTGGTGGAACATTGTTTTTCAATGAACACTGTGTTTCAGTGAATGGCAAAACTCTTCAGTAACCTTGGAGGGATTCCTCTCCAGATACACAGCCCAGACCAGACCTCAGGCTTGGCTTGAAACTACTTCTAGTCTTCCTGCTGGGAGGGATTTGGGAGTTGGACACGACTAATGCAGGACCACAAGGTCTGAGGAGCTTGAGGATGTGAAGACCACTTTAAGGAGAAAAGGACTCTGGAAAGGTACTGCTAAACAGTTCAGGGGTGCTATAAAACTTCCCATAGGAATTGAACAAGGATTATTCATGGGCTTTTCTGCTGAATTCCTCTTTGTTGCTTAAGTCAATGTGAAGATACCAGGCACTATTTTCCACCTCCAGCAGTACTGGAAACCTCTTCTATGGCTCATGGTAAAGCTCACTCTTCAGGAACTTCTGCCACTGCTGTCTAGTGTTTATTTAGCATTTTGAGAAAGATTTCAAGACATGGCAGCAAAAGAAATAAAGGGCAAGGCAACAGCTGCAAATTTTACACTGGCAACAAAGTTATGATGGCAGAGCAGGTGAATGTCTTGCTCACAAATAATGTCCCAAGAGAGGCTATGGATCTGGGAGCCAGTCCTCCAGGATTCCTTTGGGATGCCTAAAATAAATGCCCAGTTTGTGGAACTGCTGGTCCAGGTCCCCCAGTGCAGGAATTACGTGACAGCCCGTCGATCCAGCCTGAATGACTGGCAGAGACCCATCAGAGGCAGCAGAAGTCAATTAAGTCTCTGCTTACACACAGCCTTTCTGAGCCAAGCTAAATTTTTATAACCCCAAACGTTCTGTTTCAAATTCTAAACTCACACTTTCACATCCCTTCCAGTAGAAAATATGTGAATTAAACACATGTGTAACAGTCAGACAGACACACTCAGAGCACCTTAGGAGACCCTGACAGTAACTGAGGGGGAAAACGGGATGATTTTTGGGCAGGGGGAAGAAGCATATTTTGTTTTTTACAATAAGGAAGCGGGACTTGGGGCAGCTGAAAGCCCAGTGGGAAAGGAAGAAGTCACTGCCCTTTAAAACAGCCCGAGAGGTGAAATCAGTGCAAATCAATGCAACTCCAGGAGTTAAGCAGGAGTGGTGACTATCCCATCACAGTTCTCCAGGGCCACATCCTGAAGAGCTGCCTTTGCTCACGTTTCACCTTTTTTAGGCATTGCTTCACCCTGCTTCCAAATAACTACTTGTGGCTGGCCCCAGCACAGAAACGGGGGGGATCCACCTGGTAACAACTACCCCCAGAAAAGTTCAGGCTCCAGGCTCTTTTTCATAAGCAGGCAAATGTTCAAGTACTTACCCAAAAATACAGGTACAATCTGGCAGTACAGCTCACAGGAAACATCCCTCACGTGGGAGTTTCAGCACTTGCTGTTTCTAGAGGTGCCAGAAATACTAGGGGCGGAGGGAGTGCTTTTCTAATAGTATTTGGAATATTTCTCACATCATTATGAGTGTTGCTGGGAGAATAATTTATAATGAATCATTTTATTTTAATTAATTTCCCTGTTTATTTTTTGGGTGACTAACATACTCTCTCAACTGCCTTACAAGTACTTAAAATTTCTTCCTTAGTAACTAGGGCCAGGAATAATGCAGGGGGAGGCTTGATTATATGCAATTTAGGGGTTCATTTTATCTTTGAGAGCTGAGATTTTTTGATGGGCACTTCTTGTGACTTATGTACTGTGATTCTGCACCATGATGTTGGTCACATTTTGGCTCGAATTTCAACACCAGCAGGTGCTACTTCAAATCTGGAAGTGGTTATCCACAAGCATCTTTTAGCTGTCACAAACTTTGCTATTTTAATGAGGAGACTTGCTGGTAATCAGAGTGAACCCAAAAGTGGTTCACACATTCAGAAGAGTTCATCTTCAACTCTAACAAGAGGGCACATACTATTTACAGTCTCACAAAAACAAGGCATAAAAGAAAAAATGTTTCCTCATGGATGTGGTTTATTTTGTTGCATGTGTTTATGAAGGAGGCAGTTTCACACCAAGAAACAGGGACACAAAGACATCTGCGGCCAATTCTTCCTTCATGGAACTCAGAGAAAACAAATATTTTTCAATAAGCTGAAATACCTGCCCCATATCTATGTGCTATAAGGACAAATCCTTTATGGGTGAGGGGTCCAAGGCCTCTAATTACAAGCTGCTTTTCTTAAAAAAAAAATCATCTCTGTCCATCTGTTGTCATCAGAGCTTGGCTCTGCTTTCTGCTCCAAGAGAACAGACTCGGCCCTGCTGCAGCCTTCTGAATGTTTCATCAGGGTGGTGACAAGCCTTTGTGGTGTTTCCTCAGAAGAGGACCATGATACTTGAACCAGATGTCATCACTTGAAGCCCACATGAGTTGTAGGACTTCCTCTCTGTGTTAAGTGGAAGATATATTCTTTAGCAAAGTCTTTTATCTGCCTGAACGCGATTCAGCCAGCCTGAGTTTCTTCTAAATGCCTTCCATCTGCTTTTGATTTGACTCGAGCAGGCTTTCAAGGTAGATACATTCCTCTGCTTTGTTTAATTACTTCATCACAGAGATACCTTGCTGCCCCAGGTTTTCTCTGCCTGCTCTTCATTTCAGATACAAGCCGAGCACTCCCTTTTCTGAGTTTCATTACATCTGAGCAGCCTCTACCCCTCTAACTGTGCTCCACAGATGCTGAAGTGCAGTGCATACCCTGTCTCTGGAAAGCTGACTCCTGGAAGACAGCATTTCAGCAAGATACAAAGAACAATTGGAGGCACCACATTCTGCCAGAAGGTAATTATTTCTGAGTCTGCACACACTGTAGGAGACGACTGCATTTTTTTGGTTTCTTCCTAACCTGTGGAATTGACAAATATACCACAACAGTGGCTCCTCTAAATCCAGTATCCTGTCACTAGCAGTATCAGCTGCTTCAGAGGAAAAAGCACAGATTTCTGTAGTGCTCAGCTAACAGAGAGTATAATCTGAATCAAAATTACAATTCTCCAACAGTCCACTGACTGCCATGCTCCAAACCCAGGTCAGATGTGTGATGCCACAAAAGCCAAAGGGTATCTTAGTCAAGCAGAAGGGGGAGATAGAATTTTCTCCCAAAAATATTTTAAATTGAAGTTTGATGCCTTGATGTAGTCTTTAAAATCCTATCCCAGCACTGTGTATTTAAAAGTTTTCCATGAAGTAGAACAATCTTTTTGTTCAAGTTATCTGCCCATCTCCCAAATGCAAACAAATCCATCCTACTTTTCCATCATTATCAGTCCTACCTATGACAGTTTGCTGTGCTGGGTATTCAGCTCAATTTCTCATGTTTTCACTCACTAAATGTGATCTGCCAGCTGGTATAAATGGAAAACACACTGGAACCCTTGGATTTGTGCCCACACATATTAGTGGTTTGATTTTTTTTTTTTTAATTTGGGAGGAAAACTTGATGAGACCTTGACAACATAAAGGGTGCACTGTGTGAAAGAGTTCCTCAAAACAAAGTTTTTGCAGAAAAATAGATGAGATCACTCGGTGTGGAAGAAAAAGGATCTCATGGTCAAGAGATGTCCTATGTAACAGAAAGAGTCCTGTGAGGCTGAGGCTCCAGAGAGATGGAGAGCAGTTGCCAGGGATGAAGAGTGACTGCTAAAGAAAAATGTGCCTTTCCCATAGGTGTTTATGGGCAACATCTGCTCATAAGCATCTGAGAAGAGCTAACCAAAAAAGATGCCCCAAAGTCAAAGATTATCACTAAACAACACAGGCATCAGAAATCCAGCCTGTCAAGGGAGACTAAAAAAAAAAATTAAACCAGTCTCTTAATCAACATTTTTTTTCCGCTTGCCACAAAATGTAAGGCAATCTATTTAGTTGGAAAAACATGGCTTATTGCAACCTAAGTAATTTTTATTTCTTTATATACCACAAGATGTAAACTAACCTAGTTAAGGAAACTTAGTTTCACTGCATTCTGAGTAACAGCCCCTGCTTTGCTACACTCTGATATGTTTTATGCTGCGCTTTACCACTTTCTCTGCCGGCCTAATGGACTTGCCTTGAAAATTCTTGGCCACTCCCTTCTGGAGTCCACTTGGATTCCAGAGCATATGTCGGGGGTGGCATGAAACACCCTCAATGCACTGCAGTGGAAAAACAATTTGTAACAACATTTCCTGAAGCAATAGGTTCCAACTCATTGAAAGTCTATTTACCATATGCTTGAAAGACTCCAGGAACAACAGAAAGTCATGCATGGATGCCTCTGTGCAAACACAAGGCAAGTAAAAATAGATCCTTCTGACCACCATCAGGCTGCACTTGAAGCCATTTTTAGCTTCTCTGAGTACCTCAGCACTCCTCAATGCTCATCATTTTATACCTAGGAAACACTTGCTCTTGCCCCATGGAAAGCCAATGGAAAACATGAGGGGAAGTTCTCATCTGATTTCCTTGGGCTGTGCAGGCACATTTGCCAGCAGAGGAACTGCTCCTGAGAGCAGAGGGCAGCTGAGTAAAGTCTGCCTGGAGAAAAGACACACATGAACATGCAAACACACTGCAGTGCCACATGCCAGGAGGGTAAACATCCCCACCCAGCCACCTCCCACATCTGTGCAAGTGCCTGGCTGCTCTGGTTGGGTTCTCCTGGCTGGGGCAATCTCACGAGTACTGAGTGCCATATGTGCTTTCCACACACAGACCCAAACGTGTGTTTGGCTTCTGTAAGTTTGTCCCCAGAAAAGGGGAATGTTGACCGCCAAAAGCTCACATTTTGTTGTCATTTGTAAGACAGCATTTCCAGCAAGTTTCCCAAAACCAAAACTGTCCAACAGAGAGTTGTGGCCAGTGTCTGCATGGCAGCTGACCACTAACGTTTACCAACACCTCACATCTCTGGTCAGACAGCTTTGTTTTGCAAATATTGACCTTAGAGGTCATAGCTTAAAGAGGTCAGAACTTCTGTTTGGTTAGGATGAGTATTAGGGAGCATTTAATCTTTTTTGGTTTGGAAAGTACACTAAAAACATGAAGGAAAGGACTCATGAAAGGATTTACTATTGGGCTAACTCTGCCCTCCTGGAAATTACTGATAAAACTGCCAGCACTGTTTAATGAGTTGTGTTTGGGTTTTGTTTTTTGTTGGGGTTTTTTTTTTGTTGTTTTTTTTTTTAAACCAACACAAGGTGCTTCAGTCAGATTTTTAAAACTATTTCTCAGTCAAGTACCCAGGAGTGTAGGTAAAAGAAGAGAGCTAAACACTCTTGAGGAAGGAGTTACTGAGAAGATGGAATTTAGCTCTTTTCAGAGGTGCCAGGAAAAAAATTACAAAAGGCAATGGACGCAAAGAGCACAAGATAGGTTGAAACTGGGTATTATGAAACAAAACTGTTCAGAGGGATAGTGGTCCAGCACTGAAGCCAGGATCCAGAGAGGATCTGTCAATTACCTTGCAGATTTCCAAACTTCAACTGGACCAACTTGGAGCAACCAGACCTGACTTTAAGGAGTGAATTTAGGAAAAGCAAACCACAAAACAATTGCACTCTGCATCATTACTTTCAAGGTGTTTGTCCAAGAGTCTCGTATTCATGTGTACTTCAGCACTTTGTGCCAGTGAAGAGTTTTCACTTAATCAGAAACTCTTTCAACATTTTAAAAGTGAATACCTCACTGGATATGGACCCATGGGTTCTAGACACCACGGTCAAATGCAAGTTACATCACTACTGCTCCAAGGCTTTTCCATCTGATGCCTGTTCAAGGAATTCCAGAAAATAATCTGCTTTGCATACACATGCCGTGAATTTACCATTAGCATTTTGTGCCTGGAGTCCTGACAGTACAGACATCTGAAATGTTTTTAAACAAAATTCAGTATTAGGAAAAGTTTCTTCATTGAAAAGGTGATCAGGTGTTGAAGAGGCTGCCAAGGGAAGTGGTGGAGTCACCATCCCTGGAGGTATTTAAAGGACATGTAAATGTGGCATTCAGGGACAGGTCTTGTGGTGGAGCGGGCAGTGCTGGATTAATGGCTGGATTCAGTCTTAGAGGTCTTTCAAACGTGAATCATTCTGTGATTCTGCTTGATGAAAAGTGGGGAGGGTTCAAAAATTAATATTTCATGGGATTAATTTTTTTTTTTTTAATCAGAATTGTCCAATCCATCAAAAAAGAGGCTGAAACCAAAACATTTATTCTAAAGAAAAAGGGAGGAGGAGGGGGCAGAATGGAAACCTCTTGGTGCTTACAATATAATATGTATACAGGGAACACATACAACGTATTTTTTCCTTCTTAATAAATAAAACTATATTTTTCCAAGAGTATAAATACTTTTATTTTAGTTTTCTGTGAAAAAAAAATTGTGTTCTTGGCCCAGTTCTCCCTAACGGAAAGGCTGAGGGAAGAGATACATGGGAAAATAAAGGCTTCTTTTCAGAGGTGACCTTCCAAGTAAGAACTGAAGCTTCTTATAACATTGCCAATGAGTTGCTTGACCCATTAATAAGGAATGAGAGAACACGAATGTCTAAGGCTGCCTGGTGAGTTAGCACCTCAGGACAGTTTGAATTCCCCATAAATATAAAGATTAAGGCAGGTTGTGAAAGAAAGTGCAGTAACATTTACTTGCATGTGCCCAAATGAATGGAGAATCCCTGGACTCAAACACAAATCTCTGGTTCATCACATGCAGCCCCTCGCAGCCAATGTATAACAACATTTATTCAGAAAGGTCCACCAAACTTGACTCCACATAACTCGACACACCACAAGCCACAGAACACTTCCACATAATCTATAACAACTTAAAATCTCTAATTTGAAAAACCAAAGCCACAAAAAAAAATACAATGCACTACAGGCAGAAAGAAGAAACCCTGATCCTTATAAGAACAGGTAATTTGTTAGGTAATAATGCCTGCTGGTCAGAGGAACATGGCCCATACCCAATGCTGCTTAGCAAACACAAAAAATGAAGGAAAAGGCGGCCTTCTGTCACTCCTAGGAATTTTTCCCTAAGTCAAACACTGGTTTTACCCTGAGTGCATGAGGGAGACACAGCCACAAGCCACCTGAGCATTTTTAATACTCCAAAGGGAGCAATGGATGGGGGTCACATCTATTCTCTCCAGGGAATCAATAGAAAGTGAACAAACAAAAACCATTTAAATTTAGAAGGGAATAATAATCAACAAATAAATAAAATCCTACCCTTTGTAGGCAGTTAATAGAATCAATGCACATGAGGGCAAAGTGATGACAGTGAGACCCTACAAGCCCTCCCCATTCTAGTAGAGCCAGGGAGCACTTCCCTTCACAAGGAGCTGCCCAGCACTCCTACCTGAATTTGTGGTTTCTCAGATAGTGACTGCAATGAGAAATGAATGCATAATCAGAGTAGTTTCTGAAAAGGGAAGAAGAAAGGTGTGGGAACCTAAGGTGTTTTACTTGTCTTCAAGTAGGTTCTTGCTCCTCCACTGACAGTAGTGAAGAAAAAAGTGGGTGTAATCTTTGTTGCTAAGGGCAAAGTCATGTACAGTCAAGGTGGATAAATGTTGAAAGCTTTGGTTTGGATAAGTGCTTGGGAGTTGCTTATCTACATCTAAGCTTATCTGGAGCACTTCGTTCAGCAGCACTGAGTCAGGAATCATGCCACGTCTCTGGGCTCTTCCCAGAAGGTTCCCAGCCCTGACTCCCACCATCCTGGTGAAGGTAGAGATGTCCAGAGATGGGTCACTCTGAGAGCACCCCAAGGCTACGGCATCTCCATCCCTGTGCGAAACAAGAAGATAGCCTGTTGGGCAGAACCTTTCCCAAATGAAAGGCGGAGAGTGAAGGGGATTTTCATCAAATCCAAAAGCAGATTCTGTTCAAGTTTGGGCAGGAAATTCAGAAATGCTCAGATTTTTATCTAATTGATTTGCATGCCCCTGTTTATAAGGAGATTCCAGACATGGAACCATACAGACTGTTTATTGTTGCTTGCACAACTGTCATTTTCAGACAGTTTAAATTCCACCCGAAGTTCCCGGGGGTGAAATTCACCTCCCATACCATCAGCTGCCTAAAACTTAGGCGCCGAGTCTAAACTCCTTGGCTAAGCTCCACAGAGAGCCAGTGGAGAGGGGCTGGCACCTCCAGGGAGCAGTTCCTGCCCCATATCTCAGACATCTTCGCTCTGTGGAGATGAGTCAGCCAGCAGAAGTGCCTGTCCCTCCCCAGTGCTGCAGAGAGGAGCTGGGTGACTGCCAAGAACAGCCCCGCTGTCTGGAGCCCAGACAAATGCACTCCTGCTCCCACCAAAGCAGGCAGCTCCATCTCCCAGTAAGCCAAGGGAAGAATGAGGTGGGAATCATAAAGACCTTTAGATGTGTAACTCCAAAGGGAACACAGGGTACCTAAGCAGCAATAAGAGGCTTAAATCAACTTGTGGATTTAGGCCTAAGTGACTTCCCCCAAGCTTTCACTCTAATTTAAAACACTACTTTTCCAGTCATGCCTATGATTTTGGCCTGGCTGTGGTCCCCTTTGAAGATTCTCTCATGAATCCTTTACTGAAAACATCTCCAAACTCCTGGATAACCAGGGAAAAAAAAGTAAAGACAGAAACAGAAATTAGCATGAAGGAAAGTCTCCAGCAGCACTCAGAAGGCATCCTACTGCACGACGTTTTGCCAACAAAGCAAACAAAAGCTGTGAGGCCTTTTCTCAGCCCCAAGCTGGAGAAGTGAAGGCTCACACTAACTTTCTGTGCACTGCCCTGAGTCTGAGTCCCACCAAATGACCCCAAAAGCCACCCCTGCCCTCCACACCGAGCCCCTGCCGTGCCCCTCCCCATCACATCCCATTTAACTCAGCACAGTAGCCCCTAAGAATTGCTGGGTTCATTCTTAAGTTCCTTGCTGAGAATGAAACATTTTTATTGACATGGAAAGATTGCGCCATGTGCATAATTGCTGCATACAACAAGATGGAAACCACAAGCAATAAAACACTCCATGGGCGATGACTCGTGTTTACAGTAAATAGGAACGACGCTGCCAGATGTCAGCAGCACCAAATCATGTGTTGCTATCCCAGGTCTCCAGAAGAAGGAAATAAAACCCCACCACGGATATTTTTATTTCTGGCGAGGGGATGACTGCTGGGTTGATTGCATCTCTGAGGCTCTGGGTAAGTGGCAGAGACAGGATCTTATTTTTGTTTCAAGAATTCTTGTACGTTGTAGTGGGAAAACAGACTGTAATAGTTTTTTGAGTCTCAAAAATTAGAAATACCATGTTCCCTTGTCTAGATCTGCTAGTGTGATGAGCCTGCATTGAAGCCCAGGGGAGCAACTGAATGCAGAACATTTATTCCATATGCCACCCCTCCCCCAAGCCACAGAACAGATCCCAAAATCCTACAGTTTGAGCCTCTGGTGATTGACCAAATGTCACAATTGTAACTTGCCAGGAGAAGGAAGTGGGGGAGATCAAATGTGTCATTGTCATCGCTGGAAACAGGGAACATCCTCCTTCTAGCAAAGTCTTTCAAATCAAGCCTTTCCAAACACTCTGCTAAATCTCAAGAAAAATGCAATGAGCTAAATTCCTGAGTAAAGCACACCAGTTATGCAGAAGGCTGGACCAGAGGTCTTTATGGATTATAAAACTATGTATTTGTGCAGCTCCAGCCACTCATTCAGGACCCATGGGATGGCTTATAGGACTACTTTCCTGAAAAGAGTCTAGCCATTTTGAAGTGCTTCCTCTAGGACACCTCAGAAGTTCTGACCTGAAAGAAGCGCCAGGAATCAGACATTTAAAAAAAAAATAAAAAATCAGGACTTCGCTAAAAAGGATTCAAGTTGTCTATTACAGCTGTAACAGTCAGTTCAACTGGCAGGTTTTGCTTCAACTGCACAGAGTTTGGGCATCCAATTTTCAGTCTCCTTGCTCCTGACTGAAGAATAAATCCCAAACCCTACTTTTCACACTGCAGTGTCACAATCTGAAAAGCACAATTGTCTCCAGGTATGTCCAGATGGAACCTGCCACCAGATACACTCTTGCACTTCCTTTATGCTCCCATTTGTCTAGAAATGAGCCAGCTCCAGAACAAATGCTGGCTGTGAAGATAGATCTAGGTGTACCATGCCAACAGCCATGGAGATCACAGAGGAGCTTCTACAGTGTCTGTTGGTAGATGCAGGCAGAGGACAAAGATTGCTTGTCTTAAATGAATAGCATCCAATTAAACCAGTTACATCTGATCCTTAATGTCAGTATCAGAGATTTGGACATCAGGCCATTAAGGGAAGAAAAAGATAAAGGAAATACTCCAGAAATGGGATGTCTGTAGACTATCATTTTTAGCTAGACTGATAGCCCACTGACTGCAAAATCTCTGCCTGTCCATCACAGGGTTCAAACTGTCCTCTGAGCCTTCTCTGTCAATTCACATAACTCCTGGTAATGGTCTCTTGGCAGCTTCACCCTGGAAACTAATAAGCCAGCAAATTACACAGTCCTGGACTTATTTCAGAAACACAAGTACCTGATCTAATTCAATAATGCATGATGCTAACAGTCCTTCTTGCAGATGTGATTATCCTGGTAATGATATATTGTGGAGACCACAATCTGGCATATGACCTCATCCTTATCTGCAGCTGCAAAGCACTACTGGATTCAAGGTTTAGGCTGCAAGTGGCCTCAATTCAAATATGTCCAGTGCTCTGAGGCTCTCAGTCCTAAATAAGCCCCCATAACACCAGACATGACCTGTTCTCTGAGCCAAATTCTCACCTAGTGTAAGTAAGCAGGAAAAACGTGCATTTCCAAATGGCTGGGGTTCTTTTTCTAATTTATTTTTCCTATGAAACAAAAATAGTTCCAAATCTGCTAGTCCCAGAAGACTGGCACGTTTCATTAGGAATTGTTGTCCGTGTAAGAATAATGTTGTCCTGTCAAATCTAAGTGCTTTACTTAGGTTGAATACCCTAAGCACAACTTTTCTAACTCAAAACTCTTCTGAAATTTTCATTTCACTACATTTTCAACCTCCTTGGCAACTATTCTGATTTCCTGTGCTTATTAGGAGAGTTACTTTGGAATACTGATATTCCTTATGCAAGGAAAAAAACCCAAACCAACAGTTGTGAAGCTGAGCATAAAGCACCCAAAACTGGCCAAGATTTGGTGCTTAGGACACAGCACACTAGAAGAGTCATGACCCTGATGCTCATACCCAGAGATGACCCCCTCAACTCTCTTTCTCTGCAGCTTTTTTTCAGCTCAGGATCAGGTCTGTGTCCATTTCACAACTCCTGCACATGTGTTCCCACTGCATGACCGCTGGATAAATACCCCACATCCCATGGCTGAAACCCTTGGCTTATTCCAGTGCAGTAATCTGTTTTCCTGCTGCAGACCTACAGACCTAGAAACTTGTTTGCCTTCTGTTAGCTCACAATGTGCAGATAAAAACATCCTCCCAGTTGTGGCTTTCTCTGCTCAGGTCTGAGGAGCACCTGTTATGCATCGCAAAAGCTTCTCATACCACTGGCAGACCTTCCCTGTTTGGAAATGGCTCTCTTCATAAAAAAACACCCTTGGTCTCAGTTTCATCCTGCCAGAAAACATGGATTTTTTTTCCCCCCTAAGCACAATATTTGCCTTGTATTCCGCTGACCTTCACTGACTGTCCTGTCTAACCGCGATTTTGGTACAATGGGGTTTTCTCCACATGTCTGTGGCTTCAGGGTGACGTTTCAGCACACTTAGGAGCTCCAAGTTGGTTACAGCAAAACCTCAGTCACCCCAGATCTCAAATACCTACAGCACTCTGCGACTCTAAATGGGCTTGTGTTCCCTCAAGGTCAGCAAACAACCCTGAGCATTCCCTCAGTTAGCCCAGACCTTGGCAGAGCAGCGTATTTACTGGTCCTAATCCACACAGCTGGAGTTCACAGGAATGGCAGCACCCGAGTTTACCTTTAGTAAAGGAACATTTCTCCTTGAAAATCAGCTGCCTGTATTTTTCCACCTTCAAGGAAATTCTCCATGCCATCAGCTGCTCTCAACCTGCCTCTATCTGCCTGAGGTTCCCTGAAGATGCCACCCCATAGTTTCTAATGCCTGCAAAATCCAAAGAGGCATCAGAGGGGCAGAAAAGGAGCTTGCAATTAAACATTCAATTCCCAAGAGAAAAGGTGGATCATCTTTTTCTCTCTTCAGAGAGACACTGGCCAATACTCTGGAAAATGTGCTTCAGCCACCCAGCCACTATGGGCTTCTCTGCTGGAATAATAAATTGCCCTTCTCTGTGACCTGTGATAAACCAGGGATTGAATTTGTTGATTAATGGTTCCTTGAGCTGAATGTAGAAACATTCCCATACACAAAGACCTGAAATCAGAGCTCCATACACCTCCAAACATCTTTGCCAAGCGAGGAGAGTAGCAATCTTAATGGCAAAACTTTTCCTGTAAATTCCAGATGATGTACATCTCATTCACCTGCATCCCCATCAGTTTCATTTAGCACTAATTAATACAGTCCTGAACATCAATCAGTACCACAGCAAGTACTTTCTCCAGCATTTGCTCCTATTTATCTTAATTTCCTTAATTCCCTATTCTTCTCATCTCACTATGTATTTTATGCCTGCTCATCCAGGTATCCTCTCTTCCCTTCCTTCTGTCAGGATGCATGTGCATCTAGAGCCAAACCAGTTCAGTTTGGCCTTCCAACCATTCAGCAGGAGCCATTTACTTGAGGGAAATTCCTATGATAATGCAAGAACCAAGTCCTTCAGGGCTTTGACTTCCTTGCCTAAGTGAACCACAGTAAGATTTTCATACCCTTTCCTCAATCTATAATGGCATGTTTATTGTTCATGATGGAGAAGATAAATTGCCAGGACACACAGGGTTCTTCTGGGGGGTTGTCCAAGAACAAAAATACAAATCCTCACCTAAATTAAAATTAAATGAACAACAGCACTCTCTGGCTGTATTTCCAGGGCACAGCATGCACCAAGGACATGCTGCATCCATGCCTGGGGTCCCTGGAACAGGCTCAGCCTGTACACCAAATCAGCAGATTGCGGATGAGCCACTTTCTGCCTTGTGCTTGAGCTGAGCTTGTAAATCCACTCCCGTCATTCCTAACCAGGAACAGTATCAGCCAAGAGAAGGCAGCCTGGACTCTCACTCTGGCCATGGACATGCTGGATGTGTCCCATGAGGTCAGCCCAGACAGCAATAGCTCTTACTTTTGAGTTATGTTTGAGAGCAGCTGGCTTTGAGGACAACTCGAAAGTGGGACCTGGGGAAGATGCCCCTAATTTAATAGTTGTAGCCTTCCCAAAATGTCTGTCCCCCGAAGGCAGACTGTCAGCCAGAGGATCCTGCATTTCCGTCCTCTCGCCAGCTCCCCAAGGAGGATCCATCCCTCCACAAGGAGTCTGTCTGCACAAGATCCCAGTGAACAAGGGGACAGCCTGTTCTGGCCATCACTCGGAGCCGGCAGGGAAGCGCGGAGTCACCGCCGAGCCTTGTGTCAATAAGCACCGGCAGAAAGTCCTCTCTGTTTCCCTTTAGCACAATAAACTGTGCCTCCCCTTCCCTCAGCTCCTTCCTCCGCATCCAGACGTGCGCCACAGGGATGGACCCCTGCTCCCTCTCATCACTTCCAATCCCTCCCCCATTTTCCTGTCTCCACTCCTGAGGAAGTGTCTCTTACAGACAAGGGCAGGACACAAGTAGCTTTGACTAATTTTGCATGGACTGCAGATAACGGAGGTATGAAATTCCAGAAACATCCCAGAGGGCAAGCAAAGGACCCCTGCAACTGCTGAAGTGGAAAAAGTTGTGAACCCTGTTTACAGATCCCAAAGGTAGCTAAAGAAATGGGGGAGGAACACATTAACCCAGAAATCCTGGCTTCACATCCAGGAACACATCTGATAAAAAAAGAATGAAAATGAGACATCTTAAGTCTAGGAGTAAGGACTTGTACAGTACTAAAAAGAAATCTGGTTCTAGGCCAGGATGTGAAAAAGACATTACAGTCTTTCATCATGGAGGAAGTAGCTGTGAGAAGAGATTGTGGAGCTGTCCCTTTGGCTTCTCCTTGTCCTACACTCTAGACACAAAACTCCTTCCCTATCGGACTTTAAAGCTGGATGAAAGCTGCAGATGAAATTTGCTGAGGCTGACGTTTGCCTTGATCTCAAACCAAATGGAACTGGGATTTTCTTTTTTTGTGGCAAACAAACATCTTGTTAGCATGCAACAAACAGGGATATTCAAGGCTTTCCCTGCCCAAGTGACATAGTTGCTGTACTTTCACTATTCTTGGAGTACAAGGCTACCTCTTAACACTGACTCACAAATCTTTGCTCCCCATGTGCTTTCTTCTAAAAGAGAAATAAAGGGGTGAGAAAGGGGCTTGATCCTTGGTCTTGAGTTTCTTTACACAAACTTGCAGAGGTGTTTCTTTTCCCCAGTACATTCAGCATACCCAGAACCCTTTGTCTTTCCCAAATGAAAGGCACCTTGCAGTACCACGTTAACCCCCAGGATGAGGAGCTGTGCCAGCACTGAAGAGGTGAATAGGGAATTCCTGCTGCTGTGGCCACATCCCACCAGGAAAGGAGACTACAGGACCTGTGGCATCCTGAGCAATCATTCCCTACCTGCCTCTACTCCAACACCAGTGAGGCATCCCAGCAGTGCCTCAGCCTGGTCTGGTCAGGGCTGCTGGACCCGGGCTGGCTCCAGACAGTCTCAGCTGGACCATGACTCTTCCTCCCCTGCTCTGGGCCTGTCTGACCACCACGGGCTCACAGGAGGTGACCCTGTGGTGGCCCTGGGGGCCAGGCTGCTCCGCACACTGGGCATCTCTGTTGTTTGGTCACACAAGAAAGCACTTGCTGCTGGTAAGACAAGCCTTGGTGGAGAGCTTTGGCTGATGGAGCTGCAATTTAACACTTCATTGAGGACAAGGGCCTTGCTTCCCACTACAAACCTGTGAGGCTCTTTAAAGTGGTGGCCCTTGTGGAAGCTACAGCCCTTCCCAGCAATCCCAGACAATCTATTCTTAAGGGGTTTTTTACGTGCCTTAATACACTATATAAACCTTATACCTTTTACACAGTATAATGTCTCCTGAATTAAAATCATATTGTGTAGCTGTCAGACAGCTTGATATCAGAAAGGAACAGTGAACTGAGGCTTCCACCTTCCTGTTTGGTGTCTTCCTTAAAGGATTTTTCAGTGAGCTACTGAAGCCTGTAAGAAAAACAGACTTAAAAGAAAAAAAAAGATCTGAAGTTCTTTCCAAATTTCAACTCAATAATGAGCACAGGAATAGTTTAGCTCTCTAAAGCCAAGGGAGATGTAAAGTAAAACTTGAAATACTAAACATGGAAGCAAATGGCAATGGACAATGGATACCTAACACTAACAAACTGAGAGAAGCATTTTGCCAGTAAATATAAAGTAAAAATAACATGATAAATATCTATGGAAACTAGAACATATATAAAGCTTAAATATGAAATTACATTTTAGGTGGGCTGTCCAAAACTTGCATTTGCTTTTGAAGTGCAACCTTTTGACCACTGGATGTTTTATAACACTCTACAGTAAGAAATAAAAGGAGATATTTTGATTTGTGGCACAGTGTCTGGAACTAAAATCTCAAGTAACAGCCCTGATCATTTACAGTGCATTTTTTTAAAATCCATGGATCACAAAGCATTTTAATGTTCCTAACTAACACCACGTGCATCAACAGAGAGTAGCACAACTTGCCTCTGATGTAGGCGGTATTATTCCCATCAGACAGGTGAGTAAACAAAGTCACAAAGAATTAAGTGTTAGGGTCCGAAAGGAAGTCTGTGGCTGAGCTGGGAACAGAACTTGTCCCTTGATACCATCCTCTTCCTTAACCGCAGGGTAATCCTTCCCTGACCTATGCATGCAACAGTAGATCACAACCGGGATATTTTTTCCTATCCAAAACATGAGGGTTTTCAATTCTTCCTCTTCTCCCACATCTGCCCATGATCGCAAGCTGAGCTCTTCCTTCAACAAGCAACTGTCTTGTACCACATGGTTAAAGCCTGACAAGGTGAAAAGGGAAACCAAGCACAACTGTCCCAAGGTTACATGGCCTATTCAGGGCAGAGAGCAGCTGGATTTCTTCCCTCAGAACAATATTTCACCCACTGGCTTGCAGAGCAGTGATTGTCCAAGACAGATGGATTTAGACAGTGCCTCACTACAACAGGAACCTTAATTTTCTATAATGGTATATACCTCTGTAACATGCAAGGAAAAAATCCCAAATGTCTAATCCTAGTGAAGAAATGCCTTTCAGGCTTTCTGAAACCTTAGGAACAGCAGCATGAGGTGTCCAGCCTATGTGTGACACCTCATTTTAGCTGTCACAGCTTCATCTCTGAAAAGTGCAGGGAGCGTCTGTGGCACTGATGCACACGGAAATGGAGCTCAAAGCCTTTGAGCACTGATTAAGTTCACAGTCTCTGTTTTTACTGAAGATTACCCAGAATACAAGACCCTATTGTTTTTGGCAGTTACTATACATGTTTGTGATCCACACATCGCTTTTCAAACCTTGGATTTTTCTTTCCCATCACTCCAACCTGCAAAGAAACTGGACCCACGACAAGAAAAAACTGTACATCAAATTTTCTGTCCTGGCCAGAGGACAGCTTTTCAGCACAAAGCCTCTCTGGAGCCTACCTGCTTCTTCGGAGCCCTTCCCAACCAGAGGCAGTGCAGCCTTGACAACACCGAGAAGGGGATGGCAACACCAGGCTGCCATGGGCAGAATGAGGGATGGGAGGATGGAGGATTTCAACCCTTCAGGACAGCCCTGCCTGCACCCAGCTGTACTACACAAGCTGATTCTCGAGCTGAGCCAAGTCATCACTGGCAGATAGAGGGTAGTGGATTTATAAGGATAAGTGATTTGATCCATTACAACAAACCTTTATGTTTTTTGGCAAATCTTGTGAAAAGACTTCTTTTTAAAAAAAAAGTTGTAATAAATGCGGGTATTAAAAAACAAACCCCAGTAAATTGTACTTAGGAGCAATTCTCAGCTACGAAGTTCACTCATCCCTCAGATTACTGGGAGATTTAAGAAAGTGAAACAGTTGTTATCACTTGGTCTGTGGGATTTTGTTGGCTTTTGCAGGCTGATTGCTGTGTTTAAGGTAGAGCTGTTGTGTCAGACTCCCCGTGGGCCAAGAACAATATATTTCAATTATTGACATCCCAAATGTATCTTTTTTGAGGAATGGAATATTTCAACAAGTTTCAAAGACAGAAGAGGCATGGTACCCTGAAGAGCTTAGCAAATCTGGCAGGCAGAGCATGCAGAGGCACTTGGGTGGAAGTGATATGAAGATGTGACCTCCTTGCACACCATCTCCCCTTGAAGTCCACAGTCTTCCCACAGAGAGGGGATATAATTACCATGCATCACAATTCAGTATCCCTCAATAAACAAAATCTGGAGCAGCTGAAGTGACTTGTCCTGGGTCAGTCAGCACACCAAGGACAATGATGAAGCACTGCTGAAAAGCTGAAGCTCCAAACTAGTACTTGTTCTAAGCTGACTCATACCTCCATCCAAGACAGTTGTGACATAGGAAGTAAGGTTTTCCATGTTTCAGTGTTAAGATCTCTGAAAAAACACAAAGGTTATGTCATAAAAATCAAACTTATTTAATGGAGCTCACTTCCATTCTGCACTGAACGTCAAATCAGCTGAGAGTCATTTTCATAAGGTTTGAGAAACTCCTTTTATGATGTTGTCTTCCCTTAGCATTGATTGTACTCATTCTGGTTTTTTCCTAGAGATATTTTTATTTTAGCTTGTACTGATGGCCAGCTTGTTCACATTCCCCATACATTTATTAAGCTTACAGAAGGATTCTCAGATTCTTGGATGCAGATACATTCTGAGTTGTCTTACAGGATAATCAGCAGATCTTGTAGCTGTAACTCATTAAGTTTTGTATACTCTCCACCTCTTTGGAAGTTTTCTTTCCAAACTGGAGTATTATTCCTAATGGTTGCAGAAATCAGCTGTGATAACAAAACAGCTTCTAACTTTGTCCTCTTTTAGAAGCTACACTCCAACAACTGGTTTGCTTAAATAGGCTCCTTGCAACCACCACTCTTCTTAACAGCTGGCAGTGACCTTTCTTCTTAGTGCAGAAACATCAAGCACCAAAATAATTCAGAAAACAAACACCAGCCCCAAACTCATCCCAGTAATGCCCAGAAGCTCTTGAAATACATCTCAGAAAATGAAGCCAAGCCAAATATTGGCCTCCCCAACCCAGACATGCTTTTAAATTGTACAGAACAAAAGCCTTTAATTTATATTTGAGTTTAAAATTCTAAGAGCAACAATAAATTAGGCAAATAAACCTGTTGCCCAGGATCAAAAAGCCCTGAGAGTGCCTAGCTGGGAACATGACCAGCAGTTAATCTTCTAATGATCAGCGGTAAAAAGACCACTGAAATACCTCCTGCTCAGAAGAAGGTTTCTTTAGTTTCTTTCCATCTACCATTTTTTTCCTAGCCAAATCACTTACTGAGAGCCTCGTTTTCTCATGGTGTGAGGTCAGTGCAGCTCTGCTCCTCACACTGAGCTACCTCTGTGGAGGAGTCGTGCTCCAAACCCCAGCTTGGAGGAGGCTCTGCATGAGCTGCCTGCCCTTTGGAAACCCCCAGCCAAGCAGGAATCCCAGCCCTGCTCACACACGGCAGGAGGAAAACAAAGAATCAGATAAATAACTCCTTTTGTAGAGCTTTGTTTTCCTGCTTTCCCTCAGCATGTGTGTTTCTGTGTGTACATATGCAATCAAGCTGTGACTGTTAGCAACTGACTTCTGAATTTCCTATTACCCAAAGCTGAAACCCGGCAGAGCCTGACTTACCTTAGGAATTAGGAATGTTGAGAAAACCTGCATATTTGAAGTAACCCATCTAGGGCTGTGACAAATCTACCTCATAGGCTATTTCTTAAATACATCAGGAGTTGTATAATCCCATTCTTAGGAGTTGGGATTATACTTTTACTCACACTCCTGTGATGATCTAACATCTTAAAAGTAGCTGCCACCCTGATATGGACAGCCACTAGCTGAAATACTGGGAAGCACCTGTTCAGTGCCACAACCAACTTTGTTTCCCAAAGACAAGTTATCATAAAATGCATGGTAAGGAATGTAGAAGAAAAGGCAAGATTGAGCTAAAAGCAAGTAGGTTTTCTGTGGAAAGACTTGGAGTAACTGTAACTGCATTTTCACGTTCAGATGCTGATCTGAGATTACTTCAGATATTAAGAGGGTACCAATGAGAGGACGCCCAAGAGCAGCAATATTCCCCAGCCTATCTAAGGGCTCAGTGGCAACACTGTTCAAGCACATGGCTATTCTCTGCTTCAGGACTGTAGTGAGCATTGGGCAGTATCTATATCAGAGCATCCCTGCAGGAGCTCCAAGCAGTGACAAGGACCCTCACAAGGACCCAGGGAGCTGCAGAGAAATTACCCTCTCTGCTCAACTAGAGAATTGGTCCTTGCTGTCCCAAAACCCAGTGTAAAGTCCTAAGCACACCACCATTCTTTCCCCCTGATGTGCCTGCTCTCTAGCTCGCTGGAAAGAAGGGGATTTTTGTCCTGCACAACTCCAAGAAGCCCCTCGGAGCCCTGGCTCCACCTTCCCCATGTGTAGTCAGTGTACTCAAGTCTTGCAGGTCGGCTCCTGAGTTTGGCCCTTTATGAATAGATCACTATGCTGGCTGCTCCCAGACGTACACAGCCAGTTGTATGTGGTGGAGAATCATAAGCAAGGGCAGGAATGCTTGTTTGGCAGCCTTTCCCAGCCTCTGAGTGTCTACTGACTTCTTTTTTTCTTTCTTTTTTTTTATGTCTCTGTCACCTAATTTTTAAACTGGGTTTTGATCTTCTCTGCCAACATAAATCAGAGAGAGTCACTCCAGACTGACATCAAGTGGGCATGTGCAAGCTTCAGAGTGCTGTGTCCAACCATTTGCACATCTTGCAGCAGATGGGAGCTGGGATAGGTGACCACACATTTCAACCTGCTGCCTCACCCCTCAGGGTCAGCTGGGGCCTGTGCCCTGTCTGTAAAGTCAGCAGCCAGGTAAGAGAAGATAGGTCACTGGTGAAGAAAAGAAACAGCTAAGAAGTCTTGCTATTTACATACAGTCTGCATGCCCTCACCCACTCTTTCCATATATATCTATATATATATATATCTATATATATCTTGCTCCTGCAATTAAAACACATTATTCAAGGAGAATATAATATTTCAAGCTGAAGAGTAAACTGGAAAGCTGTGTTCTTCATTTACATGAGTTAAATCCACAAGGGACAGCTGGAACAGCAGTTAAAATTAGGCTACCCATTAGGATGCATTAGATGACATTCACCCAAGACTTCTCAGGTCCACCACAAAGCCATCAGGCTACAAGGGAGTTTAGGAGCAACCTAGAGCTTTATGGTGACACTCATGTTCAGTGCAAACGTTGGAAGGGAGTTATTTTCCCTCTCCATGACATGGCACATGGTCAGTGTTGCTACTTCCAGACTACAGGGGCTTGGCACTTCTTTTAAAGCCTTTAAAAGACTGAAATCAAAAGCTGCAATAACCCTTTCACTTCAACAGGAAAGTATTCAAGAAATGCTGTGCAAAATGCACCAGCAAGCACAGCCAGACAGGGGTGTGACCAATCAGACTCCATTCCCAAATACTGCTTATTCATCCTTCCCTTGTGTGGCCGTTAAGATTGGAAATTATCCATCTTCCTGGTAAAGAAAGAAACAAAAATATACTGAGGCATCAAGCCACTGAAGTGCTACACAAGCACTACTGCTTTTGCAATAGCTACCATGGCTGCTTATCTAGGCTGTGATTTTTCTCCTGGGATCCAGCTTCATGAGTCGTCAAAGACAGACCATGAAACACCATTCAAGTATTAAAAGACTCATAGGAAGCTTGAAATGAACTTAAAACGGCAGAGTGCCTGCAACTCAGAGTACCTCCTGAGATTTCACTCACATAATAACTGAATTATTAACTAAAAAAAGAGTAGTGTGTGGAAAAATGAAGCCATTTGCTTGTATGTGGCAAGAGTTCTACAGGGATTGAGAAGATATTTAAAAATATCAACTTTTTTCCAAATATCTCCTTAGTTATGAGAGGAGACTTGCCAACTGGAGATCATGAATGCTTTAAGGGAAAACAATCACTCACAACTAGATGCACTGCTGAGACGTGTTTGAAGTCCCAGAGACCTGACCTGGTCTTGCTTGCATCAAACTACCTGATCCTCTTGAAATCACCAGCAAGCTCCTGTTTGTAAAGCTGCAGAAAATCAGTCATAGCTTTTCACAAAAAACGCTGAGTTGTCCATGTCAAGAAAATTATAGAAAGTCAGGCTATGGGCAGAAGGGGGAGAGGGTTAGAAAAAGAAAGCATTGTTTATGGAACATGAAAAGCTCCAGCGACACAATATATGGAATTCGGAGGGAAACAGGCCCTCCTTTCTTTCTGTACAATTCAAATAATTCCAATGGCAGACTGGATATTCCCCAAAACGAGTTAAAAAAGCACAGGGCTGTCAAAGCAATTTAGAAAGGGAAAGCTGAAGTAAACATGGTGACTTTTTTTAAGCCTTAATGCTTGGAAGACCTGAATGTTACCCTACCTAGTGTGTACTTTCCACCGAATAGAAAGAAGTAATAGCTGGATAGGCAGCCCTGTGTTTGGGCATTTACAGAAAATGTGTGAAAGTACCCCTAGAAACAATCTCACAGCTCAAGCATGGTAACACACACACCTAACTCTAACCCTTTCTAGGTGGTTCTAGGTTCTCATTAAGGAAAAAAAATCCTTATGAAGTCCTACTACTGACTTGGACTTGTTATCTTCAGTAATGAGACTCTCCTACTCTACCAAGACGTTTTAAAAATCAGCAAAGCAGACAAACAGTTTTTATTGCTTGCATGTTTCTGCATTCATGAAGATGAAGATTTATCATTAAGAGCAAAACACTCTGAATTCATACTTTCCATAACTCTATTCTTCTTGCTACTGTTTTACCTCCTTACTCCATCTCGAAGTAGGAACGAATCCCTGAATTTGAGGGACTCTTTGGACCTTCTAATTTCAGGCAAAGCCTTGTGCAAAGCATTTGTAGGATACTATTCTCCTTTGTTATGGAATGATAGTTTCCAGCATTTTGCGTTTTCACTGAGAAAAGGCAAAGTAACACCATTTCCACCTATCATTTTGATTTATACATATATACATTCAATTGTGATTAGATTACGGTGAGTATAATCTTGAATATGATCTAAACGTATAAGACTAATGTAATCATAAGACCTCTATTCTATTTACACCCAGTAAAGCTGCTTGGTTTGTGTATAAACTTTATTCCTCTAAAGGCTTCTGTTCTTTAAAATATAATTTTCACTGAGTTTGTATCAAATACAAGAAAATCTGCACACTTTGCCAGTTCTGGAGATAGTGAATTCGAGGTTTTGCTCACTTACCATTAGAAAGACTTATTGCCTGGTGAGCAATCTCACCAGGACTCCACTTGTTTAAATTTTTACATTAATGGATGATCTGAAACCTAAAAAAGCCAGTCTGTCTTTCTCTTGCACAAAGCTTATTGTCTAACTCATGGACTCGTGTGTTTGAAGGAATGGGGTTTGCTTTGTTACTTCTCTCAACTGACTAGTGTGGTTTTGACTGAGAAGCTAAGAATCCCAGCAACAAACTGCATCCATGTAGTCTGAGCTGCCTGCTGTACTTCTGACAGAATGGGAGGATAAACTGGAGTATGGGAATCTAGGAACTAACCAACAATTCCTTTCATCTTGGAATAGAAAATTTCCTTCGATAGTTTTAATTATACTCAGGCAGACAACGTGTTGCTGTTGGGTTTGGGGGGTAATTCCATTTTAGAACAGATTTGCTTAATTGTTTCCATCAGAGAAGAACTTGCAAATATTTCTAGCTTTTAATTAGCACGTTGGCAGCCTCACTCTTAACTCCTTCTCAAATAACTCTGGATGTTGAGGCTTAGAATAAATTAATTTGACATGAGCACGATGCGCTCTGTAGAGCTCCTGACAGCCACGAGGTGTCTCTAGGAACTGTCCCAGAAGGGGTGTGAATCCTGGTTAACCAACAAGACAAAACCCCTGAAATTCAATATCTGCAGAAGCCTGTTTTTTGTCTGCAGTTGTAAAAACTTTCTTTAATAAATGACTCCTAAAAGAGAGAGCATGATCTTGTCTATCAAATAACTGTGCAGTACTAGAACGAGAGAAAATATATTTACAGAGTTGAAGAATGGTAAAACAAGGGTCTACATCTGGAAGCAGTAAAGGAAAACCTTAAATATGTTAGGAAAAAGTTCCAACAGTGGAAGTCACTTAGACAAAGGAATACGTTGCTAGTTGAGAATGCATGAGGCAACGCTAGAAAGAGGTGCTTCAGAGATGAATTTTGAATTTTATCATAACAACACTATTTGGCTGTGTCATCAAGAGCATTAAAACCCATGCTGATTCTCAGAACTTGAAATCTCATAATCCAAAACCTACATCTGCGTTTGGGCAGCAGCAAAGCACACAGCAAATGCTCTCTGCACAGAGCAAATGGTTAGGACCTAGAATATTACTGAAATATAGGAAACAGAGCCTTTGTCAGGGAGAGGTCATTGTCCTCATAGTCACTGTGTCCAAGGAATTAACCAATATGGACTTTACTGCTGAATCTCTTACACATTACTCTGCACTGATCAGTCAAACAGAAATAGGCATAACAGAATGGGAACAGATACAGAAATCGTTTAGAACCAAACAGCAAAGCCAAACAAGAATTCCAAGCAAGAGGCTAAACTTTTGACTCAAAAGCTGAAGTAGGCAGCTCATCTCCTTAGTGATAGAAAGAGGGCATTTCTTAGGAGAAAAGAAAAAGATGAACCCTCAAAGTCCAAACCATGACCACCTCTTCTATCTGTCTCAAGTGAAAGGGTGAGTTGGTTGTCTGGTGAGATCTGGGTCATTTGAGCTACAAAAAAATGAAGTCCTAGAGCTGCAAGAGATACAAACTCAATATTCATACTACAGCTTATGTGGCTTCCATGTATATGATTTTTATTTCTGAAATGAACTTCAAGCTAAGACAATCTAAGAGAGACCTCCTTGATGGAATGTTGAGGTGAAACTGCCACGTCCTGCCTCCCATGTCATTCAACTGTACTTCAAGAACTTCAAGACCATGCACAGCACGACACTACTGATGTGAGCAGAGACCTGACCTGCTTCCAATCAAGTGCAATTACATATTATAAGTAAGCTGTAAAGCGCTATTACTCTCCTGATGCTTGTAAAGAATTTTCTGTATTCTACAGAGGTAAAGTCAACCTATTTCAAACAACCTGCCAGACAACCTGAAGCTGAGCTAGAGAGCTCCCACCAAGGAGGCACAGGAGGACTTTCTTCACCCTTGGCAAGTTCATCCAAAGCTGCTACCAGATTTCCACCTCTGCTGCTATCTACAGTTCAGTGGGGAAGAACAATAATATCTCAACAAAAAGTGACAAATTCAGCCTTTTCTATCTTTAATGTGTTGTTAAGCACTAATAGCACAAAAATTTTCAATTGGGTCACTCACCAGATGTGAGTGTTCTTTTGCTGATGAGACTCATGGGTTTTTCTAACTTCTCTTTAAATTTGAAATTGAGACATTTCAAGGAATGCTTCTTTCCTCAAATACAAAAAAAAATTACATGAGCACTGTTTCTGTTTAAAAGAAAAAAAAAAAAGGCATTTTCCAAAAATAAATAGCTCTAATATCTTGCCCATCTTGCACGCAGAGAACTGAAACACAAAAGGCCACGTCAAGATTGTCTCTGAGGGCCCAGAAAACTCCTGCCTCCTCCTAACAGAGCTTTCCTGATAAGCTTGGAATAGTGCACGGAGAGCCCATGGAGTCCAGCTGGCCTAGAATGTTTCATGGATCACAGACAGGTATATCCCACATATGGAGAATGTGCAGAAGAAACAGTGAAGGGCTCTGCTACTTCAGAGCCTCATACACCCACCAAGGCTTTGTCCCATCCCACAACATTTTCAGACACTTCCAAGTTTATTCTCCCTGGACTCTGCATACTCCAGGCTGCATCCAGCTGCTGCTGAAGGGGCTCTGCAGTGTGTACTGCACACCAGACACAGCAGCCACAGGAGGTGACAGGAGTCTGGCACAACTGTCCCTGTTTTCCATTCCCTCTGCCTTGCAGCGTTGTCCATTACACCCCACTCCTACATGCTGAACTGCCACTCAAGTCCTTGCCTTGAGCTGGCCTCTCTCCACTGCAGCAGATTCCAGTGGCAGAGGTCCTGTTGTGCCATTGGAGGCACCATGGGATGAGAGACACCAGCAGTGTGTAAGGCACAGCCCAGAAGGAGCCACAGGGCCTCAGTGGGGCTCACTGGCCACACCAAATGCCAGCCTCTGCCCAGTGGCTCCCGAGAAAGGGCTAAAGTTTGAGCAAACACAACAGCACCTCTCAGGCTTGGACAGGCTGAGGTGGCCCAAGTCAGCCTAAAACACCTCATTCCCTTCAATCCTCTTTTACACTTGGACAACCCTTTGCTCTTCACAGACTCCTCATAAAGTGTCATGAGTTACACTTCAAATGCACAAGGCACATGGGGGCCAACATTACTGTCTTCTCTCAAACTGGGAGTCCTGTTCAGGGTTGCCTGTCAAACTGCTGGATGAACCTGGTCACCCCTGAGGCATATAAGCTTCTGTGAAGAGGAGAAGAACTGGACAAAGGAGACCAAGGACATACTCTTCCACAGATCCCAAATGTGACGGGGAATTTAAAGGGCTTCAGACCAGAGGAAAGGCACATTTGATGAAATAAAACCAGTATTTTTACTGTTTTGATAAGCACGATAGATGATAAAAGATCTTGGAGGGTATTAACTCTACTTCACACTGGAGTGCTGTTAAAGCCAGCATGGCAAGAGACTATAACCCTGTAAACATATGTTGTGTATTAGATTTTGATCTGGCAGCTTGCCTTAATTTTGTTTTTTTAAGGCTCCAGCTAGTTCCAAATACACTTCCATGTTTGTGTTCCAGCAAATGAGCAAAAGGCAGAATGCTTGAGCGACGGGGACAAAGGAATGCACTGGACTGTAAGTTCAATTTAAAAAAAAAGCCTCCATTAGTATTGGCACATCAGAAAGAGGATGACAAAAATATCAGCAAATTCTTTTTTCTATCCCTTTCTCCAAGTTTTTTGTTTTTTCCAGT
The DNA here is from genome assembly GCA_013397195.1 of Hylia prasina. NCBI lineage: Eukaryota > Metazoa > Chordata > Aves > Passeriformes > Sylviidae > Hylia > Hylia prasina. The sequence goes on from VYXD01016284.1 coordinate 484,090, forward strand.
GTGCGCTTCACAGCTGCTGAGAATGGTAATGATTTTAGTCTCTTCACTCTGAACTATTAATATGGACAGAAGTGACAAAAGAACACCTTTCCAGGCAATTTTGTGACTCCCAACTCCTCACCAAAAAAGCAGCCCACAGAGCATCCTCTGAATAGCAGTTAGCCTGGGTCCCTGTAGGTGCAGATGAAGAAATTCTTTCAAGAGGCATTTCAGACTGCTCAGGATTGAGAGTTCTGGCGCATATAAACAAACACTGTTACAAGAGGCAAAGTTGATATGGATTTATGCAAGGAATGCACAGATGGAATAAGCAATTTGGTAATTAATGGAGTTGACAGGCACTTTCTAATAGTACTCAAGTATGTGCAGACTGAACGGTTTCATATACAGGCTGAACCAAAGACAGTATTAATTTTTAACCCATTTTATACCTAATCACTCAGATGAAGGAAAACACATGCATTTTTTCCTCTTGGGTATTAGTCTTGACCTCCCAAAGCCTGACTATTGGGACATAAATCCTTTGCACTTAGTACTATTGCACACAACAAACGCACAGATGTCTCTTACAGGATGATTTTTTTCTTAAAGACCATTTGAAGAATGAATTTTTGATTACTTTCTGGGTATTGATTACTTCTTTTATGTCCCACAGTTTAAATGCAGCAGGTTTGCTTGTAACAAAGAGCTGAGAGCTTCATTGCATGAGTTCAGGGAATTTCTGAAGAGCCCCTCATGACTAAAAGAAAATTTCTTTTATTACTGGCTTCCAAGCAAGCCAAACCACTGCTCCTACAAGCCCAGCTGCAGAAACTAAAGATGCTTAGTAAAGTCTTGAGCAAAGCACTGTCCCACCTGGCAGGAGATGATGGTAATTTATTGTGCATGGAAGACATTGTGACATTTTGAACTGCACAGGGAGAATGGAGTAGTAATATAACTGCTCCCACACAGGAATGAGATACTCAATGTTTTCTCAGTCTGGAAGAGGTTCAGGGATGATGCCTTGATCTGTTTCACAACTTCACCCCTCTTAGGATCAGGAAACAGGCTTCTAATACATTTGGTTTATGTTCTCATACCCTAGACAACAGAATAATCTTCTAAAGGTTGTGTCCACAGAAACCACATATGGAAACAAGATTTGGTCAGTCTTTCCTTACCCCACACTCTCCTTCTCCTTTAGTGACAAAATCAAAACCAAGACCAAGACAACCACTTTCTAGGGCTTCCATAAAGGCATTGAAAGATCAGAATGGACTACTTGGAAACACACTGTCTCCCATCATTGAAGCTGTAGGTAATTGGAAAATAGCAATTGAATGATCCCAGTTCTCCAGCAAAAGGTAGATGAACTGTCAAATGGAGTTAGATTTGAGGTGCTTCAGGCCCATTATTCTGTCCAGCTCAACAGCAGCCGCCTAGGGAAGTATATATTAAGTATATCCTCTGTTAAAAGCCTTGTATATGGGGCAGAATTCTGGCAGCCTGCTGGGAACCCAGCAGCAAGTCAACTTGCTACGACTGCTGAAACATCAAGTGACACAGTGCTGCCTGCTAAGTGCCCCCCACTCCAACTCCAGCTGCAGCTGCCTTTGAAGAAAGGTGCAATGCCTTCTGCATAGATGTACAAGCCGAGTAAAGTCTTTTAAAGCATGTGAGAAAGAAAACTGTCATCAAAATGTACCGAGCAATTACGGGTTGAAGGTTGAACCATTATTACTTCATGCCCTCCCATTCCCCTCCCCTCCAGGGTGGGAAGAAAGGGGGAGGATTATTCATTTGTATTCAAGCACTTCATTAATGTTTATAAGAGAATCCAAACATGCAAGCAAAACAAGGACGAAACACTTGCGCCAGACGTGTGATGCGATAAATGTCACTGGAGCAAATATTTAGATCTGTTTACAGAGAGGCCTATTAAGTCCTTTTTGAAAAGCTGTGCAGTGTTGTGGCTTGGTCTCTGCCTAGCAGCTCCAGCGTAAACACATGGAAGATGGCTAAGTCTCTCTCTCTCATTTTGTTATGACATCTGGAAACCTAAGGAGGTTGGGAGAAGCCAACTGGCTGCCCTACTGTGATGTCTAGCTAGAGGGTCTGCCTGTTGAATGATGGCAGGACATGCAGGGTGGAACTGCTGAGTTCCCCAGCTTGTGCCAAAATCAGTGGATTTTCAACACAACAATCCTTCAACAAAGACTGTTGCAACACACAAACCCTTGGTTCATTGCTAATGATGTAAGTCTATGCTCTCTGCCATTTTTCAAGACCATTTGCATTTGAGAAAATCAGGTCCATTAAGGGATAAAATAGCAAAGAGGGGTGGAGCCACTCTATTCACCAGGGGATGAAGATGTGTCCCATAGTCCCTTGCCCAAAGAGCTCTAGATTCTGGAGTTCACAATCAGACTGGACTTCTCCAGATGTTCCCACCACATCACCATCTCATCAACTTTAGCCCCTCCGCATACAAATATTTCTTTTTCTAAGAGTACTAAATAAGTTGAAAGGTGTAAGAGAAATTTATAGGTGGAAAAATCATAGTCTTAGCCCCAGATGTAGTAATGTAATTGGGGGATTTCAGCCTCTGAAGTCATGCCTCAGTTTCCAACATGTTATGTAAAGCCTACAGGTATAAAATTGTTTGTGTTGTGTATACAAAGATTCAAGGTTCCTTATCCACATGCCCAGCCTGCTTCCCTTCTGTTTGGAAGGAATGGTGCTCAGGCCATACAGATGTACAGGACTCTGCTGAGTGACCTCAAGGGTTCTGGCTGAATTGAAACACTTTTAGTTTGAAACTCTCCTTCTGACTTAGTGAGTTTAGTTCACTTTTTTCCATGGCATCAAAAACTCAACATGAAATCACAAGTAACTCTGTTCAGTCTGGTTTTTAAGCCTATCAAAATCACAGATCAATTAGAAGAACACTGACAAACATTTCTTTTCTCCCTCATTCCATTAATAAATTATTTGTCTACATGAAACTCCTTTCTTCATAAACCAGCAGGAAAGACACCTTGCCTGGTTTCAAGAGATACAGTTTTGGGTTCCCAGTACAAGGATTTGTTTAAATGAGAACTACACAGCTTTGCCCCAGGAACAGGTGCCAAGTCTTTTGGAATTCTCCCATAGTTATATTCCGAGCTATACCCTCAGGTCCAAGCACTCTTGGGAAAACACAGTTCTTCCTTCCCTGACTGATAATGATGGATTATTGATGTGACAGTTGCTAAACTTGTTGTTCTCTTAAGAAGTGTAAGAAGGTTGTGATACTTTGTGTCTTAGAAGAACAGAAAAAATCATGCAACCACTCAGCTGAACAGTAAATAAACATTGATTGTCCCTACTGTGTAACAGGGATTAATCTTTTCAGACTTAAGCATCCAAGAGAATTCTTTTTCCTGCTGAAGTTTTCCTTTCTAATTAGTGTCCCTGATTAATTCTTGCAGAAAATGCACGACAGCTTAGTGGCTTGGTCTCAAACCATGTTCCCTTCCATAATGCTACATTCAGCTGTAATCCTCTGCTTTTGCTGTGTTATATTGCTCTTAATATACCAGACTCGTCAGGAGGACCAGGCCTCAAAACATTGACAGCAGCATGCCAAACATCCACAGGGAAGAGAGAGGAATCCCTTCCCCTGCTCTTGTTCAGCTACCTCCTGCTTTGGAGCTAACCCTTGGGTTATTTACGTTGTGTGACCTTGAGATAAATGGCATTTGGCAGGCCGCTGGATGACTTTGTGTTTCAAATCAAACATTCTCAGTTTCTCCCACACTGACAATGGGAATAATTCCTGAATGTTTTTTTGGGGGTAGTTCTTCCCATCTCATTGCCTGCCATGGAGCTCTTTGGTGGCTACGTCAGGGTTGGTGAACTTTAGCTTGACTTTCTTGCTAGACTCAAGTACCAATTGCTGTGTGTGGTTTTCTTCTGTGGTTTGGTGTGTATGTGTATGTGTGTATTTCCTCTTTGTCCCAGAGTGTCTGCACTGCTGGTATTAGAGCTACAATTGTTCTATATATAAAGCAAAGATCTCTTGAATGATCTGCCAAAGGCTTTATCTGTGAACAATCTTTGTCTGTACTTGCTTTGCCGTTAACCAGTTTTGACTCTACTCCATAATGGCTGGAGCTGCTTTGCCTTAACTGATATGTATCAAAGAGAATTGCTAAAATTAACTGCTCATGAACTGTGTGCAGGATGTTAGATTAACTCATGTGGAATCCTTCAGTGAACAAACTGATTTATGATGTGTTATGACATTGTTATTTGATGTGTTGCACAACAACTCAATTTTAAAAAATGAAGAGCGCTCCATTAATAAGAGATAAATCTTTCCAGTATAATTCAAATGAATCTGCAACAACTTTAGAGAGAGTGTGATAAGGGATCTTGTGTGGGTTTAGTGATTGTGTTTTGCATTCTTAGGAGTATCTTCCACTGGGATCTCTTTGTCAGTAATGACAAAACCCATCCAAAATATGCCAAAATATGACACCTTTTGGGAGATTGTAGCTCTCTGTACTTCCTAAAATACAAAAGGGTAATACTACAAGTGATTCCCTACGACTAATACTTCCGGCTTTGAGAATGTGTAAGTGCATCAGTGACGCTTTCTTTCCACTTCAGAGCCATAATTTGCTGAAGTCCCTACAGGGTACATCCATTTCAAGCTTATCCAGCCACAGTTAACACACAGCAAGTGCTCAGAGCAGTCATTTTCATTTTCAGGAAAACCCCACCTTTATACATTTAGATACAAACTGCGTATTTTTTAAAGCAAGCACTATTCCATTACTGGAACATGAACCAGTGCAAATGCTGACCTTAAATTATGAAGTTTTTAGAGCAGGTTTCAGATGAATACATGTTAAAGGCTCAGATCTCTCTGGATATCCAGCTTCAACAAAAATGCCTTTCAAAGCGAGCTTGAGTTAAACACTGTACAGTATGTCTCATTTCACAGCCAAGCCACTCAAGTTAATAAAGAAAATCCTCTCTGGGCTCACACAATTAGCTGTGTAAAAAGCTGGCCAGTGCCAGTCTGCAGACAGTGACAAGCTGATCCATAAAGCTGGGCTGTGTTTCATGCCTGCAAAAGCCTGTTGCCTTGAGCCTCTGAACTTCATCTTGCCACCAAAACACCCGGATTATTTCAGGATGGTATAACCTTGTCTCATGGACTGATGAGGTATTTTCTCACTGGTATTCTGTAAATGGAAAAGAGAAATACTGAAGGAGCTGAACTGCATCCCAGTTGTTTGTAGGCTAAGCCATATTAGAATTGTTTTGGCCATAACATTGCATTAGAAACTTGACTTTGTTCAGTTCTGGGTGTCAGTGAGTTATCTTCTCCAGCACACAGATAATGAGGTTTTTTGAGAATGTTCTTTTTAGCTTTTTCCTCTCATAATCAGGAAATTCATTATGAAAAAGAAGGGCTTTTTGTATCATTAACTCTTATGAAAACAACATTTTTGGGCCCTTTTTTCACACTTGCACATCTCCTGCCTCTGTGATATCCCAAAAAATAAAGCATTACCTCAGCTTGAAAGCAAACTACAATTTAGCATCCCATTTGACTCCCAGTATGTCAGGACCAGCTCCTCTCATGGTGTAAGGCTTAGCACGTTCACAATTAATAGTGCTGTGATGATTTTACCAGTGCCTTAGAACCAACAAGACACATTGGGACATCCCATCAAACTTCCTTCTGGCATAACACTTATCTCAGTGATCATTTCTAAAACTGTAAATCAATCACATGACAGGAATACAAAGACCTTCAAAAATTTGGGCATGTTTCTCAAATCACCCTTTCGCCCTCTCTCTCTCTGCTGACTCTGAAAACTCCTGCACTGTGAGCATTTGGTCTCACATTTAAATAAATATTCCCCATCACTATTATGCTGTCACCTGTAATAGGAAAAGGCTGCAAGAAATCAAAGGAGAGCTAAATTTGTGCGGTGGCAGAAAGCGTACAGAGAATAATCAGTCTTCATTTTGATTGTTAACAAAAGTGAGGGAGCCTAATGGAGACCTTGGATTTAGTACAGTCTCTAAAATATTGAGGAGATACTTTCAAGACACAGAACCGCCTACTTGAAAGAAATACTTTTCCTGTGTTCCTTGTAACTTGACTTTTATTAAAATGGAAAGAGGTTAGAAAATAACTGTAAGATTTGTTTCCTTTTTCTCATTCCTTGGCTCACTAAGGGACTCTGATGAATATTGCTTTGCTCTATGAAGGCAGCTTCCTCTCTGTTTTATGTATTGGAGATATCTGTGTCTCCCAACAAGTGCCCCAATGGAAGAGTTAGGGTAGAAGCAGCAAGCAAGCTTTATTAAATCTGGGGGAAATATAAAGCATTTGTTACTATTTCCTTAATTATGTTGATACAGCTAACATGCTGCCTAAGCCTGAATTCCTAGCTTTTTGCCCCATCTTTGCTAACTCCTATTTTGCAGGGATACCCAAGCATGAAGAACCTCTGGACTGGAATTCATGTGGAAAGCTTCATAAGTTCCTCACTAACTGAGCCTAGCAAAAGAAGAAATCATTTTCATTTCTTTTTTTACAATCCTTTCTCTGTGTGCTACTAGGAGTTTCTGGGAATGGTTCAGTGTTTTCCCTGGCTTCAAGGGACTCTCTGGAACGGGTACAACATACAGGATTTGGTCTGTCACTTTTAACACTGCTACCCACCGGCATGGGCTGCAGTCCTGATTTTGAGGAAGTCAGGAATAAAACTCGCTTTTGACATCTGCAACACTCCTCAACCCCTCAGCATTGCTGCAGTGCCTGGACAGAGGTGATCAGCAGTGGTCCACTGATAATAAATCTAATTACAATATTTCAGGGATGATGATTTCTTTAGGTATAACTGGCCTGTGGGAGTTTATGTATGATGAGAAATGGGGTGTCCAGAACTATGCTAAATGACCCTCAGAGTGGAAAATCTTGGGTCTTTGATCTCATTCAAACTAAAAATACTTTTGCTAATGAGCCTCCTCAAGTCATACAACATCCATTTCAAAATGCTGAGCACATGGGTTTAATTTACAGTTTTTACCAACTTTCATTTATATTGTGCTAGAAGTCCTGAAATGACTTGCACCAGAAGCTCTAAAATATTGGAAATCCAAATGTGAAGGACTGCTGTTAGAATAACTAGTGATAAAAGCAGCAGACATGAGTGTGAATTCCTTCTTGAGCTTCTGACAAGGTATTAACCGTGTCACTTTTCATCCTCTGTGCCTCTAAGTGACAATTAGATGCAATAAACAGTAACAACAATACAAGGTAGCTGTATTGTTCTCTTGAGTACCAGAAAAAGGGAATTCATTGAGTGTTGATACACTGTACCTAACAGCTGTTGCGATGGATACAACCAGTCTTACAGGTTAGTTGCATGTCTATTCCCACTCTGCAGAGGGCATAGTCTTGCTCCAATTCCAGCCCGAGAACTGAGGTATTAAGTTCAAACAAAGATATCCGCAGTTTTAAGCTCTGCAGGCACCAGTTTAATTTCTGGTGTCTCAAGCAAGCTGGAAACTATAATGCTTTTGGGGTTACAGAAGGAGGATTAATTTCAAAAATGGTTGCAATGTTCTAAAAAAAAGTCTGAATAATTGCAACCTAGAAATAATTTGAGAGCTTCACAAAGATACTGAAATTTTGTCATCAACCCAGTGCTTTTTGCAGATTTTAAATGTAGTGGCATCAAGCATCTGTCTGCTTGCAAGAGGGACTTGGGAAAGTGTGAGAACACAAGGCAGATATGTTTCCCTGAAATATGCGGCTCTTCTAACACTGACCCTTGAAAGTTAAAAACAATAAAGTTTCTAAAATACCAGCCATTGCCGAAAATCTCCATTTCTGTGCTACAGCCTAAACACTGTGCTCTGAGGATGTCAGCTTACAGTCATTCATCCAAGCAGGCAGGGAACCTCGCTAATAAGACCAAAAGATGAAAGAAATCACACCAAGTTCACTTGGCTCAAGCAGTAACACTGTGATTTCTTCTGCCTTTTACCTGTCTCATCAACTCCTAATGACAGTGAAAAGATTACTAAGGGTTTGCAGTGTAAAGCCTGGCACAGGGGAAACCTGTTATTTTACAGTGTGTCCCTCTGATGTCCCTAAATACGCTTTGCCAGGAGCCCTGCCACTGATCTCCTCTCTGCAGGAGTGCAAGGTGAGTGAGTGCCCTTGCTTAAGATCATTTCTGGCCTTTGCAATCCAGGAACCTCCGACTCGCCCAAATGATGTGGGCTGGCTTTCTAACACGGATTGCTACTCACTAGGGAGCTGAGGGGAGGCTGTTAAAGACTTTCTGAGGACTGTAGGCTGCACTGTACTTGAAGCTGAGGTTTTTAAGGTCAATGGTTCATTCTGTTTATAAGCAAAGAACTCTCGGCCTGCAGGGGGATCCTGACTGCTGCTGCACCAGCATCACAAAGTGACAGCAAATAACAAACAGATTGAAAATCATCACTGAAAATACCATTTACTAAACAGGGGCTTTTGTACTAACAAAAACCTACTGGGTTCGCAGCTCTGAGGTGGCAGACACACAGGAAAACATGGCACAATTCTGCTGTTTGACTTCTATACACTGGTAAAGTTAAGCTGCCTCAGGTACAGTAGGGACTCCTACTTCTTCTCCTACTCTGACTCTGGGAATTTTTCCCTTTCAATGCTCAGATTACAAAGATGTAATTCCTACCTAATACCAATCACAAGCATAATTTTGCAAACAAATCAACCAGCAGAATCCTCCAGACCCGTTCATGGGAAGCAGGTACACCTGCCTTGGGCTTGGATGTTACCAGGGGAGGGGTGAAGGATCAGAGGGAAAGGAAGGGCTCATACCTGACCTGTTGTACAAACACTTCTGGCAGTTATATACACAATAAATAAAACAGATGAACTGCCAGCTGCCTCTTGAGCCATCACTAGTGACTGACTGTTTTCTTAACAAGCATCAAATGCCTGGGTGAGCCTTCCAAGGGGCTGTGGGGCAGGAGCACACAGTCACTGGCTGTACAGAGCAACACCTACAGGTGGGTTCAGCTATAAAACATCAGCTGCTGATCCTTTCAGGTGTTACTGCCACTACTGTACTTTTAATACTTGCATGGTTTCATCCTCAACAGTTCCCCTGGTGAAGATAGGAGGCATAAAGCAGCTCCCACAAGTATTTAAAGGGAATTAAATGGAATTTATTTCTCTTCTTGCTGTATGACTTTCTACCCTGAGGTTAATTTTGCTGGGGGAATTCTTTTACCCTGGGGCATAAGGGGGTGAAGGGAGTGATAGTTTAACAAAAGCCAGCAAGCTGAAAACTGTGTGCACTATGTATAGCTATATGAAATCAAACCCTTTAACAACTTTTCTTTCAAGAACATTCAGCAGTCAAAACAGGTAAGGCAGTTTTTGATGACTCTGCTCTCTTCACAAAACCTGAAATTCTATAAAAGCAAGAAGGTGCCATTTCTACTAGGCAAAAACCACTTTTATTTCACAAATAAAAAAAAAAATCCCTCATATAAACTATACAGACCATCAAAAGTCAGCTAGTTCTGAAACTGAGCCCTTTAATTCAGTCCAGAATACTTTGAGCTCGGATCTTTCATTAGGACAAACAAGTAAATTTCTCTTGAAGTCAGTTACATTGGTCCTGTCAGCTTGGGGAATCCCAGCTTTGTGATCACAGAAATGTTTAGTTTTTCAAGGGGACAGGGCAGATCGAATAGAGAGTGTCCAGGAGGTGGTCCTGCCTATACATTACAGTGTATATTACTGTTTTGCCACTGAAGGTCCAGCTTTGAGGCTGCAGAGCTGTCAGTGACCAAGCATGATGGACCACCCATCGGCCTTTTATTAACCAGCACTTGTTCCCCCCTCTAATCCTATCACCAGAGTAATCAAAGCTGCCATGTCCCAGGGTTTGATGGAACAGCAGGACCTGGGAAATGAAGACTGATTTTGTTAACAAAGTCACTCCTGCCCCATGAATGCTGTCTCATTGGTAGAAAGCGGGGAGATGAGGCTTAAATATTTGTGCAGAGAACGAGGCGGCAAAGAAATGAAAGGTGGAGAATGGTGAAGTGTGAAGTTTAATCTGGCACAGTCTGAGGCTTTTTTCTTTGAGGCCGTCCCTGATCCAATCAACACTGGTTTGATATTTAACATCTCCCCCTGCAGTTGGAAATGATACCAGCCAGAGGAGACCAAAGTCAGTGCTTCCCAAACAGCCAAAGGGGAGAAAAGGGAGTGCTGGCAGCTTCCCACCGGCCTGACAGCTTCCCCACCAACAGGCTGGCATGAAGCTGGACCCTGACATAAAATTCCCCCTACAAACCTTGGGATGCAGGGCATCTGCAATGAGCTGAATGCAGACTGTTCCTGAGGAGAGCAAGCTTGGGATGGGATGGGAAAGGGATTTTAGTTCTAATGTGGAGGAAGGGCTATGAACACGGGAATGGGGATCCTGCTGAGAAACAGGATCAAACACAAGCGAGAGATGCCACCCTCCTCCCCAGGGAACGGCTGTTTGGGGAGAGGAGTAAGACCTTGCCCTTGCTGACTGTACAGACCTTCAGTGGGAACACACTGCAATCACTCTGGGGTGATGGGGATCCCATGACAGCCCTGGGCCATCAGGGAGGATGCAAGAGACCTGAGCAGCTGCAGGAGCCGCCATCACAATTCTTACTCCAACAACAGCCTGGGGAAAGCTTCCCATCATAGACCCATAGACCCCTATTCCCAGCTGGCCCTCCGAGGACACATGGATGATCCTCACAGCCAGCAGTGCTTCTGCCAGGATTCCACAAGAAGGCCTGGAATGTCACCTGCTCCTCATCAGTTCTCAGCCCTGACCAACCTGATTTTGCCCTTTTCTGGCCACACTCTAGATAAACATCAGTGCTGTCAGACAGACTTGTCTGCTTCCTCTTCTTCACTTGCCTCAGCTCTTCCCATCCCATCTTCCATGAAAACCCTAAAACTTCAAATACCACGGAGCAGTAAAATTTCAACCTGACCCAAACCTGCTATGAACTCCTCTGCATCCAGGCTGCCAACACTGCCTTCTGCTGGGATTCAGACACCTTGACACAGCTCTACCATACCCAGGGCCCGCACTTTGAGTGACCAGCAGCTGCCAGAGTCCCAGGAGGTGAGATAACAGTTCCCCCCAGGATCCAAGCAGGAGAGCAGCGGGTCAGCAGGAGGCAGGAGGATGGGAGTATGTGGAAAAGCAGCAGGAAATACTGTGCAAGGGTTTCAGGGGGAGCAGAGCATCAAACTACAAAGTTTCGGGGTTTACAACAGAAAACAATGCTCCCTGCCCTACCTGCAGGAGCTGGCGCTCCAGGAAGCAGCTAATTATATGAGCCACCTTAATCTTTTTATCCGGCTAAGACAATCAACATTTCAAAGCCATGCACAGAATGTTTCAAAGATCGTTCCTGGTCAAAAATGCAAGTGTATCCACTTTCTTTCAGAGCACATCAAAACCAAGTACCACACCGGGACCACTCCTAGATTTCCTCCTCCTCACGGTATCAGATTAACAGATTTGGTGTATGTAGTCAGATTAAATATTTGCAGTAGCACAAAGCTGCCTTTGAGGAGAAGTAGGGGAAAAAAAAGCTTTTTTTGTCTTTTTTTTTTTAATTTGCTTAGGGCAAAAATACTGGACTTTGGGGACGTGGGAAACAAAAGCATTGACATGATTCAGCAAGACACAATCCTAAAACCTGAATTCTGAATGCAGAAATAATGTGCAGTGTTCCTGTAACAGTAATGCTGAAAACAGGTAAAAAACCGCTGATGCCCTTAGCAGATTTGGGACTATAATTTATCACAGATGTTCTCATCAAACTGTGCAAACACCCTGCGAGACAAAAGCTGCTCAATTTCTGATTTCCATTTTAGTGTGTTTTAATTACGCTTTGCTTAAGGAAGGCTCCAAGACCTGGAATTGGGAGGTGAACCCTTGCAATAGTAATCCACTCTACTAAATTAGCACAGTAATACACCAAGCAGTAGGACTGCCAGACGGTGTGATAACATTACAAATTACTATTGTTAAACAACTAGCCAGGTGTCAGGATGCATGGAAATCTAGAGGAAGCAAGAAAATAAATATCTGGCTTGTTTTGTTTAATTTTGTCTCCTGTTGTTCTGGTGGCCTTGTTCCCAGAACAAGCTTCAATCTAGGAAAATTCCTCCTGAATGCTGATCTATTTCAGCAACTTTGTCAATTCTCTCTAACAATTAAAATGGAATGCATTCTTTTAATCAGCACAAATGTTTTGTATAAATGACTGGCCTTTGCTTGCCAATAGCAGTAATACCTTTACTGTTCTTTTTTAGCTTATTTTTGGAGCAAAATGAATGAGAAATTTTGGTTTCTATTTAAAAGTTGGACAGAGAAACAATTATGGTTAAGACCAGCAGTGAGTTCTGTACTCTGTCCCTTTTCCTTTCTCTCTAAAAAGAAAAAAATGTAGTATGATTCACATTTAAAAGGCTTCCAAGTGGTACAGTTTTAACCAGGTGCTTTCATGTGCTTGATTCTAACTGCCATTTTTGACTAATACAACCAAACACTATAGAATGTCTGGAATGGTTAATTATTTTTACCTCACCTTAAAGAAGGGGCTCAACAGAGAGGATAGGCACTTAAACCCTTCAGACAGAACAGTGTAAAACGAATTCCTTCATTTGGATGTGTGTTAAATAATGCAAAGGTCCTGAGGAGCTTTCTTTTAATTACTTTTGTTGATAAACAAGAAAAAGTGTATGCAACAAATCTTCTCTGAAGGCTGCATGCAGAGTTAAAACTCCTAGCTGAAATATTGGATGAAAATGTTAGTGAAAGCCAGACTTTCCCCTTCAAATAGTTCCTACTGGACTTCAGGGGAGCAGGGGGTGAAGGCACTCTAAGGACGTTTTAATCACACCAAAGATTAGTCCTTTAATCCTTATTCCCACATCACCAAGAATTTTTTTGGTCCAAGTAGGACAGTAAGATAAGGCTGGAAATAGACTGATCCAAAACTAATGACGAAAAGCAGGTTAAAAATGAAATATCATAGCAGTAACTGACACCATCTTAAATCTCTCCTGGATTATTTGTTTTCTTCTACACACATTCATTTCCTCAATTTCTAGTAAATCTCATTTCACATAAACAGTTCCACAAAGCAAAGTCAATAGCTGTTACTGTGTTTCTGATTAATCCACTGAAATGAAATAGATCTCATGGCTTAGTATGTGGTTGTTTAACGCTAAGTCCATTGAAAGAATTCTGGAGTCCAGTTACACCAATAACTTTTGTTTCTTAACCTACATCCTTTTCTGTTTGGTGAAATTTACCTGCTCTAAAAGGAAATAAACCCATGCATATTGCACACTTAATTTCCCCCAGTACACAGACAACATGAGCCACTTTGTTCTGACCCAGAGTGACAACTAAAAAGACAACTGATAGTTTGCATGTACTTAAATCAATTTGAACAATGTCGAAATTTCTATTTTCATTGTTCATGCTTCATCCTCATCCTGACAAGTACCACAAAGCTGTTTTACTTCAAAACAAACAAACAAACAAACAAAAAAAATCACTTTTTACCCAGCTCCGGGGCAGGATGGGAAGCATGGAAGTTTCCCTCACAAGTGGCAAGCAAGCAGACACACACATTCACACCCCGGACATTTGCCTCTCAAATAAATTATACACGATACACACGCAGCGCTCGCCACGCACATCACAGGGTTTCTGCAGGCAGCACGGACCGGTGTGACAGAGAACAGGCAGCTCAACACAAAAGCTGCTGAGGCCCGTGAGTGACCACCCCGCTGCCACAAGCTTGGGGCTCACCCCCATCAACTGATGGAAGTGCAAGGAGAACGGCCCCCATATGCTGGGATAAGACACAAGGCCCAGAAGCCTCCTTACCTGGGAGAAGTTGAGCCCGTTCAGCGGGTGACATTGCTCCTCCACACGCTCCACCGCACCCGTCTTCTTCTTCATCCTCTCGGCCTCCTGGGCGAGGTAGAGATCAAGCACCGGCACCCCTCTGGAGCGGATGTCCGTCTCCGTCAAGGAGTTCACCATGAGCATCACCCAGACGGGCCTCTTGCGCTCCCAGTTCCCGGCGATGGCGTTGAAGAGGTAGTCGGCATAGAGCCCTTTGCCCCGCTGGTCCGGGGTCATCCAGTGGGGCAGCATCAGTTTGATGTAGTCCAGGTGGCGTTTGAGGCGGCGGTACAGCTCCCGGGGCAGCACGTCCTGCAGGTTCTCCCCGTGGGGCAGCATCTGGCAGCTGGCCAGCCCCGAGATGGTGTACGGGTCCGTGAGGTCCAGCTCGAAGTAGACGCTGGAGCTGGCGTGGAAGGCAGCCTTGGAGTTGTCAGGGATGAAGTCCCAAACTCGCGTGTAGGGCACGTGGATGGTGCCGAAGAGATAAGCGGGGGGGTCACGGCGAATGGTCCAGAGGAAGGAGTTGAGCTCTCCTTGCTGCGGGGAAGAGAGAAGGGCTGGTCAGTGATGGAGGGGCACAAAGGCAAGAGACAGTGATGACACCCTCAGTGCTGCCCGCAGGGCAGGAGGAGCAGGGGTCCCGCTTCCCTCTCTCCTCGCACAAGCCCCACGCGGGCTCGCAGCAAGCAAAGCCCACGGGCCCCATGAGGCGCGCGTGGGGCTGGG
>VYXD01016284.1:499603-561345 GCA_013397195.1 Hylia prasina
CCAACAGCGCGAAACCGAGAAGTTCCGACATCCCCAGACTCAATCAGCTGACAGAGTCAGTCCGACGGGGCTTGTCACGGGCAGGAACCGAGGGCAGCCGGCTCTCCGGGGGATGCCCTGGGGCGCCACCGCGCTGCCCTTGCCGGCCGCGCTGACCCGCGCGGTCGGGACGTGTCCGGCTTTCCCCGGCCCTTCCGAGCCCGGCGGGGACGGCAGGACAAGGACGCGGCCCCTGCATGGCGCGGGCAGCGCCGTACCCCGTTCCTCAGCGGGACCCCCGCCTCCTGAGTTTCATAGGAGCTTGGAAGGAAGGAAATTTGTGTAGTTTTCAAACATGCACCATTAGCGATCCAGCTTCCACTTGGATCGCAAAGCCTCAGCAACACGACCTGAGGTGATCCTTGGTGACAGGAGCACTTCCAGGGTCCTTGGTCTGGAGCCCTCTGTGGAGGTCGTAGCAGAAGGTGTTTTAGTTCAGCAGCTCCAACTCTTGAAGCACCGCTTACCGTGTGTTTAAAGGGTTTCAGAGCAAGAGGACAGGCTGACAGTGCCTGTCACCGTCACATGCAAGAACTCCTGCCTCTCCAGATCCATTCTTGTCAGGGATGGGAGTCAGGGTGCCGGACATAGCCTATTCTCCCTGCAGGACATTGCCCAGCCCCGGGTATCACCCTCATTCTGCTGTGTGCAACAGAGCCGATCTGTATCCTGGCTTTCCCATCACCTCCCCGACTGCAAACCCTGTCCACAACTGGGAAGTTCTTCACTGTATTGACAATGCAAAACTACCAAAATTTACAGGATGAAATGCAGTCATTACTATTATGATGCACGGAGCCAGCAGAGTTTTGCCAAGTGACAGACTCAGGCCCACCTGGATGTAAACGTGGCTTCCTGAGAGCCCCGTGGAAACTGAGGGGCGCGGGTTGCTGTGGTGACTGATGGACCAAAGCAGCCACACAGGCTGCTGAAAGGCACTCCGGAGCCCACTGTGTGTGCATCCCCTGCACGCTGCTCCTGGCAGGAGAGCGTCCTCCTCCCCACAGTGTCAGAACCAGCAGCTCCTTTCTAAGTGATACTGCTCATCCTCTCTCCTCCCAGATTGTAAAATTCGGATGGAATAAGGGACTTATTTTTTTCATAATATTTCAAATAAATGATTCAAATATTTCCTCATAATATTTCAAATGAATATTCCATTTTCTGATTCCACCCTGATAAATATGGTTCAGATAAGGGAAAAATAGAGAAGGACAGAGAGGCAGAAGGTTTTTTTAGCAGACAGGGTGTCCCGTTGCTGCAGCACAGGACACTCCAGTGAGACAACAGTCATGGCCACGCTGGGTGCTGGTGGTCTGGAGTCACCTGTGGCTCTGTGCTGTTGGGATATGGAGTGGCAGCAGCTGTGTGTGTGTTGCTTTGTAGGCAGTGAGCGCTCCTGTGCAGTCCCCACCAGCTCACTTCCCTGGCATTGCTGGTGTGATGGCACAATCCCACAAGGACGGGGAGGGCAGGGCCTGCCTTCATGTGCCCACGGCATCCTTCTCTCTGCAGCAGCCCCACCTTTCTCCCAAGTGTGCCTCAGCACACACTCCCAGCCCACCCACCCCAAATGTGCTGCCTGGTCACTGTAGCTGGCTGTGCCCAGAGCTGAATTGAAGGTCTGGAGCAGGAAAGCTGTGCAATCCATGTCCCAGCAGATGTCACACAACAAAGGCTGAGTCACAATACAGGATTCTGTTGCTTTTCCCTAAGCTGCCACAAACTATTTCAAAGCTACAGGTTTGATGCTGTCATGACACTGTAACAGGGAGCTGAATTTGCTCCACCTGGATCAAACTCTGCTTCACTCAGCAAGTGCCACTTCCAAAGTGACATGGCTGCACTTGCCTGGCTTATTGGCTTTGACTTGATCTACCCTTTCTCTAGCTCCTTCCCAAATCTCTTCCAAAGCCATGAAAGAACAGAGGGGCCTCGTCAGGAGGCTGGTAGGGACATCAGGAGGGACATGACCCAGAATCTCACGCCCTGGAGAAGACGCCTGGGAGGTCTGTGAGGATATGGGGCCCTGCTCAGTGCCGGGTGCTGTGCTGTGAGGGAGGCGATTGCCCTCATCGATAGCGTACATATCAAAGCACCCAGAGCAAGAATAAACAAACATCTTTGGCACTGTGCTCGTCTTCCGTGAGCCAAAAGGCAGGTGTGTGTGTGTGTTGTGTGTGTGTGTGTGGATAGCAAGTTTTCCAGCCGTTTCCCTGAACTCAGCCCTGATGTTGCAAGAACTGTCTAGCTGTGAAAACACAGCCTCGCCTTGATTTATGCCGCTTGTGGGTAAGATGACTAAGAAGAAGGGGGAGAAAAAAAAATGAAGAGCAGAACAGGAACAGAAATCCCAGGGGGAGCACGATGAGGGTGTGTACGGATTTGGTGGAACAGTCAGGTTGGGGAAACTGCGGCCAGAGCTTCAGGCAGTAGGAAGAGGAGACCACAAAACCACATGATATGTGTCATGATGTTCCACCTAAGATACAAAAGCATGCCACAAGTTTTATGAAGGCAACTCTTTGGTAACAGTAAAAAAATTAATTCTTTCGTGAAATTGTAACATTTCTCCTTCAGATGAGTTCCATATGTCTTCTTGATTTTTCACTTTTAAACACAGCAGTTTAGAACAAATCTTAAGTAACATTTAGCCTGCGTCTAAAGTAAATATTTACAAAAACATTAAATAATGGTGCTGTTCTTTGGAAAATGTGTATTGCTCCCTACCTGCTACTGTTTTGTGCCTATCTGGAGTAACAAAGAAGCTTTGTAATAAAGCCCAAGGCTGTAAAAGAAGTATAAGAGTGTGATTAGAAGTAATCAGATGGAAAATACTGACTATTAAAAACTGTGAAGAGAAAAGAGGGTGTCCTGGGTTGACGGTGCCTCCTATCCCAAAATCGTGAAGTTTTGTCCTTGTATTGTACAAACTAAGCTGCAAATGGAAGGTTACTTTAGTTTGATTTAAAAAAATTTAAGAAAATTAATGGAGGAATTGGCTTTTAATCTTACAAGAGCTGTATTATTTTTGTGGAAGCATAATAAATAGTTATAGCTGTTATTTATGTCATGTATCATTTTCAAAGAACCTTCCTAAATAAATATTAATCATTTCACCAACCACTTAACTGCAACCACTTTAGGGGTGCGGTGAGGCAAGAACTTACCAAGTGAGTTGTGCTAAAACAGGAAGTGAAGACAGCCAGATGCAATAAGGAGTCCGTGTGGGTATAAAAAATATTTGTGGAGGCTTTAACAATATCTGTAATAAGGTAAAACAAAACCCCATGGAATAAAGGGTAGATTTCTCTTTGTTAATGAGAAACTTGCAATTGGAACTTGTAATTACAGTGAGTTTCCAACAGGTAAAGAAGAGTATTAGATCTGAGAGAAAACAGCTTGTGAGGGATCAGTATTTGCATGCAGGGGAGTGTAACATTGTTCTTAAAGAATGTGCTCCTCTTTGCTCACCTTCCTCACAGGAAAAACACCATATTGTTGGCCTGTGATGTAGCAGTATTTCCCTGTCTCCACCGTGGTGTACTTCCATTTGAAGTCACCCCATGGATTTCAGTCTCTGCATTTTTTAAAACCTTCTTGCAGTAAGGAACTCTGCTGGCCAATGACTCTCCTAAACCTGTCCTGTGTCAAAACTGGAAGAGTAAGAACCCAGCATTCCCTTTTTCCATGAATGAAGCTGAAGGTGTCTTCAGCTCCTGCCAGAGATGGCAGATGAGATTCAATCTTCTTGTATGCTACAGATCACAGAACAATTTAGGTTGGAAGGAACTGCCTGAGGTTTCTGGTCCAGCCACTCGAAGCAGAGTTCATTTCAATGTTAGATCATGCTGCTGAAGTTCAATTAAAGATGCTAATTAGATCTCTTTACTCTCATACACATGTGGCATTCTCTGTAGCTGTCCTGGACTCAAAAACGTATTAAGTCTGAAGAAGTTGCACCGCTAGCTGTCATGCCATGACTTGTTATTTGCTGTGACATTTGTGCTGTGATGTGTCTGGCAAATAGATTTTCCTGCAGAAGATTGATTTTGATGTAGTAGTCACATAAAACATCGTTGCTCAGTCGTGCAATTCATGATTTGAAACATGCAGTTGTCAGGTGAACAAGTCTCCACTACTTAAGGCTGTCACGCTGAAACTGCTGAATTATCACAACTATTTCAATGTTTCACATCTTTTTTTGTGTGTATTGCAAGCAGTACAATGTAGTCACTGTAGTCCATCTTACATTTTCTTGCCTGTTTGTCCTTCTGCATCCAATTTCAGTGTCTTTGTCTCAGTGTAGCAAAAACAACCAATCTAGTTCTTGAAGAAAATCCCCTCTCAATCCCGACATCTTCCCTTCTAAGAGCGAGGTATGAATTTTGCAGACCAACCAGCATTAATAGCTTGTATTACATTTTGCAAAGTCTCACCTTGTGCTGTGGCCTCTGCAATGACAGACCACATCCTGCCTGAGACTAGGCGTGTAAATAGCTGAAGAAAACCTTTCCCAGTGTCAGACTCTTGAATGCATTCTCCCTCTGTATAAAGTTTAGTCTGCGCTTGTGTATGTCTGTATTATTACCTATGCACGCCTCTGAGAAGGTGTATGTAGCTATGTGTGTGTGTTTATATATATTAGTGCATTCATATATACATATATATATATATGCATACACACACAAGATGATGGGATAGGCGAGTGCTATTAATACTCCCTTAAATGCTTTTCAGTTCATTTTAGCATCCTCTCAAAAATATTCTGAATTTTAGCCTTAGGAGGCAGAAGCCTATCCTTCTCTGATGTCCTACCACAAGTATGGTGGAGCCTGTCTTTTCAAGATCTTCTGTCTGCGCCTGAAGCAGACCACCACTGTTCCATTCCTAAAGCATATCAAATCAGAGACATTGTGAAAAAAAGATCTGAAAGCAGCTCATCTGCCTGAACAGAAGTAATCTCCCTGCTGCATAGAAAAGGCTGCAGCTGTTTCCATAGCACTATAGATTATCTCCTTGAGACCTAATAAGCAAAGAGATTTCTTCCCATTCAATATAGTTCAGTGTGCAGTTCCAGAAGCTCCACTTAATTTCATAAACAGTTGAAGCTTCTTTCATGTCTGGAGAATTGATTGTGAGTTCAGATGTTCAAGAGTCCTCTCAACACTCCACTCTTTATTGTCATTCACTCTATTTTCTTTTCCTGGTTTCTGGATTGCCATTGATTTATACAATCTGGGTATCATATTATGTTAATTGGCATTTATTAATGAGAAGGCTCAGAAGGCTTTTTAAGTGGGATGAATCTTTATTATAGGCAGCTAAACCGGCCCTCCAAGACAGCACTTCTGAAAGAGAGTCTCTGCGTCTTTGGCCTAACCTGGAGCAGAATATTCCAAGAAAATCCAATAACATTGTGTGTATGTCTGATGTAGCTCATTTGCCAACAGCATTCCTATTCTGGTGGCTTGGAACACATAATTGACGTGCAAAATGTGCCAATATTTTGGTAATTTGGTGTAAAAACTGCTGCTTTTTTTCTTTTGGAGCTGGTAAAATATGGCTCACATTTATTGCGTGTGTGTGGGCCTGCTCCTTATTAAACTCGTGGTCCTTTTTTCCAGTAACCACTTCAGTGTTGTGAATCAACATAACCAGTTCAGAAAAACACCATCTGTCGATTGGATAATCAAAAGTCTAGTTAGCTGGAAGTTTAATAGATCACAAAGTCTCAGTGAGTCCATTTTTATGTTAGTAAATTCCACCACGGAATATTTGCTCATGTCACATGGTAAAAGTGCCCCAAATAAATAGCAGCTGAAGCATTTTTCCATTATTTATCACAGTGTTTTGTGAGCTTAACAATAGAAATTGGCCAGGATCTAAACTTCCCTAATCTCAGAATGCCATATGAGTGTGTATATTTGGTTTCATGAGTTTTAGACAAGTAAAGGTTTAGTAGGGATCTCATCTAGCCTGGCCAGAGCTGGGTCAGGTGGACCTCCCTATCCCAACCAGATGTTCATCTCACTTAGGAGTGGAGGCTGGGAGTAACACTGTAATAGCTACTGACCTCATTTCCTCCATCCTGTGCCATCCATTCTTTTGGTTCAGGTCACCTGCATTACTGCTTTTTAATAGTGGTCCAGCACAAAGCTATTGCTCCTCCGGACCAGTGTGCAAATACTTGGTGAGATCTTCCAAGTCATCCTGAGTTCATTAAAAAGCATAAATAACTAACTTCCCTACAAAGTTGTAGAGTTACTTCTAAGTAAGGCTAAGGAGGAGAACTCTGCCTTAAAGAAATTTGCAGGAGAAATCTGGCTGCCTCCTTTTATGAGAAATCTGGTTGTGGTTATTAGAAGGGAATCCTAACCATCTCTATGCTGCATCCCTTGTCCTCTTCCCCAGGAGGCAAATTACAGGGAGCTTTTTCAATTCCTGTGATTTTCTTATAATACTGCCAGTTCTCTGTCCAAATCATGATTTTATCCTATTTTTAGGAACTCTCAGGTCAAGATCAGCGCATATGTATGTTGTACAGTCACATACCTAGTATGGAGTCCTACTTATTTCTTTCTGTTGCCTGGAAACAACTTCTGCTGGTTTGAGTAGAACGTGTAAATGCACTTAATCATGTGGAAGAAGCTTTGACATTTCAGACCATAGTAATATTCCCCTTTCTTTCCTCGTGTGCAAGTCAAAGTGGCTTATACATTTGAGATCCAGCTGTGCATGCTTGGATCTGTGATACTCAGCCCATACTTTGAAGCTACTCCTGCCCTGAAATCACACTGTGTATATCCATTACAAGCTGTAGGGAAGAATTAATCGAATAAAACCTGATGCTCTGCTGTGCTAAGGCACATTACAACTTACCTATCTCTTCTTACATATCTTCTGATTATTGCAGAACTATAAAGCTCTTCTATTGTTTCTTTGAAACAATTTAAAATAGTCCCAGTAATCCTTTTGGACTTGAGAAAAAATAAACATTTCATGCTATGGCAAGTCCCTGAAATGCCTACAAGGGCTCCTCTGCTGAGCTGTCCTAGGGATATCAAGTTTGCTGTGATCTGGAGGGCCATGGCCAGGCCATCTTTTATTTATTTGGTAGGATCCCATTATCAGTTTATCATAGAAGTTACTGTTTTCAGGGCTTTTTTCATTGCACTCTTTTCCAAACAGTTTGAGCAGACAAAGAGGAAAAATGTCTGTTTTGGAAGTGTGTCTATAGTGCATGTTGGTCAGTCCTGGTTTGTGTCTAATCACTTTTAGTCTGCCTGCATGAGGAGTTAAGGGCTAGTCTCTCTTGTTAGCACTGGTTATGTGGAAAGCACCAAGAAAGCAGGGGAAAAAAGGTCAAATAAAGGAAATGTCATAATTTGGCAAAAAGAATGAGCTCTTCCCCCTTGTTAGAAACTAGCTTTGTTATCAAGTGGAAGTAGATCTTGCAGGCACTGTGCTTTCTGAGCACATCTGGTTGCTTCTCTCTATATAGATGCCTAGCCCTGTGATGATAACTAGTCTCTAAACATGAAACAAAAGGATGAATTATGTCTGTATTTCTGTCAAGTGCAGAGAAATACAGCCACAATAAACCTAGAGGTTTGTAGGGTGAAGTAAAAAGAGAGATTTTCTTTTGAGAAGCAAAAAGTTACGACTATTTAAATCTTGTTGGGATGATGTTCATTGGGATCATCAGTCACACTTTCTGTTGTTGCTAACTTATAGATGCACATAGAAACTGCCTTTCATGGGTGAAAAATGTCTTGCTTATTCACAAACCCTGTAGAAATAAACATCATTTTATATATATCTGTACTGCTGGCAGCGAGGATTTTATTTGTCATGCCATGTGCCAAGCTTTCATTAGTCAAAGTGTGAAAAATCCCATTTGTTGTGTTTTGGAGAGTTCCCATTGGAAGCGTTTAGAGAGCAATTCACTGATCTTTCAGTTCCTGGGAAGGCGAAGGGATCTCCTGGGCACTGGCCAACAACATGGGACTCAGAGGTTTTGTTTTAGTCCTCAGTTTTGTAACCCATCCTCTTTCTGACGCTGAGCAAATTGCTTCATCTGTCCACATCTTGAATCCCCAGCAATCAGGATCAGGCTTTCAAGTCATAAATTTGTTCAGTAGCATAAACTTAATATCTCAGATGCTAATATGGTGGTAACCACATGGTCAGACTCTTCAAGCTAAGTAAGTTTGATAAATGGAGGCAAGTCTGGGTCTGAACATAAGTTTTGGAGAAGCTCCAGAGCGCAAATAGCGCGACTCTTTGATTTCACTCTACACTGTCACAAAAAACCAAGCACACTTTTCTGCACACTTGGATCTCTGCCACTTCTGAAGTCTAGGTCCTGCTCTCTAAACCCCAATCTTACCTTATTTGGGGGCTGATACAGGGGGGTAAGATCCCTGTGGTGTCCTCTGTGAATGAGGTTGCTGTGAAGATAGCAAAGAGGCATGGAATAAGTAGACCTGCCAAGGACATGGCCTTGGCTTGATGGATTTAACTTTGTGAAGCTATGCATATACCCATGGATCTGCAAACTGAAGAGTTTGAGGTCCTGCTCCTACCTGTGCTGGCAATCTGTCTCTATGGCCCCTGTTCCTCTGTGTAAAATAGGAAGTGCTTAAAAGCCAACATGAGTAAGATCAAACTCTGCTTATTCAGATGGAAAGTATTGCTCTAGTCCCCTGAGAATTTGCCTTCTTTTTTTTTTAGGAATGGTGTTGCCAAGATCTGGACAGAATTTACAGAACAAATCACTTGGCATTGTAATTCATTGCAAAGGAGACCTAAGTTTATCAACTGAATTATAGCTGATGGAGCCTTATATCAATTCTTTTAAGTGTCCTGTTTTCTTCTTTCTATGTTCTTCCTCTGCCCTCATCAAGATGCTCAATGAAAGACTTAAATCTATTTTCACCTTCTTTAGAGGCACCAACGATAAAGCAAATGAAATATTATTCTTTCTGAGTAGTGAATTTATAGCAGGCAATAACAAATCCATGAGAATTTATATGGCCTTTTGCCAAAGAAACCAAGGATTTGAATCCATATACTGAAAAATATATGCATATCTATTCTGGTGTTTAAAGAGCTGTGAGAAATCCTTTTCTTAACTGAAATGAGAGAAAACTCTCCCAAATCACCTATGACCCGCCTTTTAAAGCTGGAGTGTTGTCAGAAGTTTAAAACTTTATTAAGACTTTCTCATGCTTTTAGCTCTGTGACATATCTTAAGAGGATGCAGGTATGAGAAGAACAAAGGCATTGTAGGATCAAACAGCTGAGCATCCATTATCCATGCATGGGACAGTGTGACTCAAGGCTCAGTGTCCATGTCTGCCCATGGAGATAAGGACTAGAAGCCTGACCAGATCTTCCCCTGAAGGAGCCATGGAAGATGGCAAAATACTCCCTTTGGACTGGAACAGGACCATTGTTCCTAAAACCAAACTGCCCCTGGTCTCCAGCAGCCTCTGTTCTTTATCTGTAGGCAGCTGTCTCCTTGCTGCCATTCTTTCAGCCAGCTTCCCACAAAAGGCACTGTGCTCTCCTCCCAGGAAGCCCTGTGTTCACTGCCTAAACACTCTGTTGGAGTTCTTTTGCTCTTTCCATTCTCCTCCATTGCTTCTCTTGTGATTCGGTCACGTTGGAGGATAAATGAGGTATCAATATCAAACCAGCCTGGATCTCACTGAGGTTTCTTCCTCTAGTCTTGGATTTGAACTCTCTATTCTGAGAAGCCTCTCAAGAATAACTGACCATCACATTGTCTTGCTTGCTTGGGCAGCTCAGGTCTTTGTGGCTCCGTAGTTAAGGGAATCCACCACATCTCTAGATGGGCATTTCCCAAGCTGCCTGCTAGGGCACAGTCGGGGATCATGTGCCTGCAGAGCTTGCTTTAATATTGCTGGCAAATCCCACCATGTCCTCACCAGTCCTCGTTTGACTACGCATGTGGAAGTCTTCAGACATGTCTGCAGTCAGATGCTTGCCATGTTTTCAATCAACACAATTCAGTTTTAAATTATAGCTCTAAGAGCTTTTCAGGCTGTGCCGAGAAGCCTGAAAAAAAAGGAAAACAAACAACAAACAACCAAGCTCCAAACCAGTGTGCTTTGAGGAGAAGAACGAAGGGAAAGTGACATCCATTCTGGGAAGGAAGAATAACAAAATCTGGCACCCTGGTCTGTGTTTGCTCTAATGATGCCTCTTCATGTGCTTCGTGTCCTTTGGTAACACTGCCCTTTCCATGCCACGTCGTGGATCGTCAGATGAGGAAGCTTGGCCCAAAATAAACGCCAGGCTGCTTTTCATCTCGAGGATTTGTTTGTGCCAAGCGAACAAAGTAACTTCTTTGTGGCTGTTTGCATTTGTCGTTCCAAGTTGTCTGAGCACTGGGTTATAAATACACACCACCGATTGATAGCCTCAATATGTCCAGTCGGACGAGATTTGCGTGCTGGCAAGGAAAGTATTTGGCTTGCCTTAATTATTTGTTTTAATACTTTTTAAAAATGTTTGTTATAAATCAATGATACTGTAAATATAACACAGGAGGAGCGGGTTCCTTCCTTATCCGTATTTTAGACTGGGTTTTTGTCCAACGGTTTTAGGAAAATTTTGTTTCATATGCGTATTCTTTACCCTCATGTATGTGAAGGGGTGATGTCAAGCTATGTGTGTAATTTAATGTTATTGACATTTTTAATGCAGAAATAAAATGAAGTCAGAAGTTTATCAATTTACCTCTTCTTGGAGGAGATGCAAGGTATGAGAGGAACATGAAAGGCTGAGTTGTTCTGAGCTCTGTCTTCGGAGTGCTCATGGTAAGCCAAGACCTGCTGTCCTGGGCCTGTGACAACACGGCCTGTTAATCACCAGTGACTTTGAGCAGGCTGAGCTAAACCCTGAGTCTGGGGGACTCCCGGCCAAATCCTGACTCCTTCATCAAGGAATGTTCAGCCTTCTTAGACTTGCTTTATTTCTGTGCCCACCCCCAGCCCCTACCACTGAAAAAAATGCTGGTGAAAAATGCCTCTTTGGGAATTTAATTTGTATGGAAAACATTTTATTTTTGTATCCAAATCTTCCAGTCTGTGCAGGGTTTTCCATTCGCTTTCAGCAAAGACACTTTTTCACTGTTTTTCTCATCCAAAATTCTTATTAAGAAACTGAATGTTTTTACCAAAAATGGGCATATTTTCCTTCTCCTTTACCCTCTTCTCCATTCACTACATCCCCTGAAAGCAAGCTAATTTAAAGAAAGCACATTTCTGTTAAAAAAAATTCCCATGGAATTGATTTTGTTGTGGTTAATGTCTGCTTTGTCTGTCTTCTGTCTGGAGGAAAATTCCTTGAAACATTATCAGACAGTGCATCTCTACAGCCCAAATGAGGTTCTAAACATCTCATTTATTCATTTGTATGATAATCCAGTAACCATAATTTCGGTCACTGGCTTATTTGCAATTGGTATATTGAAACAGTTGAGCACAGTCGTTTGAAAACTGGATCCCTTTCCAAAGGTCTCAGCCTCAGACACATTTCAGGAAGAATCTGCTTACTGGATGCAGTGAGATGCCATGTGCTGTTAGGTATACATGTACATGTATTTTTTTTATTAATATGTACATATCTATTTATAAAATATGTGCATATGGTTGGAAGTGAAAAATCACAATATCTTGTGCCTGATTTTAGTTTTGCTTTGAACCAAACTTTTCCAGCGTGACCCGGAAACAATGTCTACTCGGAGGAGGACGGCAGATAGACTCAGGGCAATTTTACATGGTGATGACTCAGTTTTGCTTTCAGGTTCTGGTGCAAAAGGAGAATATGGGGCCATGTCCATGCACGGCAGTGTGAAGGTACGTGCTGGATTTGTGTGGACTGCATCAGTCTGTTCCAGACAGTCTAAGAGTGAATGAGCCTTCCCATAGTGTTGTTCACACTGAAAAAACATGAAAGAAAATAGACCTGTGGGTCTGTGTCCCTTCCTAAATCCAGTTTGCAGAAGTGGGCTTCTTACTTGCACTTATTCCTGTGTGTGTAAGTTAAAGGGTGAGTAATATAAATTGAAGCCTAATTTTTTCTTTGAAGCCATTAACACCCACCCACAAGCAACAGGAAACAGACTTCAACTTTAATTAGTACCAACACATTCAAAATTCACCGTATATTTGCCTTCAAGTGCAGCAAAGCAGCTTCAAAGCTAAAAGCTTCTTCACTTTCTAAGTAATAATGAGGTATTAATGAGGCAATTAGGGGCTTGTAAACATGGTGTCAAAGAGATATGAACTAATCACCAGCAACAGGAAAAAGACAGATCCCTCTGACTTCAGTGCTCAGTGCTCTCCCTAGGCCCCTGAGGCATTCTGTGCTTGTAAACTAATCCACAAAAATGTTCTAGATTAATTCAAAACACTATCCTCTTTTTAATTCCCTGACTGTCTTCGGGCTTGTTTCTGAATAGATGCTCTGTGTGAAGGCTTTTAAATACACACTTTTGTTATTGCAATAAAACCCAGATTGAAGTTCTCTTGCACTAAGCTGTCAATTTATATTTGGCTCTCTTCTTAGATACATATGAAATACTTCTAAATAATTTGTTAAGAGTATTTCTTGGAGTTTATTTCCTTTTAGGCTATTTAATTAAAAAAATAAAGCATGTAATTTAATTAGGACTGATAAACACCATGAATTTGCCCCTAGAATTTGAAATGTTTCCATTGAAAGTGAAGGATTAAGCACACCAGTGATGCAGAGAGTGCAAGGACAAACATTTCCCCTCACAGATTTGTTAGCTTGAATGTTGGACTGGGATTAGTGCAATGTGATTTTATGAGAGTAGAGTCTCTTTTTCGATTCTCATTTCCTTGTAGCAATAGAACTCAGATCTCATCTAGCTGATGCTGAATTCTACCTGTCATGCTTCTTTCTGTTGCTAAAGGAAAACTCACAGCAGGTTTATCCACAGTAAGATATCAAATGTTGCTCCGCTGTCGTGATAGATTTTAAAGGTTACCCTTATTAGAAAACCATAGAATCATAGAATCATTTGCACTGGAAGGAACCTTAAAGATCATCTTGTTCCAGCCCTACTGCCATGGGCAGGGACACCTTCCAATAGACCAGGTTTTCAGGTTTTCAAAGTCTCATCCTTGGCCTTGAGCCCTTCCAAGGATGGGGCATCCACAGCTTCTCTGCACAACCTGTGTCAGTGTCTCACCACCCTCACAGGGAAGAATTTTTTCCTAATGATTTCAAAGAACTTTATATTTTCTAAGTGCAAGTAGAGGGAAAAAAAAAAACAAAAAAAAAAAACAACCAAAAAAACCCTCATTACAATATAAAAAATGTCAGACATTCATAAGACAGTGAAGCTTTAGGTAAAGCATTGACTGAAGAATTTCATAACCTGGGAGCAAATACATCCTCAAAATATCCTTGATATGTACACTCCAGATCTTCATGTGACAGTTGAAATTCTGACCTCTCTGCTTCCTTCATATTATCTCAACAGATGGTATTGCTCCACAACTGGAAGTACTACTGATTTCAGAGAGGATTTTTGGATATGGCATGTTGTCTCCTGGAGATTAGTGTGAAACTCCATATCCTTTCTCTGTGTGATCTAATTACAGTCAGCTCTCTAGGGGTGAAAAGTGAGTTCACTAAACCAACTTATTGTGAAAAAATATTTTGAAACATAACACATTGTGGTTTGATCCTGCATTCTCACAGGTATATGTTGGAAATCACTTGGTTGAAGTCAGTAACATGTGTGTTAAGCTCTCAGAAGTAAAAACAGAATGGAGGCTCTAATAGATTTTCCTACATCAGGAATTTGATCTAATCCACAGGAAAATTGTACATGAGTTCAATAGTCCAGCACTTTGCCTAGTACTGTGCAGCTGATTGTAACTCTGGACTTTCTGAGAAGGATTCTTATAAAGATGATGACGGTGAATCATGTCTACAAATGTGAAAGCCAGTACTGGCGTCTCCAGAAATTCAGTTTATTGTTTGAATTTTCGGCAGCATTTTCTTTTGGACACTACTCACCTCTCATAGCAGCTGGTTATTGCAGGAGAGATTCATGAGTGTTCAATGCTGTCACAATTGGCTCTTCTAGAGTTCAGCTTGCAGAACTTCATTGAATGTCTCCTTCACCTAAGCCCATCTAATTTATGGCTGATTTAGAACATGTCAGTATTTATTAAAACATTTGCACATTGAAAAATAATCCTCCCCCTGTGGTCCTGTGCAGTCTGATAATGGCTCTCCCCTCAATATTGATTCTTGCAAAACTTTAGCTCATACTTGGATATGACAAAATCTTTCTTCTCAATATGAAATTTTGTAGCAACATCCCTGGTCAAGCGAAGCAGCCCTTGGGTATCCCATTGTGTTTGTGGCAGGTTTTGGGAAGACACCATACCTTCCATGCTGCATGTAGATTCCCAGACCACAAGCACACGCACTCCTTGCTTTCACCCAGAGCTTTGTGCCTGGGAGCTCATAGCCATGTGAAGATTTTGGTGTGCGGTTGTAGGGCCGGGAAGGTTGACACTTGGGTGAAGATTTCATCAGCTCTCATTAAGCAAACACACACAGGCCAGTGTCACAGCCTTTCCAGTGTTCCTTTCCTCAAGCACGAGAGCCATCAGTATCTGTGATGCTGAAGATACTGTTAAGAAGAGACCACAGCTATAGACATCAGCTGCAAACACATCTTGGCTTGTTCCTCGAAGGCAGACAAAAGCGCCTGAAACCTGTGACTCCTACTGTGAGCTGAAAGGAGTTTGGGACTGGTGACCCTAAATGCAGCTGGTCATTAAATCATAGCTGTGGCCCGGAGTCCCGGAGAGGAGGGAATCCCCAGCACCCTGCCGTGAGTGCATGGAGCAGAGGCCGAGGTGTGGAAGCGGGGGCAGCCACAGCATCCCCATTTCAATGTGTGAGACAGCAGACCTGCCTTGATAGCTCAGAGCTGTAGTGCTTGGGACATTACCTTTCCTTCACCTCTTTCCTTCACCTCTTTCCTTCCTCTCCTCCTGTGTTAATCCTAAATAACTCACTCTGCTCTTTCCATCTGGGCGGGGATCTTAAAAGACCCCTACAGTTCTGCAGGGTCTCTCCTGTTTGTGTATAATAATACAGGATGGCTGGACCATTAACACCTTCTCTGAGCACAGCATGTTGGAGCTGCAACATTTTCCAGCTTGGCCTCCTTTGCCAAAGGGTATTGTGTGTGCATGCTCAACTTTTCTTTTAAAATCCCAAACAGGGTTTTATTTTCTCTCTTCCTTCCAGGTTGTGTGTGTTTTTGCTATTGGTATCCATGGGACTTTTCCTCTTGTGTTTCCTTTAGAGGTAACAGTCTGGGGTTGGGGTTTTTTTGTTTCTTCTCCTTCTCCCCACCAAACCACAGTTTCTGGGAGGGTGATAACTGAGGAGGAGAGGCCGAGTGAATCTGCAGAGTCATAAGTGAATCCTTAAGTGGAGCGCTTTGCTTTGTGGTCATTAGTTCAAAGAGAACTGAAGTGACATCTGCAGAGTTCTGCCATCTGAGAGCTGGTAGGTAGGTTTCCATCACAAAAACATGATGCAGGCAGGTTACTAGGGATTTATGACTGAGCTGGATTCCCTGGAATATAATAGTCACCACTGAAACATTTTTCAAACTTGAGTCATTCCTATTAGCTCTGTCACGTACATACTTTTGAGGATCTAAGAAGGGCCAGCTCAAATGTAAGCTGTGCCTCCTGGATTGGCAACTCAAGGGTAAGGGAGAGGAGCTTTGTAAAGAAGGTAAGGCAAGTAAAGGAAATGAGTTTTCACTCCAAGGACACAGCTTCCTGCATTGACACAAAGGTATTGTAAGCATATGAACAAAGCTTTGTGTCCCAGAGATACGTGGCAAAGAATGACTTTGTGCATGTGAGGTTGGTCTGAAATGCAGGTAAGCAGTGAGCAAAAAGCAGTCTGAGGGGGAGGGATCTCTACAATAGCAAAGGTGTCTGCTCCCTCCCTTCACATTAAACCCCTTCCAGCAAAACTGAGGGAAGGAGCTTCAGATGGACCTGGATGTGTCTTGTGGTTAGTGACAACCCAGCTTTGTTTCTAGGTGGATAGGCACATCTTTCTAAGAATTGAAATTTTACTGTCTGCA
Source organism: Hylia prasina (assembly GCA_013397195.1). Lineage (NCBI taxonomy): Eukaryota > Metazoa > Chordata > Aves > Passeriformes > Sylviidae > Hylia > Hylia prasina. The sequence goes on from VYXD01016284.1 coordinate 515,841, forward strand.
TTTAGCTTTCTGAGGAAAATCTTACTCCATCAAAACTGAGAGTCATTCTTCTCAGCTGGCTGGGTACAGTTCTGTCTCCTGCCTTGAATAAGGGAGCTGGAACAAGTAACTGGGATAGGCCAAAAGCATCTGTAATACAACACTAGCGACAGAGAGCAGTTACCACGAATGGTTTTATCACCTGCACTGCAGGGTGCTGGAGATGATGTGACCAGAAATAGGTCAGGCCAGTGACCTGAGCTTGGACCTGCCCTAAATCACACAAATTGCTGTGGGAGCTGTAAAGGTAGAGCCGTGTTTGGGTGTGAGGTGAGCCGTGAGCTAAAGTGCAGAACACCATTGGTGTGAGTGGAGAGTCTCTCGAGGATCTCGTCGTGTCAGAATGGTCACCTGAGACACAGCAAGAAATGACCAGTGCCAGTCAAGAGCTTTGTTCCCTCTCTGTCCTGGGCTCTGCAGAGGCTGTTGCTGAGCTGCTGGCATTTTCCATGCTGCAGTTCCCTGGCATGGGAATGTGCTCACAGTCTGTTTAACTGGTCTTTGTAGACTACAAGCTTTGTGTATGCATATGCTGTGAGAGATTTGTCAGAGCCTTTCCTGGAATGGGGTGCTGATTAGCCAGGGCCTCCTGAGAGCTCGTAATGGAAATCAATATAATGGTTGTAATAACTAATGATAACAAAGTCAAGAAAGGAAACAAAATGCTTCAGAGCACAGTGTACTTTGATTTTGAGGCTTTTGAAGGGGAGCAGAAAAGAATTATTTGAGGACATAATAAAGGAACCCCCTCCCTTTCACAGAACTCCTCCTGGGAAAAATATTTTATTGAAAGAGGGTATGTTAGCCAAAGCAAGACATAAATATTTTACTTATTAGAGCACAGGCTGTTTCTCTTCTTGTTGGCTTTCTCTTCTTGTGCCAAGGCTGGCCTCAGACAGAAATTTGCAGTGTCCATTTCTGTACTGTGTGGAGGGGGAACTGGGGGCATGGAGACCCAGGCCATGAACTGAAAGCCTGCCATAAAAAAAGAAAAAAAGCCCTTCTGAGAGAAATTGTCTTGCTCATAAAATGTGACATTTGCATGGCAGTTGCTAAGATTGTTTTTTCTTCATAAACAGGGCTTTGGAGTAAAGATGTGGAAAACCCACTGGGGATTGAATCAGGCAAAGGTATCAGATCTCAGCAGCCAACTTGACAACAAAACTAATTACCCTGTGAGGTCAGAACAGATCCTGCCACCTTTCCAATACACACTGCCCTGTGTGAGTTCTCTGATGTCTAATAGGGCTTAGGCTAGGCATGATTTCTCCCCCTGGGAGAGCTAATAAGATTTCATTCCCTTCTACCTGACTATTTCCACAAGGTGTGGAGAAACGTGGGATCACTGAGCTCTCCATCGTCATGGCACTTCATTGTGTCAGATAAGAAAGGAGACAGACAGGAAGGCAGAAATGCTCAGGCAGCTGAACTCATGTAACAAGTGAAATCATAGGTGCATTTCCTTCTCATTAGAGCTGTTCAATCACTTCTAAAATCTGTCAAGATAAACACCTGTAAGGATCCATCTCACAGTGTTCTTACACTGGAGGTTGTGAGACCCTGAGTTTAGGGGGCAGTTGCTCAGTGAGGCAGGGCTGTATTTCTTTCCTATGTTCCCTCCTGCAGCGTGAGTAAGTGTCTGGTTCTGAGCACAGATGGATCTATGGTGACAGTTTTTATCTTCTTATACCCAGGTTTTTGGGGGTGCTGTCTGCACTGGTAGTTTTTGGCAGATGTCCAGGCAAAAGCGTAAAGACAAGACAGATGATATCCACCCATTCATATCCAAGCTCTGTACACACCTTCAGCTTATTCTAGCTGGCATCAAACACCTCTTGGAATCCACTATCTAAATACCACTGGTCACACAATTCTCCATCGAGTTTTACAGGGCTTGAGCATATCTGCTTTCTTTTCTACCCTCAAGCACCTTAATACATTCTCACACAAAAGTTCTCCAGCCATTTTCTCCCATATCTCCTATTCCTGTTTTACTATATCCTTGGCTGCTCAGGATAAAAACTGCCAGTTTCCTAGGGCCAAGCCAAAGATTGTTTGGCTTGTAGCATCACTTAGAGAAGTTTAGCGTTTGTTCCATGCTTGAATTTTTACTGGTGAGCTGAAAGAGGGCAAGAAAAGGTGATCCAGAACCTGATATGGCTGTTTTCTGCTCTATCATGTTAAGTCTCCAGCTGCACTGTCTGGAATGAAAGCACGTTCAATTGAATTAGAAGTGGAGAAAGTTTGTCAGTGAATTGGCAGATAAATTTTGCTTTACACCATGGAAACAGATATGGTAGTAGAAATCCTTGCTAGTCAGTGTGCATTCTCTGCAGCTCTCTGCCAATGAGAAGATACAGCAAAAGCCAAAATTTTGCTTGCTTGGTATTGCATTGTGAATCTGCTTAACCACATGTTCATCCCCTGCTCTGTGAATGCTTTTCAGATTGAATATCTGTTGGTGAAAATAGTTCGGAGGTGACTGGTTAGTTTTTAATCTCTGGAAACTGCTTTCAAAAAGCTTTCTTTGAAAATGCTGCATTTTGTAACCCCCTTTTTCCCATCCAGGGAATTCAGTCTGGGTACAGGTTATCTGCAAGGGGCTTGCAAAAGGTTACACTCCGAAGCTGAGCATGTGTTTTATGAAATGCATGAATAGCTTTGACCACACTGAGGGAAAATACCCTCTGTGAAACTTCAGCCATTGCAAGGCAAACTGTGAAGCTGGAAATGTGGTGCTGTCAAGAAAAAAGGGTTCCTTCCAAGGTGAAATCCTACCCTTCATCTAAGTATACAAAGCTGGTGGCAGATTTCCCAGATTTGAGCAGGCCATGATTTCACCTACAGTTGTCATGGACTGCAGGAGCTGAATTGGACTGGACAGAGTTAACTCTGATGTCATCCAGGCAGTCGGATTTTTCCCAGCATTTTCTGCATGTGGGTCTAGGAACTTGGTATTGAATTAGAATCTGTCTAGGAGGAGTGCTGGTAATTGCAGAAACAAATCCCAGGGGTTGCCATTTAATCTACAAGCTCAGTTTTGTTTCAATTAGCTGTAAAGTTGGCAATGAGCACAAATGGGTAACCATGAAATGAAAGCTCCTCCAGTGAACACTGTATCCACAAACTCTCCAAATTGCTGACTCTCATTAGAAAGCAAAGGGAGGGGAGAAAATAAAACCACAAACAGTGAGATCCAATTATGGTTTTTCTTCTTTGTTCTTCCACCATCTGGAAATGGCTGGTTTATATTCTAGAAAAGGAGCATGTTCTAGACATGGGTGTGCAGTCCCTCTGCAGCAACATCCTCTACCTGGACTGAGAGAAAGTGCAGAGAAGTTTCATTTACATGGGGCAGAGGAGCTCTCCCATTTCTTTGCTCAGGATTTCTGTGCCCACTCAGGCCTAAACAACAGATTGTGCTGTTCCTGTGTGTGGAATTAGCTTCAAAACAGAACTTAAGCCAGTTCCTATTGTGTCCAGCTTCCTCCAAAAAGCAAAGCCTGCCCTCAAGTACCTATCATCAAGTAGAATTCAGGTAAATACCTCCTAAAAACTAAAAATGCTGCTTCTCTGGCAGCTTTCACCAGACTTTGTTTAAAGAAAATGTCATGTTTTCCTGACTTTTTAAATCGAGCATTCAGTCATTCAAGCAGGACTAAATATACCCTCATTTATTATAGTAACTGTTATTTTCAAAGTTCATTCACAGAGATCTTCATCAGAACATTTCAAAGGACATCCTGCAGGTGAGAGGAAAAGGAGGACACAGAAGTAAGTTGTGTGAGGTGACAGCAAGCCAGGATCAGAGCTGGAGTCAGGATTCCTGACTCCTGCAAAGTTCCTTATCCAGTGAACCCAGATCTGTGTTACTACTGTTGAAGAGGATGATAACATTTTCATTAGACAATTCAAAAAGAACAATTGCTCTAGTCAGTGCTATATAGCAAAAGAATGTATATTCAAAACAGCCAAGACTGTTAATACCTTGTTTCCAACCCAGTGGATGTTGATGTTTTATGAAGATATCCTTAGTAATTCCCCTAACAGGAAAAGCAATAAAACCATCCTAATCATCAAAGGTGTTGCTATTTACAGTGTCCAGAGCTATCTCCAAAATATTATCTTTCCTTTTCCTCCAGAGAGGTCCTGGTGGAACCCATCAAAGCCTTGTGGTGTGGATTGAACCAGAAACCACCAAAGGTGCTGTTGGGTCTAAATTATTCTCTGGTTTTGTAGGTTAAGGGTCATATAATCAGCCTCTGTGAGAAATTTCCTGGGCCACAAAATACTTGTTTCAAAATACTGAAGTCTGTAGGGGCAAGGTTTATCTTCAAATAATGCAACTGCCAAAAACTTGGCTAGAAACAGATCACCACTATGGCTTTTTTTAAGCTTTTCCCAGGATCCTTTGCACCCATAACATTTTTTTTCCCTTTTTTTTTTNTTTTCTTTTCTTTTTAAAATTCCATTTGCAGGCTGTTTACTCAGTGAAAAAGTGGTGGGTGAGCTCATGTCATTCCCATACTGGGTTTTCAGAATGAGAAAGCTGTGTGTTACCTCATGTTCCTGTGGCTTTGACCAAAGCAGCCGTCCTGACAGATGTTAGCTCAGAGATCACAGGGTACAGAGTGACTAAAAAAACGTGGTTCAGGGTAGATTTAACACGTATTAGTTCAGATGTAGTAGTAAGATTTTGGGGGCAAAGAACAAGTGGCAAGAGTTGAGGGACAGTTTAAAAAATAGTGCACCTTTCATGTTCCTTCACCCATTAATGCAGATAACGCTCAGAGGAAGTAAAGAAACACAGAGAATTCCCAGAGCTTTGTTTCAATTGATTATAAGCTATTCTGGCCTCCATGGTATCTTATCTTTACCAGGACAGTAGAGACAACCTAGTGTCTAACACTTTCTCCTTGCTGCATTCCTGGGGAAGAACTCTATGATACCCTGCCCATTTTACAAATGAAACACCACGGGGTTGAGGGACAGCCTCAGGGTCATGCAGGGAGCCAGTCTTAGAGCAGAGAATTAAACAAAGCCCTCCCAAATCCTCATGAGTACCTTAACCACCTTTGCCTCCATATCTAGTATGTTTTAGCACAGAGCAAACTTTAATTTGATGCTGAGATAGGCAAAAGCACCTCAGGCACTGTATGAAATGGAGCATGGGAGTCCTTTCAGAAAAGTCTTTCTCTGGTGAAAGTTACTTTTTCAATCTGGTTGATTTCCAAAAGTCCCTGGTGTCAAGGGTGGTTCAGCATTGGCCCTTGTTCATAAGCAGTCTCACCATAGAGGGAACTGTAGAAGTCAAAATGCTCTGGAGAGTAATTCATGGAACCAGAATCTGGCCCAAGAAAAGAGAAAAGGAGTGTCAGTGCTTGTCAGGGAAACTCATCTGAACACCTCTAGCAATTTAAGGGAAGTCCTACAGACACACCAGCAAAGCATTTTGCTGGTTTCCATTAAATAGTTATCACAGATCCTGCTTGCAAGCAGATCCATTTCTAATATATAAAGCAGTTTAGTCCCAACCATTATATATTTAAAAAAAAAAAAAAAATCTGTGAGTTCAGGAGCACTAGAGCAAAGCAATAAATTCTCCTTTAAACTATTAAAATTTTTGTTAGGCAACATCATAGCAAGAACATCACCTTGTCTTGTGATGGTGGGTTAGTCCCACCAGCCCTCCTATGCTCTTCAGGTCACTAATGAGCTATTCAGCCCCCACTAAATAAATCCTATGGCAGTGCTCACCCAGCAACTTCCACACCACTTTCATAAATACATTTATTCCCATGTTACAAGCGTGATAACACAGGTCAAGCTGTAAATGGGATTCTTGTTTCATTAATCTAATTGGACAGCAAGGTGGATTAAAGGATTAAACTAATAAATGGAGATAACAGACTTTTCATCTGTTTTGGACTGGCAGAGCAAGTTCATTCTAACATGGTTTAACCCTGTAAGCCACATTTTTACCACCTTGCAGCCCTCTGAGATGATGGTTCTCTGACATCCTGCAATGCTCTGCTAATTCCCATGCCAAAATATTAGCTGCCATCCTTTACCCTCTGTGAATTACTGGGTCTGAGCCAAGAATCTGTCAGCATAAGAGAAGCAAAGTCAGATGGTGCAAGCCTGATTACAGTCCATTGCTGTCTCACCCAGGCCTCCCACTGGTCGTTTCTCAGCAGAGTCACTGCTCCACCAGATTGTTCTCCTGCCAGTTCATCAGTCGACAACAGCAATAAATGCTTATAAAGATAAGTTCCATTTTATCCTGAAGGTAATAGAAAAGATCCCAGCAGAGAGAGAGAGATGTAAGGGTAGTATGAGCTTGGAACTTTTTTGGTAGAGCACGGGTAGGCAAGACCTCCCTGGGAAGCAGTATTACTCCACAGTCAGTGAGACTGTGATGTGTGAGCTCAGTAAAACCCTTCTGTCTATGATTTTTCTCTAATTCTGGTACCTGCATCCAGTAAATGAAGACTCTCACACTGCACAGCTCCCATTTCCCTCCTGAGGTCTTTGCTACAGCACAAAAGGGAGTCTAGAGCAGACCCAAGTACTTTTTTACTTTGCCACATCCCATCCAAGTTATTTACATATTATCACGTTTAAACAGAATTTGAAGCAGGGTCCCCATTTGTTAAAGTTTCTGAGATGCTTACAGGTTAAAGGTAGTGGGATTCTTGGATTACACCAGCATTCTCACACAGTTCCCTCTAAAACAGGACTATGCTTATCTCTACTGGTGGCTGTGGTAAAAGAGTAAATGATGTTGCAGACAACATGGCTTTTCATCACAAGTTGGAGTATGGATGATTATTTTATAGGACACAAATTTCAGTAAGTTAACCTTATAATTCCTACAGAACCTCTTCCTCATTCTACCCCCTCTAATTTGCTCTGGACAGAATTAATCTCATCTCCCACAGTGACCTGTCTCTCCTATTCCTAGGAGGACCCTTAGTCTCACACGGCCTTTCCTGACTGAACCTTGATCCTTGTGCAGATGAGTCGATATTTTGGCTATGGACCAATTTCACCTGGGCTCCTGGAGCAAAGCATGTGCCTTGTAGCATTCTCCCTCTCTGCACAGCCAGTCGCCAAGGCTGGGAACGTGAGAGGAAAGCTGGTGTTCCTGCACCACATGATGTACAGCTCCACATTCACTCTGCTCTTAACTTGGGCCAGTGGCCAATTCCTCCTCCCTGTAAGCCAAAGAGTCTTGGATCTTTCTCATTTCTGGGTGGAACCAGATAATGAAGATACCATCCAAGGTGTCATGTCCTAATGCCAGACCACAGGCATAGAGTAAGTCTTAATTTAGTCCGATTGTCATCACAGAGCTGTCAGACTAGGAATAGCTCTGCTTACAGACAACACATGGGAAGCTTCCTGTGAATCCATACAGGAAATATTTTCCCAGGCAGGACCCATTTCAGCCAAGCCATTTCTAAATAAGTGCCTCAGGAAAAGGCTGTGGTCAAAGGCAGCACCTCCCCTAGCTCACCAAAAGACTGGGGAGGTTTAAACAGCAACAGCAGACTTTTCCTCCCAGCTGGCAGAGACACCCCACAAATGTCTCTCTAGCTCCTGGGATAGAACAGAGTAGGGGCAAGAATATGGTGAATGTGAACTCGCTCTGGTATCTGGGCAGAGAAGACAAACTCCTTTGTCAACTTATCACAACTTGTAGTGGAAATGACCTATTAAACCTCTTTGCTCTTCCTACTGTCCTCGCCCTGGGCTCTTCCTTTCATAGGTCTGTTAATGCTTTGTCAAAAGGCAGAAATGCAGCTTTGACATAAAAAGCTGCTGTTTACAGTTGATGGAAACCTTACATTAGACTGGGCCACCTGAACCCCCTCACCCAACATAAACAGAATCTATCAACACTGCTTAAGCCATTAACCCTGACAACTGAGGTTTTCCAGGGAAAGCCCTTATCAAAAGGGGGCTGCAAATGAAACCCAATGAGAAAAATCCTCATTGCCTCAAATGAACCCAAATAACTTCCATGAGAAGATTTGGATGAGTATTGTTAGGCTCACCCTAATCTCCTTGACAAGCCAGGGATTCCTTCAGGTTGTAACACAAATCTTCCAGGAGTCTGCGTCTTCATTTTCCTCTGCTCTCCATTTGTGTGGCAGCTACAATTTTTTAAAGATCACTATCTGATCAACTTGGAATGGGAATGTTTGGAGTTGAGCATCTGAGTCATTAGTGGAGAGGCCCTTCCATATCCAGTGAATTATGATGAATTCTCATCCGTGCTTAGAGCAAAGGGTGAGGCCAAGGGAAGAAGCCTGTAAAGAAAGCTTCACATGGGCTTTCCAGTTGTAATCAGGTTCTTACCTCAAACATTTGGCCTTTGTTTATAAGGCAGAAAGTTTCTGGGAAAAGGCATTTTCCAGTGCAGTGTTCACTTTCCATCTCCAATTTGAGACTCTGGGAAAAAACTGAGTTAGAGACAACAAATAAGGAGTAATAGGAACTTTTTCAACTTTGTGATGAGTTTTTAATTTTATCCACACAGGATTTTTAAAGTTTCAAGGGAGACAAAATGTTTTCACATTCCAAATGCAGAAATATCTTCCTTTTCATGCTCTCAACTTCTCCTTCTTTTGAGAAGAAAACAAAAGGGAGTCATAGATAAAGGGATGACATAGGAGATACTGCAAACAGTTGTTTAGATGCACATAAAATTGCTTTCTGAGCTATAGATCTCGCTTGTTTTCCCAAAGGATAATCTAGCACACATCTACCTCCACCTGCTGGAAGGAGATTAAAAATGTTAACCATCATAATTTTCAGTTTACAGACCAAAGATCTTCTACATACTGTGTGAGGCTTGAGGTGGGAAAAAGATCATAGCAATCCCTCACAGCGAGGGCAAATGTGGCAAATCCACAGTTTCTGGATTTAGCAAGGCTTCAGTAACAGTATTAGTAAGTGTTTAGCACTGTAGGGCAGGGGGAAACTTGTTTTTGTTCTGAGTAAATTTTTGACTGACTTTTTTTTCCATGTTGGATAGATATTTAGGGAACAGTATTTGCCTCACTGGACAGTGGTGGAAATCCAATGGAATTTAGTTTGAGGCAGAAGCAGGCCATTGGTATGCGAATTGTGAAGGCAACTGAGCCTTTTTCTCTCGGCAGATGGTAAATTCACAGACATTCAGGACAGAAATATTCTCATTTTAATGCTTTCACTGCTGGCTGCAAAAATGCAATATGTTTAAATCACAGAGTAATCTTTTTGATCTTGGTTTGAAAACAAAAAAAAAAAAAAGCCTTTTGTAGTTTTAAAAAAGGTTGGAATTTTCTCACTTTTTTTTAAACTTTTATGACAGTTATAAAGAATATCAGACTGGTCCTGAGGAAAGCATTCTTCATGACACTATGCTGGCCTGGATTTGAAAGGTTCAGTTTTGGGTCTGTATTTCACCACGGATTTCCCTTGTGGTAGCAATGGTGGCTGTAAAGCATTTTGTGAGATCAGTGACACTTCAAGCAGAAATATAATTTTATCCCAAGTTTTCCACAGGCACTTTAACTAAAGATGCAGAATAGCAAAAAGACATTATCCAGATGATTAAGAAAATAGCCTAAGAAGAGATTTGCTATCACTGTCCATAAAATTAGTATTTTACAACTCTGAGAACATGTTTTCAACCTTCTGAATTTGAACATGGCCAGAAAGGCAGGCCAACTGTATGCGGATATCATTGGATTCTTTGAGTTTATGCCGTGTATCTTGACAGTTACCCCAGCAGCAGGAAAATCCAGACTCAGTGGAGAAGGGGAAGGGGCTGGTGGGATAACAGAGCTGCCAAGTATAATTTCCAGATCTTTTTCTCTGCTCTCTGTGGATGGTCTTCACCATGAGCATTGCCATTGAAATGCTACATTTTTGAATAAAGCATCCATGGGTTGTCAACATCTTCTTTCCTGATCCCAGGAGGAGCATGGAGAAGCCAATAATCTGAGAGATCCTCCCAAATGCAGAGACTCTCCCACCAGATGGCTGGTCCACAAAGTGCATCATCCAACCGCAACTGCTGAGCAATTCTGAAGGCCTGACAAGGGAATTTGGTATTTTATTGCTGCCACATCCCACCCCCCTGTTTTCTTTCCAATCAGTTAAACATCACATCTGTCAAAGCTCAGCTTAGGTGACCCTGAGTAGCCATTTGAAATTGAGGTTTAAAAATAGTAAAGACAGAAAGTGTGCATACTTTTTGGTTTTGCATGCATGCAAGTCTCCAGAGAACCTTTCACAAACCAGAGTGTGTTTTTTATTATGGATTGCATCAACAGGCTGATCCTGGGGACTTCTGTCTGTGTGTGTTTCTGTTACTGATTTTTTTGGAGGGAATGTGTGTGTGTGTGTGAGTATCGTGGCCCTTTTTTCTTCTGGAGAAAGGAGACAGTAAAACCCACTTGAAAATTTATACACACAGTGTCAGGAGCCCAGTTCATTCATCTGAAGACGCTCCTGCTGTGTTGGGTAAAATGCCCAGAAATATTCAGGGCTGTGTTAACCACAATTCTCTGCTTCCATGTTGTGCCTGCTGCCATATTTGGAAGCTGTGATTCCTTTGCTCCATGTGGCTGACTCAGAATTTGCATTTGCTTGATACCAGCATTGATTTCCTGTCCCTTTGGGTAGCTGTAATGGATGGAGTGGCCACGAAAAGTTCAGCAGGACAAGTAGTGAGAGTTAGTAAGCTCAGTGGAGCAGTATCAAATGTCAGCCAGTGGCTGCTCAGATGTCAGGGATGCAGATTCAGATGCTGGAGTCTGGCAGACCCATGACCCATGGGTTGCAATGCGTTGTTAAAGAAATGAAACCTACCCAAGTTATTCGTCCCAACTCTGACATATTGCAGTTGGCAGCCTCATGCTGGGTTTGCCCTAATCACCTGCCAGCATAAGTTAAGAATGTGATTTCACATCTAATGATATTTCTCAGCTAACCAAAAGACTTCTTTGAGGGAGTGGTCTACTTTTCCAACCCTTTCTACCTCACAGCAAAATTTTCACGTAGCCGAGAGCCACAAGACTCCAAGTAGACCTCTCAGGAAACAGGATTGCTCCTCAGCAAGAGACAGTGGCTCCCTTCAGATTCCCACTGGGAAGTGTCTTGAAGTAACCCATCTCTTTCAGACTTGGCTGTCCCTGCTGGCTCATTTCCTGCCACACCTAGGAATTTGGATTATCCAGCAGCTCTCACATGGAAAGCCACACTTGGACCACTCACAGCCTACAAGGTTGTTGAGTCATAAGATGCCATCCTTGTCCTGGGATGGGACTAGTGGAAAACTTTCACTGGTTTTGGGTGGGGAGCATTTCATTAAGGATAGAAGGTACAGGGCATTCTGATGCTGATGCTGAAGGGAGTTTGCCACCATGGTGAAACCTGTAACATCAGAAACATTTTCCAGGGTAGACTATGAGCATGCCTTTAAAGCACCGGTGCTTGCCAGCAGCTACCACATAGCTCATACAGTTTTGTCTGCTTTCAGCACTTCTGTGGGTTTGTGTGTGCTGGTGGGTGCAGGATGCAATGCAGAAGGCCAGAGGTGCTGGGAGAGAGAGGTCACATGTAATTTTTGTTTGCCTTGCTGGGACTCTCAGAAGCCTTTGTCCTGGAGAAAAGCTAACTGCTGCTGTAATGTGATGTGATGTGATAGAGGCAGTGTGCATAAAGGCAGCTCCTGCTCAAGAGTGAGATGAGAGACAAAAGTAGATACAGCTGATGAAATAAATTTTCTTTTTTTGCTTCATCGTAAGTGGCACCAGCCTCAGTCTGTCAGTCTGTTATCAAAGCTTGTTCATGCATTGCAGTTTTGAAGGAAAGCAACAAGTTGTTCTCTGTAGCATGGTGGCAACACACTGTAAACCTGTACCCATGAATGTTCCGTACCACTTAATATGAGGAAAGGTGCAGATGGGATGTTAAAAGTCAGAAAACTGTTTAAAGTAACAACAAAGGAGGGCAAAGAGGAGGGCTACATTTAAAAAGTATATTCTAAGAGAACAGCTGTGCCTATCAGACTGCTGCCCACAGGACTGGTGGTTCTCTTTTATTCTAGGGCAAGTTTGAAGGTTCAGTTTCAAGCCATGTTTTTCCTGTACCTTTTAGTACCACAAGCTATGCATACATTGCACTCTTCATCCAAGTGTCTTCCCCAAAACATCCATTCCATTCAGTAAAATTGTATATAAGTTGCCATGGTAATTGGTCTCCAGATCCCATTCTGGGTCTCAAAATAAATGGGAAATACATGTCATAACATTTTCAGGCTCTACCCAAGAGAAGAAAGAACCTTTGGGAAAGAAATCCTGAAACAAAGGTAAAAGCAACGTTTTATCACTCTTGGCAGAGAGAATTCCAGTTGTACTATAGCCTTTATCCCAGTGGGATAAAGAAGAGAGCAAGAGACAAGGAAAATGGCTAATGTGTCACAAACACAGAAAACCTTCTGGAACAGATTGTCTTGAAAGCTTCTCACTGCATTTTGCCCAAGTCTCAAAACTCCCAGCTGCTCTGTCGCATTCATGTCATCTATAGGAAATGCAAAATATAAAACACTAAACATTCTTGTTTTAACTAACTAATATGTTTTTTCATCCCACATTTAATAAGCTTAACCAGCCACCCTGTAGCGTGTGATAAAATTCAGGCTCTGCTGTCCTATGCAGATGCAAATGTTTGCAGCCATGTTGATGGATGTCTCTCCAGATAGTTTTCAAGAGCAGTGTCTAGACTTGAAGAGTGAGCACAGTGCACTTCTGACACTGTCAGAGTAATTGTAAGATTTCCTAGAGACTCTCTTGTCTCTTCTGGGTGACAGCAGGACAGTCAGCAAATATTCTTTCTTCTTCTGTAACTCTGCACATGGCTTTAGATCAAAGGTTGTACAGGGAAAAAAAGGTTGTATAGGAAAAGGGAGGAAAATGTCTGAAAGCTGTTGAGAACCACCTCTCCCATTCAGTTCAAATTTCCAGCTCTTTGTCACACTTTGTCTTTGCATTTATGTCTGTTTAATGAATTCTTTTTCTTTTTGCTATTTCTGTGCTGCTTCAGAGGACAAAGCTAAGCTGAGTCATTGACAGCTATAAGAAGAAATTATCTTTCCATCAATATCTGTAGAGTCCATAAAGCATAAAAATTCAATGTCTTTTGAGAATAGTCCAAAGACTTCCAAAGAATTTGCACTGCAGATCCTTCCAAACCTTGGCATGTGGATCTCTATCATTTAATGGAAAAGATTTGAAATACCATAAAGAAATAGCTCTTCTCTGAGAGGAAAACTTTGTCCTCCTGTAAAGAGCAAAGATAAAGCATACTGCATTGGCAGTCCTCTAATGGTTTAAGAATTCAACTTCAATAGCAGATAAATGTCTCAGTTCTTCTGAAAAACATTAGTGAACTCAGAAAGAAATGGACCTTTTCAGAGTGCAGTTTATGCCACCCAAAATTGCTCAGGGAAGTCACTGCTATAAGTGCTCATTTCACCTTGTGGAAAAAGTCCAAATAAGTGTCTTTCATTTTTGGTATTTTACTCCATAACTCTCTGCAGCTGATTCTTAGTGTTTGTCAGCATTAAATATTTAAATACAATACAAGTCTGAGTCAGCTTTTTAGATTAAGAGAGCAAAAGGGATGTTTTGGCAATCTGACTGCTAAGCAATTACAATCTTTGTTTCAGTCCTAAAAAAAAAAAAGGGACATTCATCAAATGACATTCATCACAAAGTAACAAAGTTTATATGTGGAGATTTACACACCCTAATCTCAGCCAGCCACATCCTGATTCTGCAGGAGATGTAGCTTCCTATCCTTGAAATCAAAGAGATTTCTCCACTGTAATTAGGGGCAACTGGGAAGAGTGGTTATCCTTGGTGGTTTGTCCAGCAGTCTTGAGTCCTTGTCTTCCTGTTCCCTGTGGAATTCTGGATGGTCATTAACAGGATGGAGGTGTCTGAGTGTCACCTGGCCTTTCCCACTTGTAGGAGTCTTTAGAAATCAACATACCTGTGGTATTTGAACCAGTCAGCAGTCTTGCCCCAAAGGCTGATGAGCAAAATACTGTCAGTTTCTCTCATCATACTATATTTACTAATGAATTCTCCGTGGTTGATTTGCTGTCATGCATAAACTGCACAAGGAAGATCTATGGACAAAAGACCTGCTTTTTTAAGTCATTCCCCATAAGGGGAAGCCTGGTGATCCTTTCCAAACAGCAGCTGGGAAAGCAGGGCCAGAAAAATGGCTGTCACGTTCCTGCTAGCTGAGAGCAGGGCTTGTCCTCTCTGACTCCTTACTTCCAGTCTGCCAGAGTAACACTACAGAGAAATGTCTTGTTCCAGAAGCTGTTCGTGCATTTAATGAGAAGCAACCACAGTCCCAGTAGCCAGCACTGCCTTCCTTAAGGTGATACCCTGGCAGGTTTCCCACGGTAGTTCAGTAGCTTGGCAATTTCTTTTCTAAATTTACAAGCAATCTCCTGTTACATAGTGGGGCCAGCTTCTGGGATATCAAGTGGTTTTTCAGGTGTTGTATTACAGGGGGCTGGAAGCTTTTATTCACCAGGCAATGTACGTAACCAGTGTGTGTTCAGTGGCTGTGTCTCCAGGGTTTCTGCTCTAATTCCTCGCTCAGCTTTGCGTCTTTCCTTGTCCCTTTCTCTACTTCTGGTTCCCACCTACTAAAAAATTAAAACTGTATGGGGAAGAATAAGGCTTAGCTCAAAGAAGTGATGTCTCATGTAATCATAGGTCCCATGAGCACCTCAAAGGGACAGTGTTGCAGAAGGTTCTAAAACTGGTGGCACATCCAAGCTGCAATTTATGACAAGGAAACTCAAAGTGTAACTGTAGTTCACAGGACTGCAGATCAGCGACTGGTCCAGGGTGATGAAGAGATTCTGGCTCTAAAATGTTTAGGATTGTTCTTGTGTTGTTAGTATCTGTCTAACTGCTTAGTTGAATTAAGCAAAACATCTGAAAATGATCAGTCCCCCCCCTGTAAACGTCACTGTTTCATAAAAGAAGACTCCAACTTACCAAAGATTATAATATATACACATGTGTTTTATCTCTGCAAGATGTTTTCAAGAGGTTGAATAACCCAGTCTATGTGCTGACATGAACTGTAAGCAGAAGATCAGCTTGAAATATTAGGCCAATAATATGGATAATATACATCCAGTTGCACTGCAATCCATCTCACTAGGTTACTCGGGTCGTGGTTTTGCCAACTGAAGTTAAAGTGCAACATCTGGGATAATCCCACATTTCACATGTTCTTGCTTTGTTTTCTCAGTGCTTTGGAGTTATTTGTAACCCCAAACACTGACGAAGCTCCACCACCACTGTCTTTGAGAGGAAGACATTAACTGGGCTTTTTCCCAAGTTGGTCATTCCAGCGCTATCTAAGGGTCAGGAACAGCTGGGGAAAGCTCTCCCTCGAGCTCTGTCTCTACACGGGTGGCAGATTCCTCTGTGAGGGTCAGTGGCTATCTCAGCCTGTGCCTTGTATTTACCAAGTCACTGTTTAGAAGAAGACAATTTCTTTCAAAGACAGATGGTTTTAAGACCTGTCAGGGTTCCACTCCCCAGGTGCTGCTCACCGTTCCTGTTGTCCTGCTTTTGTTCTGCTACAATCGTGCAGGGTGTATTCTGTGCCCTCACACTATCCTCATTCCAGTTTATAGGAAAGATCAGATAAATCAGTATAGACTGGACTTCATTCTTGGAAACTCTTGAAGATAAGCCTAATTGTGCATTACATTTTTTTTTTTCACATGAGTTCATGATAGCAAGCCTGTGAAATAGTTCATGACCTAGCATCCACATTCAGTATATCTATGGTACTGAGAAAAATGAAGTGTTATACCCATGACCTCTAACATGGTAGATAATTCAGATAAAACTTGTAGTGAGCAGAAAAATCTCATTTGTCATAATTCTGGCACAGACTCCATAGCAGCAGAGAGGCTGATGGGTACAACATGAGCACATTTAAAATCTAATAAATCATAGCAAGGAAATAGTTGAGTCATGTGTAATTTCCCCCCCACTTTACTGTTGGGAACAGTCTTTATTTCTTAAGAATATCTTATTAATGTGATGTTCAGCAACCAGTTGCACAAGGAATTTTTAGTTTGACCAGAAAAGCAGGGAGCATTGTAGCATCTTCCCTTAGGTTACCACTGCTCAGGGTTTCCAGTTACTCTTGTTTTCTAGCAAAGCTCCCTGCAGAACTCCACAAAGTATTTTTGACACAATAGGCTATTTGCAGCCACTTAATGGTTGTTGGTTTGCAATCCACACAGAGCTGATTGAATTAAAGGTATGATTATTCCCCTAATGGATTTCATATAAAGGTTGTGTGAACAGGTTTAGATAAATAAATTTCTGGTAATGGCAAACTTAAGTGGTTAGGAAAAGGTTTCAGATCAACAAAAGTAATTTTTAATTTGACCAAATACTCATTATAGGTGTTTTTCTGCTCATTTAAAAAGTCAGCTTAAGGATTTGAAAAAAGCTTAAGGGGTTCCTGTGTGGACAGGTTTCATTCAAGGCAGGGAGGAAGCATTAATTGCTGGACAATCTACAAATCCATTTGCTTCTGACATCGCCTCAAAGCAGAGATTTGGAACAACCAAGACACTTTCTACCATCATCGGTGTGAAATATTAATCTCATTTAAATCCACTGATCCTTCTGTTAAGATTTCTGCCCTGAGTGTTCTGGGACACATGCAAACAGAGCAGCTCCTGGGAAAGTCACTCAATAACTCAACAATCTTCTCCAGCTTCTCAGTCAGGGCTTTTGCTGGATTGCTTGTCCATAGAAAGGTTTGATGTCAAACCGAGGGGGGGTGTCTCCTCAGCTTGGACTTTATCATCTGTTCTTAGTGAGCATCTTCAGATGGGTGCAAGGAGGATGTTATGTAGCAATTGCTAAAGAAGCCCCATCTCCAATGGCAGTGGAGGATCAGGGAGAGCCCTAAGCCTGTCCATCTGTCTGTCACTCAGAATTAATGGTAATGCAGATAGCATGGGCTGGGCAATTCTTTCCCTCAGTCCCTTACAGCAGACGTCTGAGAGCAGAGGTCACTTTTTTGGGTTAATAGTTGTAGATGGATTTCTCTTCCCAGAATTTGTCCAGTTCCTTTCTGTACCTGTCTGTATTTATGTCAGATTCCTTCTGCTCCAGTCTGGGCTTCTGTCCTGTGCCCTGATGGTGAATTTTCTGGTGCTGCATCATCCTTGTCTTCTGCAGGAACACAGAGTTTCATTTCCCTGAGCTGCCACAATGGCATAAGCCTTGAAGGAAAAAACCCACAATTTTTAAAAAGGGAGGAGGAAGAGTAAGAAACTTGAAATGCAGATGCAATGATATGATTTAACAACCAGCAGCTTTTCCCTATTTGGTGTCCCAAAAATTTTAGGAGTAGATGAAAACCACAGCATGCAGGTGATCAAACGGAGTACTCTGCCTCCTAAATCAACGTGGGGAAGAAGGACTAGCTGGCATTTGTCACGCCCGCCAATTTGGTTGAAGTGGAATTTGAACCACGCTGCTGGAGATATTGGACAGTTTTCTTTCATCTGGTTGTGAGTCGTGTCACATGGTCACCATATGTGTTGTTCCCCAGCACGCACACACACACCTCTCACTCCGCACAGCTGTCAAAACAAACATCAGCTGCCCTTTTTCAATCCAGGAGAGTTTCAGCTCTGGAAGCAGTGGAAACCCCTTTTCTAACAGGATTTCACATTGCAGATTATCTTTAATCCAATTCATCTCTGACTGATACACTTTTTGGAAGCCTGTGACCCATCTGCAGAGTTTGCTAGATGGAAACTTCTGTCAGCTGTGCTGAAACTGCTTTCTCTGCTGGGCTGTAATAACAAGGAAAATCCTGTAATGATCTTCCTCAACCAGTAAAGGGCTTTGTTGTGGTCATGAACAAATCTAAATTTATGGCAAGAGCATTAGGTTGTATACAAGGAATAGAGTTTACTGGACCTATTGAAGGCATGCATATTAAATTGGGCTCTTCTCATTTCTTCTAGAAATTAATGCCAGAAAAATATGTTTTTGTTGTTGATGTTTTTAAAGTAGTGCTTAGCCTTTGGATTGCACCAAAAACCCAGAAAGCCCAAAGCAAAATGCTCTGTCACAATGCAAAGCAGTGGAGATCTCTCTAATTCCTCAGAAAGGACAGCAAATCACAAATTGTCTTGTCTGAGTATCTCTAGGAAAGAGGAAGGGGATCAGTGCCACAGTACAGCACTGAGAGAAGGGCTAGAATATTGGAGACCACTGTGGCATGTAAAATGCAACTGTTTTGGGGGTTTTTTTGGGTCTTTTTAGGGTACAGCCAACTACCCCAAAAAGAAACCAGACCCAAAAAGTGAAAAATTCTGTGGCTGGAAGTTTCCAGTCATGTTGCAGTCCAAGCCTGGGCTGATGGATGAGGTAAGAGGCTGTTGGGCAGGAACAGAAGTGGTCTGTGCTGTTGTGCAGTGGCCACAGTAACTCTGCTTATAGCCCACTGGCTGAGTTCAGGGTTTCTTTGCTTCATTCCTTACTGGTGTTTCCAGACTGGGTACAGGATTCCTCCAACCTTCAGTGGGCCTGTGAGTAAAACCACAGCAGCTGTGGGAATGCTGGGGAAGGAAGCAGTGCCAGTAAATGACACACTTCCCTCTGCCTGATACCCCACCTCCTGTTTTCCAGCAAGGTGTTCAAGTAGGAGGCAGGGAAGACAGAAGCATTTGTCCTGGGATGCCACAGTCCCTTTCAAATCTTCTAAAGACCAGAATTTTCTTTATGGTTTTTTATCCCTATTGCCATTTAACATTGACTGTTCCTTCTTTAGCCACATTGGCCATGCAAACGCCCTTGCTTCCAAATGCTTGCTTTATAGCCATGTTTTTATGCCATCCTTATGAGCACAAAATTTTAGACTTCTGGTAGCAGAGATGGCTTGTGTCTCTGACACTGTTCATTCTCTTCGTCTTCTTATGGGGGTGAATTCTCTGAGAGCAGTGCACTCCTTGTTTGGGTAGGGTTTATTAAAATAATGTATGGGCTTTGAGTGTGCAGGAGGGTGTATACACATGTGCTGATTTATGTTTGCTTTAGAAGAGGCCCCCCAGTTCAAAACCACCCAAAATTGCTGACTTCCAAAAAACCAGCATGTAATCGATGGATTTCCTCAGGGTTTGGAAGGGTTGAGGAGTGGGGGTCCTTGGCAACAGGGCTGAGCTCATGCTGCTGGATTTTGTATTACTGCTTCTGTTTGTCTAAAAGGGAAGCCCACAAACCTCAGACAAGCTCTAGCACTAAGCCAAGCTGTTGTACAAACCCATCCCAAGCAGAGATAACTGTGCCCAGATGAGCTGGAAACATGATAAGGACATCTACCTTTTTACTAGTTCATTGTATCTTGACTTCAGAGGTTTTCTTGCAAGCCACAATCATATTTCTACTTAAATTTTTGTTTTCTTTAGAATGAAATAAGATAGCAATGGGTAAAAACAGTGAACATTTTAAAATGAAAATGTGTTTTGAAAGAGGGAAAAGTTCTTTCATAGAAAACAAATACTGGAAAATATAAACAGTAACAGAGAGAATAATGGCATAAGGGAATTCAGCAGTTTATAGCAGAACTGTACTAACAACCTAAGAATTCAATTTTTAACAACCACAACATTTAGACTTCAAGAGACACTCTTGGTGTGATTATTTATCCTGCTTCTTACAATCTCAGGGACTATGGGAGTCTTCCAGAGGGTAAAATTTTCCCCTATAGAGTAAATCACAGGCAAGGCAGGCAATTCCATTTATACTGGAGGAGCAGAAGCTCAGAAACATTAAAGGTGAGACATCTGAAAGTGCTCAAACAATGCCCCCTTTGAAATATTCTTTGACACCATCGGAGTTAGGATAAGTAACACACCCTTTGAAGATACCACTTAAAAAGCTTTCCAAAATCTGCCAGTAATTTGAACCTCTTCTGTCCCTATCTCAGAGTACAGAATCCATCCCTTCCTCTCTGGCAGCATCAGCAAGGCAGGAGCTACTTTCTCTGTCCCATCCCCATGGCCGTGGCCCCACAGCACTACACTCGACTGCCCTGCAAAAAACCCAGCAAGTTTTTTTTCAGAGCAAGGTTTAGGATCCCTGATCCTTTTTGCAGCATCAGGCAGTGAGATACTCCAGGGTGGTGGCTGGAGGATGGTGGGGCTCAGCCCTGGCCCTGCTTACACAGAGATGATCAGCTGGCAGCAGTTCAGAACCATCATATTTGGCTTTTGTGTAGTTTCCCCTTAGCTCCAGGGATATCTCAAACCTGCAATGGCATGGGAAGCCTTCTTTCCCTGGCTGCCTCCCTCCCCCAGCCCATCTGAGGAGAGCTTCACATTCTTTGGTTGCTAAAGTGCTGTGTGACTGTGTGTGTGCAGATATTCCTGTGCTAACAGATATGTCAGGAAAGGAACCTGCTGTTAAGTTAAAATGCAACCGGGAGAGGCTTCCCTGCAAGATCGCGTATGTTTTGCTTAAGATAAGGCTTTACAGGGATAATATCATTCCCTGCAAAAAGATTTTTCAGCTCCCATGACACCTGAAGCAAACAAACGTCTTGTGGCACAGCACTGATAGATGCAACATTAAAAGCAATTTGATATCCTCTCTAAGGCTGAAAGGAAAGAGCCTTCTCACATGCTGTACCAAGGGACTCATGATGGAGTTTTCTTCTTCCAGCCCTGGGATTCGTTCTGCTGTCTTCCATTAATGTAAGTTTGCTGATGTGGAGGGAGTTGCACCACTGAGAACATGAAGAGAATGAAGCTTTCTGTTGTGACAAGACCGGGAGGAATAGGAAGTAAAAAAACGTTCCCTGAAAGAATTGAAAATTTCCTTCAGACGCCGAGAAATCACTTCCATGTCAACCTTCAGCTCCTTTTCTCCTCACTGAATGTTAGTAGTTCCTCACATATGTTTATCTCCTATCTTCATCTTACCCTTTCAGCCACTCCATGCTCCTAGGCTTGACCTGTTGCTCCTTTGTGGGAAGAGAGCCTGAGGCAGATTCTTCTCCATCCTCATATCACTACTGCATTTGTAGATGTGGTCTCATGCCAATTCATGTTTCTTTGGATATATGAAGTGTCTGGAAATGGCCTCCAACTCCTAAAGCTTTACTTGTGTACTCTGCTCCCTAGCTCTTGTTCCCATCACCATGAAGAACTTCTGTTCTGCTTCCCTGAACTTTTCCAGTCCCTGGAAGTCACTGTAGCCCTTTTTTCTTGGTTATCCAGACTCAAAAGATCATTGAGTTCTCTCAGACAACCCCTACAACCCTTCCTGCATTGCAGAATCTGGTCAAAGCACCATTCCTGGGTGAAGGAGCACCTCTGTTTAATTAAATGTTTGATTAAATAATGGAACTCCTTGCCATGTGATTCCATAGAAGTGAAACATTGGTATAAGGGCAAAAAAATTGGGCAAAATTCATGGAAGAAAAATCCACCAAGTCCTTTTAAATCCAAAGACATTATCACTAGTTCCAGAATCACCTGGACTTATGATTTCTGATATTTGAAGAAACGTTTTAGAAAAGCAGAACTGTGTTTGCTTTGTTCCACGACTACCTGGTACCTCTGTGCACATGGGTGCTGTGGGTTAGAGCAACTATTGGTAGATTGGCATCAGGCCTGAGCAGCTCCAGGTGCGATATCCACTTGCAGTTCCTTTTGCAATAATCCTGCCCAAATCCTGCTCTTGCTCTCTTTACCCCACTGACTTTCAATCTCGTCTATCAGCGTGTCGCAAGAATCTTCTTTCCCTACAGCCTCCTTCCAGCTTTCTGCTTCTGCTTTTCTTCTTCCCACTCAATCTCTCCCCCACATCGTGCTTAATAGTTGGGGGAGAAAACAGTTCCTTATCATGTAAATCTGCAAAACCTCTTAGGGTTCAAGACAATTTACATCACAGAGGCCGCGCACCTTAAAGCAATCCCGAGCACTCCGGGGGAGCTCACGGAGGAAGTTACTCATTTTGTGGTTCAGTCGCTTTGCCCAGTGATTTCACGTTTCCATCCACGGTTTGCTAACCTCTCCTTTGGAAACGCTGATGAAAATCTTGCGGAGTTCGGTTTGGGGTTTCTGGATCGTAGTCCTTGCAGGTGACTTTTACTTTTCAGGCTGTTTGCCTGCTCCTTTTCCCCGGGGGCCGTATTCCTGCCTCCCCAGGAGCCGGTTGTGCAACACAGCGATTGACAATCTGCCTTGGCGCTGACTCACGCGGGGCTGGATTCAGGGCTGGAGCGCAGGACACTCCTCGCTGTTTGCCAGGGAAGCCAATCCTTTCCTGCAGTCGCAATGCCGCCGAGGGAGGGCTGATAAAAATCACTGCATTGTTCTTCCCTGGGATCCCTAAGGACAATGTGTTGGGGAGGAGCTCCTGAAGGTATCTTTTACCGGCGAGCAAAGCAACTGAAATAAAAGAGCCATGGAAACCTCTGCCTAAAGCTCAAATTGAAGCTTGCTTCCATCCTGCTTTATTTTGGAGGCAATTAAATGTTTGCTTTTGATTTCTTGCTGTTCATACTGGGGGATGAGGAGAGGGGTCAGTCTGTTAAATGTACACTTCAGCCCTCTTTATTCCCTTTTATTTACTTTATGCTTTCATTTTGTTACCAAATGCATGGCAGGAGCTTTCTGGAATTGGATTTGTCCTATTATTTTCTCAGGGTACAGACTGGACCTCTATAACTTTCTCAGAGTAGCTAATACATGTTGATTCAAACCTACAGAGTTTTAAAATGTTACCAGTTCTTAATGGATATTCAATTATATTTCTTCTGATAAACACAGGTAATTTTGCTTCAGATGATTAAAATATAATAATATCAATACAGACATCAGTAATTATATTTAGGTCAATTTTCAACTGAAATATCTTACAGCCAGAGTTCAGAATACAGGTTCTGTATCCTACTCATGGTGTGCATATTAGATCTATCAGAAAGTCTACCAGGAATTCAGCTACTAAACATTTGAGAAGTGTCATATGGCATTAGGAGACCTTTTCAAGAATAGCCACTTCACAGGAAAGGTCTGGAACGCTTTCTTGGGGGAAATTGTGCTTGCTAAACCCTCCAAGGGTCCAAAGGATGGCTGGACAAGTCCATGGGGAAAAAAAAAAAATCTAAGAGCAATTAAATGCAAAGCAAACAAGCCTGGTTCAGGGAATCCTTGCAGGCTGGGGGTGTTTCAGAAGTGTTGCTGTATATGTTCTCTGTTCTTATTTTCCTCAAGACTTCTGTTGTTCCCATTTAGAACTGTCATTCTTCACTCCCATCCCTACAAAAACTAAGAGTGATACTTCACAAAGAAAGTTTGAAGAAGAAGAAAATGAGGAGAAACAACCAAATAATAATAAATTAAAGAATGGGTCAAAATACAATTTGTTTTTTAAACCCTGTGAACAGGAATGCAGAGAAGGATGCTGAAGGGGACACTTCTTATGCAGCACAAATCACTTCAGGAGCTACAGCAGTAATCTAAGACTGGAGACGGGTGGGACTTCATAGAAAACACTGGTCTGACCAGGCGACCCTTCTGTGTCCATCCTGCTGAGCTCACTGTCACGAATATTTCATGAGATGCCAGACTTCAAACCCATTTTATTGGAGGGGAAATGTGGCTGCAGGACTTTGTGACTGAATAACCTATTTCAATCTCATGACTCATAGATTGGCTTTTGTCTTTTTTTTTTTTTTTCTTCTACTTTTCCTAGAAGATGAGCTTTAGTCTGATGGTTCAGTTCAAAAGTGATTTAACTTTAGTTTAGTTAAGACTGACCTCATCCTATACTTGTCCAGTACTGGTTGCTGAATTAAAGACCCTTATTCTGAACATATTCATATGTGATATGCATTACAGACATGCCTTAGCCTAGAGCAGGAACCTCATTATTGGCAGGAAAAGTCTATGGGCTTTCAGGGAGCCATTTTCAGAAGAAATATTGGCCCAAAACTCATTATCTGCTTAATGTCTTTTTTGTCCATCTGCCTGTGTTCTGGGTTTGAAAACACAGCCCCGAATGTAGGTCTTTATGTGGCCCTTTTGATGTGTGCTGCTGACCTGTGAGCCTCACCTCTTGTAGTGAAGGGTCCCTGCACCTGCACTCCTGGCAGGCCCGTTCCATAGGGGAGGGAAGGCACAGGGAAGGCACCAGGCCTTGCAAATACAGCTGGATTATCCCAGCACTGGTTCAGTGGGGCAGCTCTGCAGGCAGTGGGGCTGTGACCCAGCTGGAGAGACCCAGGGCTCTACTGCAAGGCTGCGAGAGGGATGAGTGTAGTTCCTCGCCCTGAGTTGAGCACTGCAGAGGAGCTGTGTGAGAGGGTGCTGGGGGATGCAGCTGGGCCATGCTGGCCTGAAGGCAGTGCCTGTGGCTCTGGTGGACTGGGAACAAAAGGATGTGCTGAGCATGGATAAATCAGGAAAGCAATGCTACCTGCCTTCCCTTTCCACCCATGCTTGAGAGTCTGTAGCTGAGCAAAACCACGAAAACTGATTGAGGCCAGAGCAAAATGAGTGGAAACAGGGAAAGCAATGGAAGGTGGATAGGGCATCTCTTTTGAGGGATGTCATAGCGTTGTGGTTCGCAATATGGAGTGCCAGCAGCAAGTTCGATTGGACAAGTATCCCAAATAATAAATCTAAGTTTTGAATGGGTGTAAAGTGTTGCTGGATGAGCAGAGAATGTGTTGCAGATGAGATCCACATCTGACTACTCTCTTCATATCTGGGCACTGAAGTGCAGGACATAAGAGGCTGTAGTGCCTGTCCACTACTGCTTTAAAATTAGGATTCCTGTGTTGTTTCCCATTGTCCTCAACTAACCCTATATGCAAAAAAGGGTTAGAGCTGTTTCAGGATACAGGTAGGAACAGCCTAAATGGAAAAGAAGTCAAGGAAGCCGAAATAGAAATAGAGAGCTTTGGATTTTCAGCCAAGTTCCAGAGAAGTCCCTGGCAAAAGGTTTGGTATTGGCTCCCTTAGAAAGGTCTGAATATCTTGACGTAAAGTCTGAAAAAGTAATCCAGAATATCTTGGTGCAGCCCAAGGTGACAAAATGAAGGATGCATCACTCTGTAATTACCTCATCAAAGTGCTTTCAAATGACTGTGGCCTCAATTGCACTTCCAAAGCCAAAGGAGGGATTAGGACCTCTGTTTGCTTGGATTTTGTGCAGCAGGAAGAGTCTCTGCCCTGCAGATCCACTATTCAGGGACTGGATTTCTATATGAGGGCTGAGGAAAGGCCAACTGATTACCAGGCAAGATTCTCCCAACCAGGGGGAGCAAAACCAAATCCTCTCGTGGGAGAAGCTGAGTTACACAACAGGGACCTGTGAGAAGGTGAGGATACTGAAATTGAATCCCTGAGACTTTGGCTCTTGGCCTTAGAAAAACACTTGTGTTGGAAGGCTCCGCATTTAATTGCTGGGGAAACTTGATCAGAGCAGAAAGGAGATTCCCAGCCTCTGGCTAAACTGTTGGCTTTACTCAGTGGTTTCTATCAGCCATGTGGGTCTCAGAAAGTTCCTTTCAGGTGCATCTTTCCTGAAAGATTAAATGCCTCTGTGCAGATTACAGTGCTGGGCATTAATTGCCCCCTGAGGCAGAACAACTGATCTCTTAGGCCATGTGTACAGAATGCAAACCACGTATAAAGCAGGAAGCAGAGAGGGTTTGCTACAAAAAACCATTGGGAAGCATATTGTTTAAGGATAATCTAGTCTCTTAAGGAAGAGAAATAGGGAAGGAGTGCAGAGCAAACTCTGTCCTGGGCAATAAGCAGTCTTAGAAAGACATCCGAATTCCAGTTGCTGAAGGAATTTGGGCTTAATCCAACTCCACTAAAGTTGATTGAAAACTTGTGAATGTTGCATGCTCCATGCTGCAAGAAGTGAAGAGTTGTTTGAAAGATGGGAGACGAGTGAGAGTAAAGGTTGGTGAAAATAAGAGAGAAGCCTGAACTAAGAAAGTTTTCAAACTTGAGGAGACTTGAAGGGTCTGGCATTGAGGATACCAGTTTGGACAATTACCAAGAGTTACCAACTGCCTCAATATTTTGATCACAATCTTGCTTCCGAGTCTAGTGTGACTGCCCTCCCTTTCCCAAATTTATTTATGTTTACTGAGGGCATCTTTCTAGATCCCATCTGTTAACTGGCCACATCCACGTTGTGCAAACCCTCGTGCAGCTCTGTGTAGTGTTTCAGCCTTGGTAGGTGCTCCAGGTGCCCTGTCCCTGTCCCATCAGGTTGGGGTGGGACTACCTGAGCCCCTTTACCCCATCAGATGTGGAGGTGAGCCCAGAAAAGGCTCTGCCTGTAGGACAGGGATCCACAGGCAGGGAGATGGGAGCAGATGGGTTAGATGATATCAAGAGTTCACTCACAGATTAAATAAACCACCGTGACAATACAGCAGGACCTGTGGTTCTGGCAGACAGCACACTTCTCACATGACACTGAGTCACTCTGGGGGGTTGTTTTCTTCCATTCCGTTTTCCTCTCGTTTAGCGCTTCTGGCGAGTAAATAGTGAAATGGGATTGTCAGGGTGTGATCTTTACAAAGGCCTCTGAAACACTTCCTCTAGAGAGCCCTGATTGGAGACAACTGGAGCTAGAGGGGGAGGAAGTGTCCTGTTTGAACTTTTTTTGGTGAAAAATGCAGATTCAGTGACACAAAACTGTAAATTAATTTAATTTTCTGTTGTAGAAAGGAAAAAAAGAGAAGTCAAAACAGTTATTTTTATTTCCAAAATGAATGCTTGTGTTTTCACATGTGAAGAGACTTTTCGTGTCAAAGATTATTTTTTATTTCTTGTTTGAAACCTTGCAATGGAAAAGAAAATATTTTAGCTGATTTTTCCCCCATTTCATCAGATAATTGAGAAAGTAATTTCAGATCAAGCCAACATTTTATTTCAATATTTAAGTTGGAAGAGGCAGGAAACTGAAACACCCACCATTCCAACAGTTCAGATTAGAATGCAAATGTTCTATTTCCGTGGAGCTCCCACTCCTCATCCCAGGAGTCCGGAGCCCTCTGCACAGTTTCTGGGGGGGACAGGAAAAGCACCTGGCCAGTGCACTGAAAAATGAGTGTCTGGTGCCCTCTACGGGTCCATCAAACCGGTGGGCCTGAGTCTGACCCCCGAATTCCATTTATGCCTGAAAATCATATTTAGGAGATCATGAATGAAACAGATTACCCTTCTGAACAAGAAAAATCCATGAATGATTTGCAAGTTCTTCTTGAAACAAAATTTGAAGCTGAGTTTTAAAAATGTGTCTTTCGCCCCAGAATGCAGGAACGTTATTTTTTTTGGAAAGACAAGAGCTAAAAAAAAATTGTCTGTGAATCAGGTTTAATATGGCATGAATGAAATGAGACAGGTCTCTCACAGGGAAACGAGGCATCAGGGTTTTTCTCAGGATATTCCTCTTAAACTAGACCTCTACAGAAGGTGTGAAGTCCCTCTATCTGCATGCCTGAGCTGGCTTAATTTCCTCAGCAGAGCCAGTGACAAACCCGACTTTCTGAGCAGGCTGTGTCCAGGGGCACCTCTGGTATTTAGCGTTTGGAGTCGGTGTGTCTGTGTCAGAGCTGCTTCAACCTGACAGAGTAGGAACAGCTCTGGTTTGCAGTAAAATACTCAAGGCACAGGGAGATGAGAGATACTGAGGGGTTCCTAAGGGGTTTTTTTGCAAATCAGTTTACAAAGGTGCCAGAAATAACATGGAATGCTGTCTGGGAAGAGAGCAGTTTCTGGGACTGAGACTTCCCGTGCAGTGTGGATAAAATAAACTCTACTTACCTCTCTCCCTGCTTCTGTATACCCATGTGGCTTGTTACAAAGTTCATCCCTTCCAGCCCTTCTTTCTCACTTATTTCCTCCAGTCCATGTGGAGCTGGCATGGGAAATTTAATGGGCAGACTGGAAAACTGACACTCTCTATGCTCAGATCTGGCAACGCCCAAATTACGAGCAAGAATAAAATCTTCTCTGTTCAGATTTTGGGTTGTGGGTCTAAGACCTGTGAATCTCACTGATTCTCAGCCTCATTCAGGGTCCTTGGGACAACCAGGCTCTTCCAAAACAAGGGTTGTGGAAAGATAATGAACAGGAAGCCGAGGGCAGAGTGTGGGCCTGAGCCTGGGCAGGAGAAGGGACAAGACAGGGATAGTGGTGGGCCCAGTGTCTCCTGCAGGCAGAGGATTCCCTGACTGTGATCATGGTGGCTGCTCTTTCCTGACTGAGTTGTAGCAAACATTTCACAGCAAAAGCGACCCAAATCCCCAAACTCTTGATGGCATCTAAGCTCTGTCAGCATGTGGGAATCCCGTTGAATTGCTGCGGCTGCAGCCCATCTTCACGTTGCCAGCAGCAAATTCCCATCATCCCATGCTTTGCCAGCACCAGTCCTGAATGGGAGAGATTGTATATTCACCTAGAATTGAATTTTTTTTAATTTGACAGAAAGCAAGAGAGGTGCATATAGAGTCAAACTTACAGGGCCTGATTGATTTGAAAAGAGAGGGAAGGGAAAAAAGTCATAGGTGCGGTTTACCTTTTAAAGTATGTGTTTCCCTGCTGGTAAGGTATGTATATGAGTTTCCCTCCAATTCAAAGCAAGCTCTGTTCATCTCTTAAGCTCCTGTGTTGCCAGGATGGGCACTTTGGGAGGGGGCAATCCATTCTGTGAGAGGGAGCAAGGAAGAGCAAGGTTGCAACGTGCAGCTGACCAGGGACATTTCCCTGTCGCAGGTTGCTGGGTCAGATGGTGCAGCTCAGCGCTGGAAATCCTCAGCAAGGCACAGACCCCAGTGCCTGGAATGGTTTGCAAATGATTTAATCAGATCCCTCGTGTGTCACTGACTGATGGATCCCACCTTCTGCTGACCCGAATCATATGAGAATTCACCACTTCCCGTGGTAGTTTGTCCTAAAATTAATCATCCTCTCCGTTCAAAAGGTGTCTTTTATTTCTCAGTTTCTGGCTTTGCTTTCAGGCACAGACTGTAACTATGCCTTTCTCTGCTGCCTAAAAGGGTCTATTCACCTGAGGTGTTTTCACTGGGTGAAGATTTATTTTTTTCTTCCAATTGACTCATCTCAATACATTTTTATAACCAGTCAGGCTGTAAATTAATTGTTAAGAAGGGTCTTGTCTATCCCTTTACTTCTGGTATTGTATTTTACCCTCTCAAAAACTGAAAAACTGATATGCATTTTAATTATTCACACAAGAAATGGTCTTGGTATTGTACCAAGACCACACAAAGAGAGAACCACCTGCCTTCATGGCTGTCTGTTCCTCTGTTGATCTAGTCAGGTAAAAGTCTCTTTCTGTTTTATCAGTGCATCCTCTCTAGACTCTTCTACAGATTTTGAACAGCTAAGCTTTGCCTAAAACTTGCCTTTATTGATGCGTTGTAATGGCAGTTTGTATGTGGAATGCTGCATTGTGCACAAATACACACCTGAAGTTTGCACACTGCATTTGCCAACCATCTCTCCAACTGATTGCAGGTTTGCTTATCAAACTCTCTTCTCCATAAAACATTTTGATCGGCATTAGTTTTATTTTCAGACTTCTGTTCTTTCTTTGCCTTTCAGCTGAATCATCTATCATCTTCATTCTTTTTGCCTGTGCTGATTTCAGGCTCCCTGGATGAAAATTGGCAGGGTAAGCCACTTTTTCTTTCTGAAACTACCCCTGTGTTTACCATGTCAGTCCTCTTGAATTTCTTAGCTTTTTAGGACATGCTAATAATGTACTGACATTTGACTAAGTCTTTGGGAGTTTACATGTGCACATAGAGCAGACTGGAGGTGAATCCTCCTTCTCCATATTGCTGTGCTCTTTCTGCAGGGTTCCAGATCCAGAGCTAAACTACTTGCTGAATATTTTTTCTTTTCTCTGTTGTCTCTTATCAGCAATTTTACACTCTGCAATCAGGTAACAGACAATTGTTAGGAATTCTGTTATCACATTCTTGCTTAAGCATTTGTCTTTGGCTTCCAATCTGCCAGCAGTAACTTTCCTGATACCTTTTCCTTCCTTTATCAGTTACCTGCAGTTCACAGCTTCTAACTGATATTTAATGCTGATATTCTTTCTTCTGAAAATGGCTTCATGTAGCTGTTTCTATTACCGCTGGGTTTTTGTCTGAATTTGGCTTTTAGCCAAAACTGGCCTTGTTCCTTGATTGGGAAATTAGTGGTTTATTAAAATATAAATAAATAGAGAGGAGGAGGTGGTTAATGATGCAAAAATTGGCTGAAATAGTGATCCCCTTAAAAAATAAATCCTGTGCCAAGAAAAATATGTGGAGTCAGGTCAGAAAGACCCAGTCTCAATAATTGTGTTAGGAGAATGTGAACATGCAGAGATAAGAAGTTCCTGCACATCCCAGGTTGTTTAGGGAATAGCTTAATAAACATAAGCCTTTGATGGGAGGCAGTGAAAGGGCAAGGGAAAGCAGCACACTCCAACTTCAAGTTGAACAAAAAAATTGCAAATGTTGCAATTGCAACAACTGATCTGTTCTGGGCCTGCCGTACCTGAAGTGGATCTTCTTGTCAGATTTTTACTTTTATTTAAATAATGCAAATCAGCAGTACAGTTTACAAAAAGTTCATCTTGTCTGGCAAACCTGTACCTTTTTTATCAGAGTATTTGGATTTTAGGGAAGTGTAAGATCACAGTGTCTTGCAATGAAACCTGTTTAGGTAATCAATGCAAAGTTGTCTCGGAGAGAGGTACTGCTGCTGGGCTGAAAATGCTGTCTATGAGGGTAATGAAAACAAATAGCTTTAAGATGCAGGCAGGAGTTTTTTGTGGGTCACTGAAGAGATCAGTCTAGATCCAGGTTCTTGACTCGCAGAGCTGGTTTTAAAAGTAACTAAAAATTTTTCAAGATCATTATGTGTTCTTGGTCATGAATTCTGCTTCAGTCTACAGCTGGGAGATGGGATCATGGCTGGTAAAGACAGACATATTACTAAAAAGAAAACACAGGAGAGAGAGAAGCAGGCAAGCAAGGAAGCAGGCTGTGGAGAAAATAAAACTGACACCAATCTGTTTAGTAGGAAACATAGGGAAAATAAATTTATGCAGAAGCAAGATTGGTGGAAACATGGGAATGCTTCCAGAGGGATCATTCTGGCACATAAAATGATCCAATAGGATGCAAACCGTTCCCCATAACCAAAGTTTTGAGGCTGCTTGTGCAAGAGGCATCATTTTATGGAGTAAGGAAGTAATTAGCTCCTCTGATCGTGAAGGTTTTTTCTGAGCTTGACAATTCTGTGAATCTGTTGTGGCTGTATCTGGCATTGAGACCAAATGCTGAATTCCTAATATTGGAATTGTCTCCTAAATGGAGACAGTTCAGAGAAGGGCAGGAGGGAAAATTTAAAGGAGAAAATTTGTTGTTTTACATGACAAATAGTCCATGCCGACTCCAGCAGAGTTACAGTGTGTTCATACCCTGAGTGACTGAAACCACAGCCTGGGGCTCTCCTCTCCTCCTGAGTGTTTAGTTCATGCACTGAAGACATCTGCAGGCCCATTTAGGCTGCTCCTCTCTGTCCTGGGCCAGTGTTACAGTCAGTGAACCTCCACTCCACAGCACTACAGGAGTACAGGCAACAAAGGCTATTCCATGGGAAAGTTTCCTGATAGCAGGATGTGTTCAGGGGATGGATGTACCTGGAAATGAAGGGCTAAGGAGTAGATAAGGAATTCTGAGTTACCAGGACAGGTTGGTGGATCTGTTCCCTCTATTTCAGTAAGCTGTGCCTTGGCACTGCAGGTCCCTAGAGGGGCTGGTGGTTTGTACTCCCTGACTGCTGGGCAAGGGCTGGAGAGTCAGTATGGAGGGGTCTTAGAGGCAGGAAACCAGACCAAGTTTTATAATTCCCCAAGACATCGAATACTTATTTCTGACCTACACCTTCCTGCTTTCCTGCTTTTGTTACATCTGATTGCCTGTTCATACCGCACTGTATTGTTACTCTTAGCCTGGGACAGCTCAGGATATTCTTCTGTCATGGCCAAACTTGTCAAAATTGTGCCCCATAGCTGACGTCTGCCTTAAGCAGGGGTTTATAGAATTTCTTCAGTCTTTCAACTCTACTGTGTCAGAGTGGCCCATCAGAGATGGCTTTGAATTTGCTGTTAGCTGACACAAGCCCAGATTTTCTGAAGAGCAGAGGAGGATTTGGCAACACTCCGGGATCTGTTGTGGAGATCTCATCATGCCCTTCTGTGCCAGCCAAGACTGAGAGGCATTGCAAGAAGGACTGACCAGACCACTTGCCATGACAGCTATAAATTGTCCAGTCTTTTTAGGCAGACAAAAGAGCAGTGACAACTGTATTGTAGGCATTTGCTTTTGTGTGCAGTCGGATGTTGCCTTCATTCCAGACACACTGAATTCATCTCCCCAGGGCTGCCCTGGCTGGTGCTTGGTGCTCATGCCTTTCCAAGGCAGCACATTGCCAGGGCAGCAGTTTCTTTACCCATGCCAGTACAACATTGTCACTGCCTTTACAAGCTTGCCACCAGGACCTTTCTTCCCCTGCAGCTGGCATTCAGCCTATTTAAGCAACTAGTAATGATCAGAACATTTCTGAGTGTATGTACAACCAACAAATGATTGTTAGAAGATGACAGATTGCAGGCCACCAGCTCTGTGATTTTTTTGTCCCATGAGAACGGCTGCAATGGACCAGACCACAGTTCCATCAATCCCAGGATTCTGTTTCCAGTTGTGGCTCAGAGAAGGGAACTAGTAAAGGGCTTGAGAAAAGGTTGAGTGTGTAATACAGCTCTCCCTAATGCATTCCTGACCTGTTATCATTTTGATCCTGTTAAGGCAGGCACAGGCTGGTGGCAACCTCTGTGGATTTCCCTTCTACAAAGTTGTTCACCCTCCCCTTGAGTCTCTGTAAATTTCCAGTGTCTGCAATGCCTTGTAGTTCATCTGTCTTCTGTATGCACAGACACCTTTTTTGACATTTCTCTTTGCCTCTAATAATGACATTTACTGTCCTTTAGTGTTTGTAGTGTTGAACTCCACTGGGTAACAAGAGTGACACACCAGTGATGTGCACCAGCACAGAAATCTACTCTGGGGTATCAGTGTTTACCTCTCCAGCTCGCCCATCCAGAAGAAAAGATTACGGACTTTATATTTGCTAAATGATGTTTGCTTCCTATAGTAGATCTGCAAGACACTTGTGTGTCACTGTCCTAGTGACCACAGTTACTCTCCAGCTTCAGATATGCCTCAGACATTCTCTCTCTGCTGAGTCTCTCTGCAGTGTGCATCCTTCTGAAAGGAAATAAATGAGAAGGGCTCCCCAGGGTTGTGCTGGAACACCAGAAAGAGAACTGCACAAGGCATTGTCTTTTTTATTATTATTTTTATTATCTTGAGAACACTTTGTAATTTTCTTTCAAACTAACAGGGGGAAATTAATGGGAATTATGAGTATTGTGTTAAACATTTCCTTGTTTGAGGCATTCATGGCAAGAGATGGGACCTATCAGTGCCATGTTCTTTTCAGTAGAAAATTTTCACCAGGAGTTTTCTGTATCACTTTGCTGACTTATCTTTAAAGAAACAGAGAGTAACAGATCTTTACCTTGGCTGTGTGGACACTGGTGGATCTGTGCCAAGCTGTATCTGTTGGGAATCCAGGCCAACTCTTTTTATCATTAGGTATCAGTTACTTGTGGCCTTGAATTAATAGGTCAAGCCAGAAATAAACCATTTTCAAGAAGAAAACGTGAACTTTTGTTTCATGGCCTGTAGATGTATTGATCTATTCAGGGGGCCTTCACAAGGAGTTCAAGGAGGTAAGGGCAATACAAGCAATAGGAGCAGTGGGAGGACTGACATTTATCTACAATGAATATATGTCTGTATGGGACTCATGGAAACACAGCTTGTGCTAGTCTACCTAATAATAATTTAGATGTGGACTGTGGAGCTCACTCCAAGGTACATTTACTGTGTTACTGTCTTTCATGATCACAGTGTAGCTGTACTCTTGTCTGTGTGTGTGTGTGTGTGTGTAGAGCCTATAATTTTTCTAGAAAGAAATACTTAATTTAATGAATCCCATCATCTTCTTTATAGGCAGCATCCTCATGTTTTGTTCAGATGTCATTTTCAGTCCTGAAGATCTTATTTGTTCACTCAGCTGGATTGCTCCTAGCAGTGCAGTATTGGAAATTTGAGCTGTGTTGTGATAAGCATATGATGTCACTTCTTTTCCCTGATTAAAGGACTGTAATTCTCATGGTTTGATTTCTGGAGTGCATAATACACTTAAAATTCACTTTCAGGGTCAAAGTCTTAGCTGGTATAAAATGATGAGGCTATGTTATCTTAAATATATAATGGACAGCCAGGAAATACCAGATAAATACAGCACTGACAACTAAAATAAGAATAATTCCATGAGTTTTAGGCCTCCTTTTAATCCTTTTAGTCCAACATTTTGCTGAGATTTTTTCAAAGCCATATGGGTCTCATTTTCTTCTCGCATATCCTGCTCACATACAGATGCAACACCACTGAGTTCAGTGGAGCTGTGTTTTGATTTAAACAGGTGTCAGATCTCAGCCTAGAAAGGCACTTAGGCACGTGCTTAACTTGAAAGCAGGAATGTGCTAATACAACTTCTGATCTGACCTTGAAAATGTTGACTATCTGCTTGAATGCTTGCTATCATAAATGAGAATCAGAAAATAATTACTGCGTTTCAATCACTCAAGAAATCAAATAATTGCTCTAAAATTGTTGCCATCAATCCATAAGGAAAACTGTTGTTTCAGCAAACAATAGTAATATTTAGAGTTAATATAAACTGGTTTATATCAATTTGAAAAACACTCTTCAGGAAGAAGGAAATGTACTCAAACGGTGCAATTTCTTGAATGGCACATTTTATCTTTTTTGATCTTTTTGAAATGACATTTCAGTTTAAATTTTAATGAGAGTTGTAATTTTTTAAAAAACCCTGTTTCGCTCCTTCTTTGGCAAATTAATTTACTGTATGCTTCCAGAGATGACAGATTGTACTGGAAAGATTTTAAACTTAGCTGGGTAGTGAAATATCACACACCTATAATAAAATACAACTGATAAGTGTTCTCTCCTGAGCACCTCCAAGAAATTCAGCAATACCTTGCCAAACCCTGCATTTTGTTGGAAATTTCTAAATTGGCCATTCAGATTGTGTCTTCCTTTTAGTTAATGAAATATACAGGGTGCAAGCTAAAGGTATTTGGTGATTCAGTCTCCACATACCATTAGCAAATCCTCTGTGCCAATGTTAATATTGAAGAAATATAAAATACTGCAATTATGTAAATCTATAAAGCATAATTGAGTTTCAATGTAGAATTCAGAACTGAGGTGGATTTTTCAACATTTCAAACAGAAAATCTAAGAATTAAACAAACCAACCTTGGCCTTCTTTTTTTTTTTTTTCCTAAAAAAATGCTTAAGGTGAAAGGATTTCTAAAAAACCTGTTTCCCATGTGCCTAAAACTTAAACAATAATGGTTTTATGGGGACAGGTTTTGGGAGGATTTGTTTGGTTATATTGGTGGGTTTTTTTTAATCTTTTGTTTGTGAATTCCTCTGTAGATAAAGATGAGACAGTTTCATTAAATTTTAGGTTCAAGCTGGTAGCACCAGCCTGGTGTTCTGCAAAGCTCTCCACGAAGATCGGTTTCCTCATTTGTTTCTCTCCACTGGAAAGGTGTTTTGCTCCTTGTTCTGTTCCAGGGTGTTCCGTGCAGCCACATCCCCACCCAGCAGGATCTGGGGGGTGCCCTTGTGGAAGGAAGTCAGACAAGCAAGAGAGGCCTGTTTTGCTCCATATTGGTGAGAGACACTTGTACCAACAGTTGTATAAACAGGGAGGATAAATTCTCCAAATTCTTCCTCTATCTTGGCTTAGGGTGCCTTGTTTCTTGGGATTTTAGGAACATCTTATCTCTTTGAAGGCTATATACCACAATGTTCAGGGATCCTTCCTTCAAACTAATAGTTGACAGGCACTTGCATTTGCATATGCAGATGCTGTTTGTGCAGAAATTCAGAGATTTCTTCAACATGTGAGAACAGGTAAGGAAATAACCAAACTGACTCACCAAATCCTTGTTTCAGTTGGCCTGGTGCACTGTGCAATATTTCATGCAATTCTCACTGTCCAATGAAAGAGCCTAGGCTAAGCCCACAAAGCTGGACAACATAAAACGCAAGTTCAAAGTTTTGATAGAAGTGTTAGAAGCATGAAATGCCAGTTTATGGTCCTGACCATAATGCAGAATTTAAGCCCTGCTCTGGAGGAAAACAAAAACCTTCAAATCATGAGCATCACTAAAGCTTCTCCTTGAGTTCTGTGAGTGAGGAAGCTCCTAGTGCTCCACAGTATTTTGATATGGGATGAAATAAAAGGAAGAACAATTTAAGAGCTTGTTTACATAGGCAGTGTCTTTTAGTCTCTGGAGTTAAAGGGAACAATAATTTAAATATTTAACATCACTCACCAGAGCTCACTGCTAGGAGGATGAGACTGTTGCATGAGGGGTTTTCTTTTGCTGATGGGGATAACCCTGTGCTCAAAAGGCTCCCCCAAATGACTGCTGTAAAGCCTTTCTGGTTTACTGTGATGGGTGTATTTTTGAGCTTCTAGGAGCCAATTTGCTAACTGGGAGATGGGGAATGGATGCCCAGCAGTCACTGCTGTGCTGTAGGGACCAGGTTGGACATGTCCTTACAGCAGGATACCCTGATGGAGTGCTGTTCCCTGTGCTCCACAGGCTGGGGAGAAGAGTCCAGGTGGGAGCTGACAAGTGGGCACAAAAGCAACTACAAACATTGTTATGTCTCAGTGCAAGCTTCTGTCTCAACTGCTGTGAACACAGCTGTGCTCATCTGGCCTCCAAAGTGCTCTTATGTGCAGCAATTCAGACCACAGGAAATGGGGAAGGAGTGGATAGTGTATTTTTGTAGTTTGTGCACAGCCTCATGGCAGGATGGACTTTGGTTTTTGTACATCAGTCCTTGTTGCATGAGCATCTATCAATGGACACATCCCTGCTTCTGTAGCTTGGAGTCCAAACGACACAACACAAGGAATATTTTAGGTGTGACCAATGCTGTCAGTACCTTTGGGACCTTCTGGTTGGTTGCCTGTTGGCAAGCCCACACTGCCTGGCCTTTTCACCTTTGTTCTTCCCCCAAGAAAGGCAAGAAGGCAGCTCCATGTGCCAGGCATTAACCTGGGAGCCTGACCTGAGGAGAACGTGTCCCCTTTGTGCAGTTCAGTGCAACAGAAAAACATCTGTCCGTCATGTCATGCAAGGTAAGGTGATTTGTGAGTCTGCCTGCCTCAGGTGGATTCAATTTTTGATCTTGGAAGGAGCCCAAGCTCGAGAAAACTGTGTGTACACTCATCTGTCCAGCCTGCAGAGCACACACTGAGCAACTGGCTGTTGCAGAGATCCTGTCCCTTGGATGCTTTCTGGAGGTGCTTGGAGACTCCCAGCCCCTCCCCATCCTCCCCTCATCACTAACAATAACCAGATACCCCTGTTTGCGTGCAGTATCTATAAGGAGATACCCCAATTAAACTGAATGTTTCCCATTATTTAGGCTGATATGGAAGTTTCTGTTGTTTCATGTGTGCAGTATTTTGTTTCTCATCATGGGTTTGTTTGGTTGGGTTTTTCTATGTGCAAAACTTGTGTTGATTCTGTAATAGGTCTCTGTTTTTAGGGGAACTATATGGAAAAAGTGAGTCAGAGTAAAGTCAGTTCCAAGCCCAGCCTCACACATGGCAACCAGACAGGGATGAAGTGCTGCCATAAACTGCTGATGGCCAGAAGACCTTGCAGGTGAAGTGTTCAAGTGTGCTTTGCTCCCTGCTTTGGCCTGACTTAGCTTCTGTGGAAGCCAATGACGGTTTTATCCCCGACTCCACGCCAGCAATGTTAGGCTGCTCTGTGGAATAGTGCAGGCTCATAATCCCAAAATGTGAGTTTCTGGACTGCAGCTGACAGTGAAGCACTTGCATTCTTTCAAGCCCTGTTCCAGGATTTCTTGAAGAGCAACAGAAATATGAGTGGGGAAAGGGAGCTGGGGTGTGCTGGGGGCAGCCAAACATCTCCTCTGGAGGATGCAGGTTAGCTCTGAGATGTACTGGGGGCTCACTGAGAGGCAGAAACAGGAACAGGACTTCAATGATCCTTGTGGGCCCCTTCCAACTAAGGATATTCCATAAATGTGTTTGCAACTCTGCATAAAATCTGAATTCCTCTACTCAGAAAGGAGGTCTTAAAATGGAGGCGTGGAACTCTCAACCCCTTAATTCATCTAGAGATACCTTTCCTTCAGTTGCTCAGTGGCCTGGCTTGCCATGCTGACAGGAGATAAGTGAAAGAGAAGTACATGTGATATGTATGACTTTCGAAATTTCAATATCAAGATGCTTGGGCAACTTAAGGAATCAACAAGACAAAATGATGTGGGAAGAAATTCAGGCAATACAGCACAAAATCTGATGCAGTGCATTAGACCTTGTGTTTTAAGTGTCACCTCTGTGTGAGCTCCCATAGGAGGGGACATTCCATTCCCTGTTACAAACTTCAGCCTCTCTCCTAAACATGCCAGACTTATGTGCCACAGCTCTCTGGTGTGGTTTGGTGTTCCTATACATCATAATTTACTTGGCATGTAATCCCTCTCATGGTTGGATGCATAGCAAAGGAGGGTGTGTTTGCTTGTTCAAGAACAGGAAGATGATCTCTCTAAGAAGAGGGAGAGACTTTAGTGTACAGTGTGAATAGCCCCCATCTCTTCAGAGCAGGAACAATCTGTATCATCTCTTCAGAAAGCACAAGACACAACAGGATCTCAGTTGTTTACTGGGACCACAGCAAGTCAGTAATTGTGTAGTCATGTTCAGCAGATACAGGTAACATGTTTTTTTAACTCCACCCAATGTGCAATTGTAATCATCATTGCTCCTTTGCAAATTTGTGTTGAAAGATTTTAATTGGAACAGATTTTTCTGGCAAATCCCCATCATGTTGTAATTAATTAGTTTTCAGTAACTGCTCCAGTGCCAGAGCATTGGACCATGTGTCCCATGCTTTTGTGGTGAGTGAGAGAAAGGGAGATGTGGTTTTGTCTCACTCTCTGCAGAGGACAGGATTTCCCCAAAAGAACTCAGCTTTGCCAACCTGAAAGGAGAAGAACAAATACAATAAAGCCCACTGTGTTCAGCTACTGAGAGCTGCCTTCCCTGTGGTGCTCCCCTCTGAAAACTGAAACCCTACCCTTACAGCAATGGAGCAATACAGCAATACCCACAATTGTCTTTGCAGCCTTCAGCTTTTGGAGGTGTAAAACATTTTCTGGCATAGTTTTCACCCATCAGATAGAAGAGTACTTCCAGCACCTCCTTATCATGGTGCTGGCTTCAGCTTTGGGGGCTTGTGCATGGAGAGAGATGCAGGGGAAGACCTGCACCAGATGTAGGTCAGTGATCTTCAGCCTGTAGAGCAGATATGTTGTGTCATGCAGCATCCCGTGTGTGAAGGTTCTGAACATTCTTCATCCCTACTAGAAAATTATTCAGAGTCTTGAGAAAGGAAAAGGTTGAAAGATTCTGTCTAATAGAATAGAAACAATACAGATCTCTGTTCCTGTTTCTACCAAACCTGAACAGAACTATTTCTACAGCAATAATTCAAATTACATTTGAACGTGGTAATGCTTAATCTAAGTAATGAGTAAGGATCTGTGATTATTTAAAATTTGCATTGTTCATTAAAATAAGATGCTATGGTGCCAATAAGAGATTTTACCAAAGGGCCTTTTATTTTTCCTATTTAATATGCAGACCAAAAAGGAATCCCTTTTTATAGCTTAGAAAACAGAGAAGTAGAAAAAAAGGTGAGCAAAAAGGCATTTGAAAATTTATTTGAAATGCAGGTTCAGTTGTCATCCTTCCATCAAAGGACCTCAGAACTTCTTTAAACTGCTGATAACTGCACCATGACTTACCTTTTCTGTAGCATTGTTAAGTCCTTGAGGAGCTGTGCTGAAGGCAGTGCAGGAATTTTCACTCAAGGTCATTCTGTATGTGAGGAGCAGGGATGGACAGACTATTCTGTACATGCTGCATATTTTGGAGAAGCATTCAGCTACCATGGCCACGTGTGTGAGGGGAGAGGCAGAGCTCCTGTGAAGTTTCACCACAAGAAAGTATCCTGGCACCCCAGGCAACACAAAATGAATTCCTGATCCCACACAAATAATTAGAAATCCCAGATCATGAGGTTGTCTTGCAGTAACATCAAGTTTTCTCTGCTATGTGTTCACTCCTTGTATCAGACATTCTGATTTGTCTGAGCTTCTAAATCATTATTTTGGTTTGACTTTTAATGAACACTCCCCACCCCCCCGTGTGTCTCTTTCAATGTGGATTGAACATGTTTGTGCAATGTTAGTGTAAGTTATAATGGGCAAATGTTGCTGTCACAGTGGTATTATAAAATATGGGTTAGTTCCTGTGGA
This sequence comes from Hylia prasina, assembly GCA_013397195.1. Classification (NCBI taxonomy): domain Eukaryota; kingdom Metazoa; phylum Chordata; class Aves; order Passeriformes; family Sylviidae; genus Hylia; species Hylia prasina. Next base: position 556,620 of record VYXD01016284.1, read on the forward strand.
CATCTGAAAAAGTGGGATATGATTTCAGATCACTAACATCAGCTCCACTCATACCTCTGAAAATGAACAACCTGGAAATCAGGAATCTCAGCTTCTAGTGGCTTGGAATTTTACTTACCATTTGGTTTTTTATGAGAAAACATGAGAAAATGTTCATTTCTGTCCAGATCCCCTGTAAAAATCTCAGAGGTAAAGAAGAAACAGTGCCAGTGCTGAAACATCTTCAAAGCTGAAATGTATGTTTGAAGTTTTTAAAAAAATCACAATGCCCTGAATTCAGCCACTGGTTTTTAATAAGAACACTTAATAAATAGTTTTTTTCTTTTTTAAAAAAATGTTTTTTAAAATGTATGGTTTTGCAATGAAAAATGGCAGCAAGTTTTAGACAAGATTAGAAGCCATTTATGGTAGCTGGAAGATGAGTGTCTTTGCAAAGCCAGCAGAAGATCCTGCTGGAAGAGTTCACAAGCATCCGAAGCCTTCATCAGAAGATGAAGGGTAAATATCCCATTTCACCAGCACAATTCTTTCCCTCGTCCCCAAGAATTTATCGCTTTGCTAATTACATGCCTTCAATTAACATTTGCAATATAGAAAGTGATTATATGTGCATCCAATCCAACAAAAGCAGCTTTTCTGAAAAAAAAAAATCTGTTTTTTACAAGGGCTTCACATTTTGTGTTATGTAACTTCCATCTAAGCATCCTAAAGACACGTAGAAAACAATTGCTTTACAGCTCTCTCCTATATTCTCATTGCCCACATAACATCACTTTCTGCGAGTTATGCAAAGGGTTCAGCACTCAGGGCAACAGCACAAATCCAGGTGTAATGTTTTTCTGCTCACCTGCAGATCACAGAACATCATGTTCCCTTTTTCAGAGGTGTCAACCTGCTAAAAAATGGCTTTTCCTCAGCTCAAGCTGATGCCACTGAGTGCTGAGGGCTGAGACCTGCCCACAACATGTGGAGGGTGAAGCAAGTTGTCCCAGAGTAATTCTGATCTTTATCTGCCTCAGGGAGTGTTGTGAAAGGGACTTATTCTCACTTCTCCTCCAAGTGGGTTCCCCACCCATCCTCCTGACAGCTCAACTTGAAAGGGCTCACCCGCAGGAAACTATTAAACTGATGATCATTCTTGTGGTTTATGCATTGATACAAAAATGTTTCATTGCAAAAAGAAAAAAAAAACAAACCAAAAACCTCTGGTAATTTTCATAGTAACTTTTTCCTCCTCTTAAATAAACTTGGGCAGGATCCCAATGAAGGTGGTTGACTGTGTTGGATAATTAAAGGATAGAACTTTTTCAGCGAAACAGATTTGTGAACATTGTGTAAATATGCATTTAGGCAATTGAAGGATGGTGCTTCATAGCATAGGCAGATTCATGGACATCTGTGTGGGATAAGGCCTAGATCAGCCAAAAGGAGTGTTAGAAGTCAATGCAGAACAATTTCTGCCTGGGCTTCACTGATGTCAAACACAGCTGGGGCCTTTTGCTGAAATCTCCCTGGAACCGGTGTTATCTCACCTCGTCAAAAAGCTGTGCATTGTTTGTGTTTTCCCAAGACTTTTCCAGAGGAATAGCAAGCCAGCAAGGTTAAGCTGAAAAATTGGAAACTTCTCCCAGGAGGAGAGAAGATGGGAGAATGTTTGGGAATGTGTTTGGCAGTGTTTGAAGTGGGGCAGTGGCATGGAGTCAGATGCAGGATGCTCTGAGAGAGGGAAAAGATGGTCTTTTCACCAAGCACATTTGGCTTAAAAAAAAAAGCTGATTCCAAATTGGACCTCTTCGGTCTAAGAAATGAGCTGGGCTGCTCCCAGGAATTTTCTGGAAGGTTCTCACCTACCTCTGAGCCAGAGGTCAGAGAGAGCCAGAGATCAGTCATTACTTCACCCTCAGTTCTGTTTCCTGCTCCTTCTGTTAAGGAGTGAAGTGGCTCTGAGACTGGACCCAGACCAGCTCAGGTGACTCCAAGGGTGTCTGACAGTGCTTTTAGCAGTATTAGACTGACAGGTACAGCAGGCCCAGGCAGATGGGATATCACTAACTGGACCAACGAGTTCTGAGGAGCTCCTTGTGACCTCATGTCCCCCTCCTGATCGCCTGTTGGTTGTTCCTTTTCTTCTCCCACCTGCAAAAATAGGGATCTGCCCATTTATGTCTGAATCATTCCCTAGCAAATGATTTGGGAGTAGATTGGGCTTCCACTCAGGAGTAATGCTGTTAGTCCAGAAGAAGTGTGCAACACACATAGTCCACATGTTTTCTGTTGGCTTGAATCCTGATCTTTGCTTTCCCTCGGCTCCTTTAGGTGTACAGATCCCACAGCTGCTGGCACCAGGATGACATTGGCATAAGAGATCCATTGCTGGCACCAAATACTGGTCGTGATCCCACACTGGTGAGGTAGGAGTGCCCAGGGACTCTGGACACCATGAGAATTGACATGATGGTCTGTGGGAATAAAATCTCCTGGCGGGAGTTTGTCGTCCCTGCAGAGGCTGATCAAAGCATCATTTGGGTGATAAATGGGTGATAAATGAAAGAGCCAGCAGCTGTCTTGCTGCTAGCCCCATCCCCTTGCACACTGTCTGACTTTTCCAAGGACTTCCAAGAAAGATGAAACAAGCTGGTGACTTGCCTTTCTAAAAATGTGTAATCTTTTTTATGTTTTGAGGTTAAAGTGCCAGTGTGTAGAAAGTCTGTTGGAAACCTTTTTGTGTTAGTTTGCTTAGTTGCTTTGTTAGTTTTCAGAGCTGATTTTTGTTGTTTGATTAGGTAAAGAAAATGCTTAAGAAGTTTCAGGGTCAGGACTGAGCTTGGGGATAAGCAGTTGAACCACAAGAAGGTAGAGCTCGACAACCACATTTGCATTGTAAGAGGGCTCAAAAAAGGCCCTGAGATCCAGCAGCTCACCCAGACCAGAGTTTTCTTAAAAGAAAAGAAGCTTAAAAATCAGACAGAACCCTACAGCAAGGTCTCCTAAATGTCATGTGACTGTCCAGCATTCACAGACAGATACCATGAAATGTGAAAGTAAAGAAATAAATATTATCAATATGATTATGGAGCCGTTGTTTTGCTTGACCAATTAATACTGCTCACATCACACTTAGAAGTATTCTGCAACGCTAGGAATCATTTGTTCTTGATTTTTTTGTTGTTTGTTTGTTTGTTTGTTTGTTTGAGTTGGGGAAATTTAATCCTTGAAAATATGCAAATTCAGTTCAGACTGTAAGTCACAACCTATTTTAAACAAACCAGTTTACAAGCGTCTGATATATATCTTACTGTTAACTTATTGATAAAACTTGTACTGCTTGATATGGATTTTGTTTTGTTCTCTCCAAACCAAAGAGCTCCCTAGGAAAGTGTTGCCAGATAAATTACTAATGTGTGTCTTGTGGTGACAATTTCAGGAATGTTCCAATTCCCATTTTCCTTTTTTGTCTTCTCAGTAGGTTTGTCAAAAGACAACTTGAAGAGGTGGAGTCGGAGATAAAAGAGAATATAAATCAGATTATGAAAGTACATGCAGGGGCCTTCCCTTAACTGTTCCAATTCTGTAATATATTTAACCCCAGGAAATAACTTGATGGGTAAACCTTACATCAGACTCAGAACCACTAATTTTGCCTGAATCCCCTGTTGAAAAGGGGAATTATCCGCTCTAAAACTTTATCCTCATCATCTGACTTGCATTTTAAGAGGTAATTCATCTTGTCCTTATTCTGCCTCCAACAAAGGTGTTACCTGTTGTGTAGTTTAAGGGGCTGTGTAAAGATGACTCAGAGCAATAAGCTCTTTCTCTTGCAATTCTTTAGAAAGGGGATTTTCTTGACACTCATCCCACCAATTAAAACTCCACTCCAGCAGAATGTGGTAGGGTTCTGCCATCTTTATCTTTTCAGATTGGTTTCCTAAGTGAGAAATATGACATTGCATGCTCCATATGTCTGTTTTTCTCTGTCATCCCCTCCCCAACAGTGTTAAAATCTGCTGATTTATTTTAACCACAAGTATAACAGTGGAGTGCTCTTTCCAAAAATATCAAGCTGCTAATAATGTCATGGAAATCAGAGGCTGCACAACGTCAGACAATTTACAGCACAAACTTACTCTTGTCAGACAGCAAAGAAATTTAGCCTTAGATGTTCATCTGTAGGAAACCAGGCTTCACTATTTCTGCTGCTCCTAGAAATACACGTTTGTATTATGGAGAACAATTATGTCCAGAGATCACGTTCTGCTATCATGCTTGTGTTTAGAAGTTAATTCCAAATGTTGACACTTCAGTTTGCAGCTCGAAACCAGGAGTGCTTAGACCTCCTCTCAACATCAATCTACAACAAATCCTGGTGGGTGTTTCTTCCTTAATTTTGGCCACAACACCGTGCAGGTTTTCATACAGCTTTTGTCATTCACAACCTTAGTCTGGTTCTGAAGGAGCCATTTTGCCCCGTCATGCCCTGCTTTGGGTAGCTAATTTCCTCTGGGAAAGCTTTTCAATGCCTTTTCACTAATGGCTGGGGAATTATGCACATTATTTGGCTGATTGGCTTATTGGTCCTATAAAACATGCAGAAACTTATGCAGAGACTTATGTGGCTCCAGTACTTTCACTAAATTCCAGGTTTTCTGTTCTTTCAGCAATGTCTTCGAATGGAATCCTGGGCTTTTCTTGTCATTTAGGGCACTGAGAGGAGGGAAAAAAAAAAAAA